>JAAQRM010000143.1:600000-925615 GCA_013396095.1 Fusarium sp. NRRL 52700 | reverse complement strand
AGCTATTTGCTTAGAGCAGTGTCTCGTCAATAGGGCGTTCAAACATCTTCCGAGGAGGACTGCATCCTGCATTGCATGGATGGATGTCAAGTCCGAAACCAAGACAATGAGAGCTGAACACAAAACGGGCGCTTCATGGGCGTTAACCGTGAGCGAGTGAGAACCAGAGAAGTTGAAGCCGAGGATGTCACATCGGGAAAAGCAAAAGTTGCCTCTGAACCTCGGAGAGACGAAGCTGAGACCAAACAAAGAAGGAAAAGAGGCGTTGTTGTAGAAGTTTAGGTTGAATTAACGTGAGAAGAAGAGTTTTTAAAGAGCGAGGTCGTGGTAGGGGGACACAGATCCACACCGCACGTGACACGAGACAAGCCTGTGCTGGAGCTAAGCTATACCTTGTCCCGTCGTGAAAGCGCTTGCCGATTTTCTCTTCTCTCCTCTTTACACTTTTTACGCACGATAAAATCAACCGGCCTCGATGTCCTTACACTCGGAGTCGGTCATATTCAGTGCAAGAGGGACAGGGCCATCTTCTGCTGTAATACTGCGTCGAGAGACACGTTTCAATTGACTCCCTGACCCGGCAGAAGTTCCGATACGTCGATTGCCTATAGTTAGTACTCATTTATCTATCAACTGAACTCTTGCCTGCCACAGAGCAAATGCATAATCTCGAACGAGACTGGTATAGGACCTTCGTGTATTGTGTGTCGAAGATCCTGCGCCTTGAGAGGATCAACACCAGGCACTTGTTGATCCCGCATCACCACATTTTTGTGTCTCTGACGCCTCTCTTCTTTTAGCCTTGGTTACATGATGCTGTGTCTCTGCACTCTACCTGCCTAAGGTCATCTCAAATCGGTATGGTACATTTGAGGATTACACACCTCAAACCAGCTCTCCGACTGGCCACAAAATACGCATTACTTGGGAGTCTGGACGTTAATCATTCAGAACCTTAAGGCCCATCACTGTAGCTATCCGTCGCTGTGTCCAAACGGCTGTAGAGGCGTTCTAAATGCGTTGGATCCAGCCCCATGGGACCAATCAATTTGAACGAAATACTTAATCCTGTCTCAACAGGCCCAATACAACCTCTACGTTACCCTTGCACCCACCTTTTCTTGTAGCAAAGGTAAAGGTTGATGGCCAAACCCCTGTACACAGAACCCATCTCTTTGTGCCGCGAGCGTTACATGGTTCGCGCAACATAACCCAATTAACGAAGCAAGAGACCTCGACATATGGTTGGACAGAGTCCAACTATGCCTGCGGAATGACATTAGTCTGAGGACATCACCAAGCTCAAGGTCAAGATCGAGTTGTTCTAGTTAGGGTCCACTCGGCGATGCCTTGACGGTGGCCCTTGAACACGAGATCCAGTCAACCTGAACAGGAATACGAGTCTGTAACTGGACGTCCAAGCCGTTTCACTGCTCTCGAACTGGCCTCGCTGTCCTACAGTTCGCGTCAATACATACACAGGACCCATATTCGGATATCTTTGACTCCTGAGCCGTGTCTTGTCCAACAACAGCTGTTTCCACAATAGGCAATGGAACGTCGATTTATAGTACGGCCTTGTCTTGTCTACTTGTTTTGGAGGTTAAGCAAGCGGTAACTTGCATACGACGAATGTAGTCGAAGTTGAAAGCTGACGACAACATGGCGCAAAGAAACAACTTTGAGCAACAATGGATCGCCTCATTTCGGAGGTTGTACAGCTTGTAGTGCCCCGAGGTCCTTTTTGATACTTCACCAGGATTGTCTTGTTCTTGAACTTCCTCTGAAAAACCAATGATGGAAGCAATGTGTGTTTGTCCAACACAAGTCAAGTATAAGAGGCTGCACTTACCCCGTGGATTGCTTCTCTTCTTCCCAGCCCATCAAGACAATTCACACACAAGTGTAAACAACCTTTCCTTTTGCACTCAATCCAAAAAGTTCTCTTGAGGCCAAAGTCAAAGCCCTTCAGCTTTCTACAACAAAAAAACATTGAAGCAACTATGGCTTTTTCTACCGAGGACGTTGTTTGCGCCAACTTTGGGAGAACACCTCCGCCTCCTCCTCCTCCTCCCAGCCCCTGGCCCAGGGACCCCAGTGAGTGGAAGATTTCTTCCTGTTTTCTCTTGCGTTTCCCGCGGTGTCCTGGATAATGGCTCACATATTATGTTGTTGAACGCCTTCCGCCGTGTCATGGTATCGCTGCAGCGAACACTTGTTCATGCTGCAGAATCAGTGTTTCTCTGATTGGGCATATTGCTAACACAAACCCACAGGTAATGGAAAGTAATTTCCTATCCATTCGCTATGCATTGGGTACTATACTACAATGCATAGCGTAGAGGAGGAACCGCGCTGGCCTGACGCGGAGCATACGAAGGGAGAGGAGTGACGGCCAGATTGATGACGAGATATCGAAGACTGGGGCGGTGGTCAAACCTTCATTTCTGTAACTTGCTTTTTTTGCTTTCATAGATGATCAATTGCACGGTACCGTTGCCTTCAGCCATTTTTCTTGTGCACATTGTGCGTAATAGCAAACCGCGCTGTGTGCTCTGACAGGGCTTGTGCAGACCAACATCACACTATGGTGTATCCCAACAGTATGACTTGAGACGCGATATGCGAGAAGAGAGAACAGTGGAATGTGCCGCGACGAACGGAGCTCTGAAAACCGCCGTTGTGGCGGAGGATTGAAGTAAAGAGTTCGAAATTGAGGACGTTGATCGTACGAGCGCGGTAACACTGGTGTAAAGGCATATCGGATGTTTTTGAGAGAATCAGTTCATAAGCTGTACAAGACAGAGGCTTGGTTACTAGAGCCTGATGTCGATGCCTATGCACAAGTTCTGTAATCGACCGTGAAGCAGGATATGAGACATACCAATTGCTTATCGTTCATTATAATACTGATGCTGAGAAGAACGGTGTGTCGATGACTGCATGCTATTGAGCTACAAGGGACTTTGTGTTGTTGGAGTTGGTTTGGAGAAGTGAAAACTGCTTATGTTGTGTAAGGTATGGGTTCGTACGCTCGGAGGTCGTGACTTCCCGGACTGATGTTCCTAAGGACCCAATGAAGGTGCGACTACAAGTGCGACCTGCCGACTCTACCTACCTCAGATACTACTGAGGCCTTGTCTGAGAGGGTTTCAAGAAGGGAACTCAATGCTCGACCTGGATCGCGATTCTGAATATGCCTATTACCTTAAGGTTAGCATGTTAGATGGATATCAAACCTCCACGATTCTCCTGCTCCTATTATTTACCTTCCTATGCACTCCACTCATTGTACATTACATCAAAATTCCTGTGCATCACTAAAACGATCGAAAGAAAAGTTAACCTCCTCTTCGCTTAACCCTACCTTCAACGAGCCGTCAGTTCCGCCCGGATCCGTACGGCTTGGAACCGGATCGTCTGCAGTGTAGCCAACGTTGCGCGACTCTAGCTGTTTAAGTTGGAAAGAAGGATGCCCGACGTTAAGCGATCTACCGACTCGGATAGGTTGGAAATCATACTGATCGCAATCGTGGTCTTCGTACTCGTCTTGCTCCTCGCTGTCTTCATCGCAATTGGCGCCAGCTACAGAACCCCTCGAGGGACTCGAGATGCTAAGAACGGACAGCGTGAGACGCATTGGACTACTTTGCACCAGCCAGATCAAGGAGATGGAACATATCATGACCATGAGGCTTCATTCATCAAGAGTGTCCGAAGACGAAGCCAGTCTCTGGCCGAAGAGCTCCGCCTGGAGCTGATTAACCTAAAACGCAACCTATCTTTACTTACAATCCCCTCGAGGAGCCGACTGGAAAACACAAACACAAGCGGAGCGCGAAGATTTAGCATTGACCAGTTACTGAGTTTCTCCACGAATAGCTCAGAATTGGTCACAGACTGTGAGAGCTGCTATGAGTACCTGGACTCCCCGCTGTCCGCAACAGGGAGGGACGAGGACGCTATGGGGACACAGAGAAGGCAGATTCGGCCAACGATGAACGCAGCGACATATGAGGAGGCGCAACAGTAGGACAGTCCCTTGCTGTAGACTACAGGGACAACGAGGATGCAGACTGATGAAAGGTCAGGAATGGCAGGTTGTTGTACATGATACCTCTATTGAATCTGAAAAACCCATCCTACTCTGACATTGGCTCTCCGTGAAGCCCGCAGCAAAGTTACCTGTGTCATCCCTTAACACATCGCCATTTTCCGGGTGTTTGTCGCTGGTACAAAATAAACGGCTCGTTTTCTCTTTATTGGCGCCCACCACTGTCATACCTTATGCGGACTGCTTCTTGAGTTCTCGCGCAGCCTGCTTCAGGCTGAAGTTGCACTCCTCATAGGCACGGCCAGCACCGAAGCCGACACCAACGAATGCGGGCCATGCTCTTCGCTTGAACAGAAGGACGGAGAAGACGACACCGAAACCGAGACCGAGGGAGGACTTGACAAGGAGGTTGGAGAGGCAGCGATCCCACTAGAGTTAAGTCAGTACTGGAATTTTGTATAGAAAGCGTTTGAGGTATTCGGGTCTCGTGATTACCTTCTCATTGAGAAGAGACTCGCTAAGCGGCCGGGAAATGGCGCTGGGAGGAGGACGGGCGACAGTGGAATCGGCCATTTTGAACTGTGAAGTATCACGTCAGCTCCAATGATCCAAGATTAATAAAGAAAAAGGAATTGGCATACTTGGGTCGTGCAATCGGTCGTGACGAGCGAAATCAAGAGCTGCAACGAGCTTTATCTATGGACGTGATGTCAAGCTTGAATATGGAACAAGCCGGGTGACAAGAGCCGGGCTATAGGCGGTGAGAAAGGCAAACCGCTAATGGTTTAGCGTTGTGGCAGAACTTTGGAAATTTTGGGCGGAACTCAGGAAAAGTCGCGGGGCGCATTCAAAGATCGAGGTTTGTTGTATAGCTTCTTTTGTCAACCAATTTTTTTTTTAAATCATTCCTTTACAAAACTGTCGTTATGGACGTGGAAGTGGCGGAAGGCTCTTCCCAAGAAAATTCTTCAGCTGTCGTATGTATCTCACTTGCTGCGTGCTCCCCAATTGTGAATGCTTATACGTGCGACAGCAAAAGATGGACCTGATTAAGACTGTGAGAGGTCTTGACCAAAACGGCCCAGGCGAAGATGGAAAGAATCTTGAAAAATTATGGAAGAGTTTGACGGTATCAGCAGATAGCCAATTCCATGCTGTAGAGGAGAGCAGCTTGCGATGGCTCCTAAAGTCGATGAACGGTGCATCAAAAGATGCTGAAACTTTGCGACGTTGGCCCTTGACCTGGACTATCCTTGAATGCGTCTTTCAGCGCATTCCTTTATTCTCACTCGCAAAGTCTCTTGCCGATAGACGATTCATTGCAGTGCTGCAGCAAACTCTGAAAGATATCTCACAACCAGCTACGAACTCATCATCCAGTTCCTCCAAGAGAAAGCGGTCGCCAACGAAGAGCTTCGACCTGGAAGCTCTACGAGATACCGAAGGATGTCTTATGAGTGGAGATGCTTTACTCAGTGCTCTGAAGACATTACTGGACCGCCTTCGTTCATCCGCCACGCAATCATCCCACGACAAGATCGGCGCAGAGCATATCCGGTCTCTGTTCTGTAGCTCAGCAGCTGATGCAGCAACCTTGACATCATTGTCCCTAACGCTGTGCAATGTTGCGCTTACTGGCGGTGAAGAGCAAGAAGGGAGGGAATCCTGGATCGAGACGATATCATCCATTTGGGACTTTCACTTGCAAGGAACGGATGATACACTGGAGGTCGCAGCACAGCTATTCACACCATCCGCTGCCATCTTCAGCAAACTCGAGGGTATCGATGGATCACACGACAGGGTTACACGAGACCCCTTACGGGCGAAATGGACGACCCATTTGGAAAATTTCATGCATCGCAATTTGATACTCCCCGCCCGAGCCGCCTTCGTTAGCCGACAAGATATGGAACCCGTCGCCAGAGCACTTCATGCAGCTGAGAAAAATCTTGATGCAGCAGCTCCTGCGCTGTACTTCTTTGCTTCAAATGTGACAGATGCTCTCAGTGAAGGAAGGTTACGGAAGGGAAATATCGACTGGATGAAGCAGATCTTCAAAGTTGTGGAAGCGTCGCTAAGAGGACGGGAGAGCCGAGATAAGTTTGTGCAGGCTGTTCTGGAGCGAGCGGCTGAAAAGTCAATGCCAATCGACACAAATGATCTGCGTTCTGTTTGCCGGGAATATGCTCTACAGGAGGATAGCACAAACTGGCATTTAACTGCGGTCATTGCTGGTTGTGATTTTGATGTGTTCAAGCTCCCTGAAGGCGAAAGCCTGCTAGAGACCGTCTGCGAGCGAAGTGCCTCCTCAGAGCTTAAACAGAAGGATCTAGAATCAGTTTCAAGGATCATTCAAGCCATCGCTCAAGTATACCGAACTGGACGAGATTTCGCTGGGTTCTTAAAGTTGTGGTTTCAGCAGCTTTGTAAGGTTGAGAAGCAGAGGACTAAGACTACCTCGCCATGGTTTCAGGTTGGCCAAGGGCAGCATGGAGATACTTCATTCGAGAGTTTGATTGAAAAGGAGATGTCACCACAGCAGCTTCTGGAGGTTTTGGAATGGGTCAAGGAAGAGAAACTGCACTCCAGGGCACTCTGCCTCTTCCTGGACTGCATTGCTCAGGGCATTCGAAGCGAGGCATACGTGGATGCTGTTGGCAGTAAGCTATTTGACTTGGTAAGCCAAGTAAAAAAGACGTCGTCCACCTTGACAGCACTGAAGTGGGGAGTTGCGTCAAAGACCATTTCGTGGGTGACCCCTGAGTCACGAACTGAAATTTGGGCCTCTGTCCAAGGGCAACTGACCAAGATTTTGTCCGAGTCACCTCTTGAGTCTAAGGAGACGTATGAGGCCTTCAAATGCTGTTGTCAAGCTTGGGTTTCCATGAACCCTGAAGACGCACATATCAGCGAGCCCGCGAGCCTGGTAGATACTTTCACCACTCGACTGTCAAGGGACCTGCTCTCATCAAAGTCCCTGAAGGGGAGAGACCTTTCATCATTCTTACAGTATGATCTTAAGCCAGCTTTCCTCGAAGAACCTGACCCAGAGCATTATTTGGCCTGGTTTTTACGGGGTTCTGGTCGTCTAAGCCGATTCGTTTATGGCACCAAAGCTACCCTTCCACAAGCATTGCAGAATGCGTTATCTCTACCCAGCAGTGAAGCTGAGCAGTTAAGGGATATTTGGGCATGCCTCCTTGAGAACGAAAACAACATGAACACAGTCAAAGTCGCTGGCGACCTTATCGACCGACTGATCAAGTTGTTGGAAGAGGATGGAAAGGAGAAGCGATGGCCTGCAGGGAGCAGCCAGGCCTGGATTCGGAGCTTGAGCAGTACTCACACAGATGCCTTTACTCGACCTCAGAGAGAACGTATTATGGAATTGCTCAATGCCCACAGAGCAAAGACGACAAAACGGGTATCGATCGAGGGGTGGAGGTACATCCTCGGGCTGTCTACTAAGTTGATGGGCCGAGCAACTTTCTACGAAGGGATGGAATTCTCCCATCTGGTTGATGTTGCGGATGCTATGTCAGACATCTCTAGCTCGACACCTACTCAAGACGGCACTTTAACCGATTTGGTCGAAGCATATTATATCATGGCGGCGGCCACTATTCGACAGATGGCGGAGCATTTGGACGAGCGAAGTGACAAGTATTTTGAGGAGAGTCGCAGTTTCATTTCTGACTGTGAAGAAGCTGGGGATTTGTCGCCTTTCCGCATGACCCTTTTGAAAGCGTTAATCACAGAGGTTGAGAAGTCACCAAGCTTCACTAGCCATCCTGAGCTAAGCACAGTGTCTGATGCAGCAAAGGATGCGTTAGGAAAATGTGTAATTGCAGCGACTGGCTACTTCTTGAAAACGAAGAAGGCATTTGAGACTCACAATGTCATTGCTGACCTCAGGCTTCTTGCTGCAGTCGATGCCGCAGACTCGCTGGAGAGTCTTTCAGGGGCTTCCATACTAAAGGAATCGGACATAAGAAAAGCGGAAAAGAGCAGCCATGCAGCCATGGCGGCAGGAGACCTCCGCGGATGGCAAATACAAACGTTCCTCAGGACATACTTCTCTGCGCATTTGGAAGAACCCCGACCAACAACGTTTTACAGCATCAGCCAGGTACCACAGGAACTTCGCGAGCCTTTCTTTCAGAGCACTGTTGCTTCGGTCACAAAGGAGATGGACACCTCCGCTAAGGTGGCGTACTTGGGGGACCTCATTCATGTGTTTGTGCAAGGTTCGGACTCGGATGGTCAAGCATCGGCTATCTATACCGTTGTGAACCAGCTCCTAGGTAAGACAATTGAAGCTATTGAAGTTGTGTCAACTAACACAGAATAGCATGCCCTGATCTACAAGGGAAAAGCTCCGGCTTTGACCTAGCGACCGCTCATAGCGAGCTGACCTCGACCCTATTGACGCTCAAGAGCCAGTCCGTTTGTACCCGAGTGTGCCGTATTCTCTGCACACTCCTAGAGAAGAAGCCCCAGTTAATGACCCAATGGAACATTGAGTTGGTGCTCAACATCATCTCCGACTTGAGCCTGTTAACGAAGCCGCTTGACGAAGTGTCCAATGAAAGAGTACCCTTTGCACTGTTGTGCAATTTGATGGAAGTTATCATCAAGAAACACCGTCTCCGGCTTGAAGGTCACCACCACCTTCTCTTGTCGGCAATGCAGGCTCTTCTCCGTAACCTCATTATTAACCACAGTACTACTGATACCTTGAGCCAAACCTCGCACGAGACAAAGGCTCATCGCTATGCCCGTCTCGTTACTCTGATCTGCGAGCCAACAGCTGGTGCCGTGTCTCGATCTCAGCACCAGAGTTCTCTTGACTCAGCTACAGATGCGGCGAAGCGTTCAGCTGGACGACACATGTACCTGGTCATGATGCAGTACGTCAAGTTACAGCTTGAAGCAGATGTGCCCCGCCGAGTGAGAGAAGCCCTTGAGCCTGCCATGAACTCCATCTTCGATATCACGCCCCCTGAGGTGAGGAAGATTTTGAACGACGCCATGGATGGAAGCGGACGTGCTATTATAAAGGAAATGTTCAAGTCATATACCAAATTTGGTAAATGGAGCGGCGTATAAACGGGGACTATAGATTTTGATAGATACCATCACATGCATAGATATCAGAAAAGTATAGCAAGTTTGGTCATTACTACTATTAAATGGGTATCTCTAATCATTACTTGGATTTTCTTAAACCCGACAATGCATTATTTAGCGCTTGTGGATTTCTTGTTGTACAAGCTTGGGTGGCCGTACTTCTTTGCGTGGCTCTTGATCTGGTGGTCAAGAATAGGACGAACAAAGACCCACACAATTGTAGCAAGCAGAGCTCCAAGAACATCAACGAAGCTGTTCTTGGGGGTGCCACCAAAAGATGCCCACTTCATTAGTGAACCAAGGAAGTTGACAGTGATGTGGTGCTGTCCAGCTTCCAGACCCTTGATAGCTGCAGCAGCAACTTCATCGGGGGTTTGCTTGGGATCGTCCTTCTCAATGGTCTTGGTGATCTCGGGCTTATGCTCGTTCTCGCGGACATTACCGGGGGAGAGAATGGTGCCAGGCAGAACCAGATGGATTTGAACATTCTGAGGATACAGCATGACTTCTTGCTGGATACATTCGGCCAGACCTTTCATTGCATACTTGGAGGGAGTGTAGGGAGTGTATCCTGGAGGAGAATAGCAGGCACAGACACTTCCAGTCATGATGAAGTGCTTGGGCTCCTTTTCGACAGGCTTGTCTACAGCGAGCCACTCGCGCATGACGGCATGTGCCATCTCAGCTGTACCCCAGAAGTTGACGTCCATGTGCTGTCGCATTGACTTCATTTCCATATCGACGAATAATTCGGGAAAGGAGAATCCAGCGATGGTCCAGACGATATCAGGAGCTTGGCCATTGTTCCAGCTGATGACTTCTTCGAGGAGAGGTTTGGCGTATGATTCGGCAGAGACATCAGCGGCGATGTAGTGGAAGCGTTGGGTTTGGGGGTTCTTGGCTGCGGCCTGAGGTAAAGTCAGCGTGCAATTGTGAAAGCAGATGGAATGATAGCAGCAGACCTTGACTGTGAAGAGAGCAGCTTCGAGTTTACTGGCGCTTCGAGAGACGAGAACAATATTTGCACCCTTTGCAGACAATTGAGTGGCTGCGCTGAGGCCCATGCCTTCGGATGCACCGGTGATGAGGACAGTCTACGGGCATTGTCAGTCGTGCTGTGGTAGAAAGGGACTGATCATGAGACGTATCATGATGGGACATACTTTGCCCTCGACGGGAAATTTGTTGCCGCCAAAGAAACCCATGATGAGCCAACCGGCAAGAAGAGTCACGGCAGAGATGGTAATGTAAGTAACGAGTGTCGTTGGGGAGAGATCCATGGCGAGAGAGGGACAGGAGTGTAGATAAACTTGTAGCTCCCCTAGCGAGGGGCAGAAAGCAGGGGGTTTTTAAGCTACATACATGTGATGCAACCCCTGCTAAGCCCGCTAAGATACAGTGTCATACCCGCTTACTTAGGTGCCCGACAGTGGACGCCACAGGCCGTTAACCTTCCACTTAATGATACATACTCCATTTTCCTCACGTTGGGTGGTTTTGATGACCTATCAACCTCTCTCTCCAGTGCAGTTCAGTTCATTTGAATGGATGCAACCCCTGGCTTTGTAGGATGGACAACCTGTCCTAGGGCTGACACATTGGATGATTGCAATCAGATCAATCGTTAGCTTTCTTTTTCGCTTTGTGCCATTGGATTCCTCAGACTGAGCCAGAAGTGGACGGGATTAATTCAGGGGTTGCTGTCAGGTACAAGGACGTGACAAGAAATAACCTTATGAATGAGAGGTTGTAACAATTTTGTTGCTATTATAAGACAATCTGATATGAATTCACGGGAGCTTTATATGCCGTCAGAATACTAGAGGAGAGACTTATTAAAGCCGGTGATTAGTACCTAGTATAAACGCTAGGGTCGCACTGTATTTCATTTCGCTGTGGCTGAAAGTCGAGGCTGACGCGCTTTCTCGCACTCACTCTCAGCCAACTTACAAGAAGATAAGTGTATTTTGTTTCTGTTAAAACTTATCATCAAGCTTTATTTCAGCCGCAATACTCACAAATTCTTGCACAAACTCAAACTCAAACAAGCTATCATTCATAATAATGAGGATGTGACGAAAACTCTGTCAATCTATCAGCACAATGTCCAGCAAGGATGAGGACACCAAGTCTACAGTACCTAAATTTGCATCTTTTAAGCCAAAGACCGAGACTTCCGACTCGAAAGCACCCAAATTCTCTTCCTTCAAACCAAAAGACCAGGATAAGGATAAGGACACGCCCACGAGCTCGGGCACTAAGGACGAGGGGCGAGGGCGAGAGCAGGAACACGAGCGAGATTCCAGGAGGAAACGAAGCCATCACCATTCCGATTCACATCGCGACCATCACCGGTCAAAAAAGCATCGCACAGACTCTCGTGGCCGACACCGTGAGAAATCGCGTACTGGTCACTCTGAAGCACTTGAGCACCGCCCGCTCACCAAAGTTACACGAAGCAGTGACGATGCATCGCGCCTGTACATCATTGACACTAAAGGGGATCCGTTAATCATTCGCTACGGAGGTCTCGACCGGTCTCAGGTTCCTGTTTACTATCGTGATGGATATGGTAAGGTCCTAGGCACACGAGGTCGTCTCGTAATTCATCGCAATGGACCAAGAGATCAGTTCAGTCTGCGTATGCCTGGCGAAGGTTCATATCCCTTGAAAGATAGGGATGGTCTGCGCTCCAGAAACTGGCGGATAAGACCTACGCCGTTGAGAGTCAGGAAGCAAGAGAATGATGGTCAAAATGAAGAAGATGGAGACTTTTTGGCACTAAGCCTATCTAAGAAGCGTAAACGCTTTTATCAAGCCTCTGATTCTTCAGAAGATGAGGATCAGCCGACTTATCGATCCATAGAGGGAAAGGCGAAATCACGTCAATACGATGACAGCGACTTGGAAACCGAGCCAGATGCCATTGCAGATGATATCAATCTCGATCAGAATAATCCCCTAAAGTGGAAGTCAATTCAACTCTCGAGACGTGTCAAAGACCAGCCAGATGATATAGATGCATGGCTCGAGTTGGCAAATCATCAAGATGCTCTCTTGAGAGCAGGTGAGGATATTGATCATAAGGCGCTTGAAGCTGAGGTGCACAGTTTTGCGGAGATCAAGCTGCATATGCTTGAGTCAGCTTTATCTAATGTGTCAAACCACCAGGATCGCATTCGGGTGCTTATTCCTCTCATGCGGGAAGGCATCAGAGTATGGAATAGCAAAGTCGCCGCCAAGAAGTGGCTTGATTTGCGTGAGGATGAGGATAAGAGCTTCACTCTGTGGAAGACACATCTTGATTTTGCCATGTCTAACATTTCTGCTTTCCATTTTGACACCCTCAAGCAAATGCACCTGGATAGAATACGGCATGTTGTATCTCGATCGCAAGTGCACATTGAGCCCGATGACTTGAGGGAAGCTGTCTATGTCTTTCTGAGACTTACCAGGTTCATCCATGACTCTGGTTATAAGGAACTTGCAGTCGCAGCCTGGCAGGCTTTTCTAGAGCTCAACTTCTTCCGGCCCACGCAACTGGATGACCAGAGTGCAGCCTTCGAATCATTTCGTGACTTCTGGGAGAGCGAAGTCCCGAGGATAGGAGAAGCAGACGCTCAAGGCTGGGCGAAATTTGTAGCAGATGGTGGAATAGGCGATGCTCCCGAACCATTACAAGATATCAAAGGGCTCGAATACCAGTCCAGAGATGACTACAAACGATGGGCAACCCTAGAGAGCTCACGAGCTGATCAGGCTCGAATTCCCGCTAGAACCATGGACGGAGGAACAGAAGACGACCCCTTTAGAGTTGTGATGTTCTCTGACATCGAGCCACTTCTCTTTTTCGTCCCACAGAGTATCCTGCCTGCTGTGCAGGAGCAAGTGCTGGACGCATTTCTGATATTCCAGGGATCCCCTCCAACATTTTGGCCTGACCACTGGACCGAAGAGGCGTACCATGACCAGTTCCTTGCAGTTTTCACATCACACACGGAGTCGAGTGCTCCCACGCCACTATCGGGAGACGAGGATCCGACTGAGATCCAGAGGAAGCCCCCTTCTTTCCACCAGAACCCTCTTTGCGTCTCGGAAACGCTGGATGTCCTTTTCCCTGACTCAGAATGGTTCTCCTATCTACCCTCAAGGAATAGAAAGAATGACGTTGAACTTGGATTAATGGCCAACGCAACGAAGCAACTGGTTCACAATGCCAACTGTGGGGGGTTAGCCAAATATCATATGGCATTGTCTCAAGTTCAAGATGACGCCAGTGTTAAGAAAGTGGCAAAGGCTTTACTGAAGCGCTATCCAACGAACCTTGGTCTTTACCAAGCCTACGCTATTGCTGAGTATGCAAATGGAAATCAAGAGGTTGCAGCCAAGGTCTTGTCATCAGCAACCGAGCTCGCATCGGTGAGTAATCTGTCTTCTCCGATTTTGACTCGTCGCCATGTTAACGAACTATCGCAGAACTCACCAACAGCAGAGGTATTTGCGCTTTGGAGAGCTTGGTCGTGGATGGAACTTCAGGGGGGTGATAAACACCTAGCAGTCCGAAGATTATGCTCCTCTGTAGACGATGCTCTTCGAAGGTCGGCTGGAACCCCTGAAGTATCATCAACACATATTCTCAAAGCCCAACGAACTTTCTCGTCTTTAACAAGTGACTTTATTTCCGGCGTGAACCTCGAGGATGCCAGTACTCTTACCGAGTGCTTAGTCCTGTTGTCGTACTTGACTTCTGAGAGCTGTACAGAACCGATGGCGGCATCACAAGGAAGTATTTCGGCTGCGATAGAGACAGTGCACCGAACGACTCTCGAGTTCAAGTCTCGAGGCTACCAAGCATCTCGCGCTCATGAGCGATTATTACAGTTTGCGTCGAGGCTACTATACTTGCACGCAAGTCGAGGGTGAGCCTTAATTCCACGATTGTCAGATATTATTGCTAACAAAACCTAGACCGTTTCGTCGCGCATATCTGCTTGAGCAGCTGAAAAAGTTCTTGGTGTACTTCCCAAGGAACACTATATTCTTATCACTTTTCGAATGGGCCGACTCCAGTCTTCGCGTCATCGACGAAACAAGAACACTTCTGCACGAAACAGTCTTTAATCCAGCTCAAGATTGCCTGAGCAGTCGAATATTTGCTGTCCATCACGAGATCGAACGGGGAAACACCAACACAACGAAAGCAGCTTTTGAGCACGCCGTTTCAAGCGACACTTGCAAGTTCAACACATCTTTGTGGATACATTTTATCAGATTCTGCAGCTCACACAGAGAGTTGCGACCGAAAGCTAAGGATATCTTGTTCAGAGCCTTGAGGCATTGTCCCTGGTCTAAGGATGTCATGATGGAGGCTTTTCTCACTTTGAATAGAGAGATGGATTCTTCGGAACTCAAGGGTATCTTTGAGACCATGACTTCGAAAGGTCTAAGAGTTCATGTTGATCTGGAGGAATTCTTGGATAAAAAGAAGAACGAGAGGCAAGGAGAGAAGAGCAAACGTTTCACGAATGACAGGTAAATTATCAAAGGGCGCACTAAGACAGGTTGATGCTATAGCCGAAGTTAGAACATGCCCTACAAGCCTCCTTGAATTGAAGCACCCAGTAAGATAATTCCTAGTTGCCCCATCTGCTCAGGGCTCTTTACTTCAAACGGGCCGTACTCGCGCATCTCGAGAAACGAGTGTGTGCTCCCCTTTCCTCTGCTAGCAGTCCCTAGTGCGCAAATGTATTCAACGTACTGGTAATCAAAAGTGGCAATGATGAGGTAAACTTCGCCATGGTCCTGAGAAACGAGGAGACGTCTAAATTTGGTGTTGGGCTGTTTCAGTGCTGGGGGATCCTGCGCTATCCAAGCCGCCATCTGAGCCGTTTCTTGCATGCGAATCTTGTCGAGGGTTTTTTCTGACCCGTACCTGATAAAGGGCTTGACTTCGACGATAGCACAGGTCCTGTCCTTGACCCTCAACAGGCCATCCACACGTGCCTCATACACCTTGGTTGCAGAGGCCTTGACCACGAAGGGCTTTCGGTAGAGGGTCCACGCGCCCTGAGCATAATCGCAGTGAACCGTGAGGGCGTTGAGGAACAAGATCAAAGCGGTATTAACGATTTGTTCGTCCTCAATACTCTGGTATTGCTTTCCGACTTCTCCAGAAAGGGGAGAGTGGTATGAGAGCGAGCCCAGCGGATCCGAATTAAGACTGGACGTGTCTGAATCAAGGTCCAAATTACCAAAGTGCTCATCTATCGACATATCTTCCTTGGGCGGGCGAGAAGGCGTCTCTGGTCGTGATGTGGATCCCTGGTACCGTCGAGCTGCTTGACTCCGCGTTACTCAAGGACTGAAAGCAACCTTGGGTGGCGAGAGGTTTACTTCCTCATCAAAAGGTTTCTGCCTTGGCTGTATAGACAGCCGCTGATAGTATTGAACCATTGCAAATGTCCCCTCTGAGATCTTCTTACTGTTTGGGCCAAAGGACTCCATGTATCTCGTCCAGGACTTCAGCGTACCCAAGTAAGAGGTAGCCTTCTTAAGAATATCTCTGTTGATCCAATCATAGTCCTTGCAATCATTTCTGAACTCAAGAGCACGACGGCCTTTCCACACTGCTCGAAGCAGAAGAAATTGCTTCATTTCCACTTGCGATCCCGAGTTCAGGTCAGCGAGGTCGTGAATTGACGAGTCAACGACTGAATGCTGCTGTGCTATTCGAGTCCAGTCTTGAGGATTTTTGGGCAGCTTCGACAAGGCTGACATGGTTCTTAGGTATCGAAGATCCAGGTGAAGCTGGTGAGGCTTGAAGAGATGGTTGGAAGTTAAGATAGGCTTGGAAAAAGTAGTAGAGATGAGTCCGGTATGTAGATTGGTATTAATTCCTTAGATCTGACAGAGATTGTTAAGTTGCTATGATAGAAGCGAATCTAGCCAGAGGAGGAGCAATATATGAGAAAGGGTACCTAGACGCTGCCATGTTGGAGCGATTACATAGCCGCCAGCATTTGTGAAAGGGGGGGCGGGGGGGGCTCCCATTACTATTTTGGTATATCATCGCTACAAAACGTACGATATATTTGTGTGATGAAAGCAGATGAAGAAGTTTCCCTGAGTCAGGCGCGCGGCTATAGAATGGTGAAATAATGTCATTGAAGTCGACCGTGAAGGAGGACGCGCTTGTTGTTGTCGTAACAACCAAATAAATACAAACAGACCCACAAAATACACTACCGCCATGAAGCTACGTACCCCAAGCCGCAAGGTAAGCTCGACATGGCCCTGGAAGCCTCTGAAGCTCAACCGAGCATAAACCCCATAACGGCGCCTATAATTTCCTTGCTACCTACTAATGTAGCCGAGCGCTTGAGCAAGTGTACATCTCCTTCGTAACAAACTGGGCGCTTATTCCGAGCCATAAGGTCTTGATAAGAGCTTCAAGATGCCGCCGCGAAGTCGAGCCACAGAACCATTCTGCCAAAGGCCACCAGACAATACCCAAGACGCTGAAGCAGGCATGAACCGACACAGAACCGACCAAAGACGGGCGAATCTTGACAAGATCGCCCGTTACATCATCCGTCCACTCAGCCAATCCTCAGATAGATATGTGGGCATGGACTTCTTGAAACACTACGGCATCAAATGCTACGATATGGACTTCAAAACTGGTCAAGTCGGCAAGCATGCAGAGCCATATATCCAACTTGTTCAGCCTCAAGTAATCGAGCAATGGCTCAGGGAGATTGGGTCCCCTCCGCTCAAGGACCGTCGAGATTTCGTGAACGAGTTCTCTCCTCAGTTCGGAGACAGTCCCCTGTGGGAAGCGACCTTCATGTGGGATTGCCTCTACACTTACATCTCTGAATATGAGAATGCCCAAGGAAACTGTGTCATGACGACTCGCACCACATGGCTTGATGTCAGGTATGGGCACTTCATCCCCAGACGCCTTACCCTGGCAGAAATATCCGTCGGCCCAGCTAACATGGTGTGCAAAGCTGCGGTAGTTCCAGGCTCATTAATCGCCTAGGCGAAAAGAACGCCAACTGGCAGCTCAAGGCTCTCCTTCGCCAACATCTCCCCAACCCTTCACGCTATGATCGTATACCTGATTCTCAGAAGCCTCATGTGATGTGCTACCTGGCAGATGAAGCGCAGCTACTAGACGACAGGCTCCTGACCAGCGAGCTCACTGCTCTGCTTGTTGTTGCAGCCGATACAGCCCTTAAGGCGACCTGGCAAAAGCAAAAGATCATTCCGGTACGAGACAGAATTTAATTGTTTTTGCACCTTATCTCGCGTTGCTGACATGAGTTATTCCGATAGGTGAGCCTCGTCACTGGCTCGCGCAGGACTGTTCGGGTATCCCAATGTATTCTAAACGCAGAGACGGGTGGTATCGAGATACGAAAATCACCCCTCGTATCGTTCCCAAACGGCTTTCGGGCAGACTGGAGCAAATGTCTAATGTTACTGGGATGGATTCTGGGTACTCCAGTGGGAAGAACGATGTGATCTGTAGACTACCTATTATCTGCTGTAGTCGATGGGGTCCGTATGCTCGTTTTATTAGGTGCCATGTTTCATAACTCTAACACTGAGCGGCCTGGGGTTTGGCGCAAATCAATCCTCAATGTTACTTGCAAGATTTTAAAGGATAGTTAGGGCTAGGTAGAAACAGGCAAGACGATGAGTCAAGACGTGAACTCTCAAAGCTGTTTAGGATGATATATATGTACCTATATATACATGATAGTGAAGCCACCATCCTCGGAACCGCCATCGCTCAATCCTGAGTTTGGATCATAGGTACCTAGGTACTAGTAGGTAGGTTAGTAGGTACTAAGGTAGGTAGGTACCTTACAGATTCACAGGGTGAACCTGGCCCAGCTGAGTACTAAAAATAGCACACACCACAACTACCTTGGGTATTACCTATGTCGTTGCCGTCACTGGGAGCTTGTCTTGCTTCATAACAAAAGTATTCAAGTTTGTGATGATACTTGAAGAAAGTCATTGGATTTATGTATTAGTAAGGTACCTATGCAATACAAGCACGGTTGTGTACCTCCTTACACACCTGTTTCCTTGACACTTGGTCATGGCTTTGCTGTACTGGGGCTGGGCTGTGTTGTCTGGCGGAGTCAGTACAGGGGCTTCTAGGGGTCTTGGAGTCTCTATAGTGGGTCTAGCGCTGAAGCTGAAGCTGTCATGAGCTGTCTTGGGCCCAAGCTTGAGTACCTTACCTAGGTATGAGACCATAACTTGGTACCTTGGGTTGGATGTGAGATTAAATGAAGGAAAGACGAAAAGGTGACCTCGATAGACCCCGTGATAGCTGAAGAAGAAAGACAAAGAGAAAAAGAAGAAAAAAAAAAAGAAAAAAAGAGGCCGCCAGGTGTTGACTAATTCACTGTTGATCACCCAAGTCAGATTCCTGGTTTCCTGCAGTAACCACCTTAATCAATGTTCTGAGTCTAGAACATGCAGGGCCCAGTTACAGCCGGAGACGCCAGTGAAGGCCAAGTTTTGGCTGTCGCTCTGGGTCAAACTCAAGGCCGGACTCAAAGACAGCGAATAACTTCACGAATCCAACATCACTTGATCACCCTCTCCTTTCTCCGCTCTCTGGCCTCTTCAAAGGGTGGGAAACATAAGAACTCACGTCAAAACCATCAACACAAAACCACAACCACAACCACAACCAAAATCAAAACCATGGCTCATGAGCTCAAAGCTGGTGGAGGCGCCAGCGAAGTTACTCGCTCCCTCTCCAACGTCGACCCCATCATCAGCGGCCAACTCGTCAAGCTTTTCCAGTCTCTGGCCGATAGACAAGACAAGACCTGGAGCAAGGAGAGGCTTGCCTCCTTCATCAGAGATGTTCAACAAGATGACTCTTCACCCGCTCTCCAACAACTTCTCGCCAGAGACCACCTCGATCTGGATGGCTTCATGGCCTGGATGACGTCGTCTCATGCAGCTGCTACAACCCCACCTAGACCCCAAGACCTCTCTTATCCCCTTGCTTCCTACTTCATCAGCTCCAGCCACAACACCTATCTCACCGGAAACCAACTCTCGAGTGACAGCTCGACCAGGCCTTACACCGAAACTCTGCTGCGGGGCGGGCGCTGTATCGAGATCGATGTCTGGGATGGCGATGAGTCTGACCCTGAGGGCACGAGTAGTCCTTCCAGCAGCGATGAGGAGAGAGGTGTGAAAAAAGTCGTAAAAAGGACTAAAAAGAGAAGCACTTTTGGAAAGCTCAAAGAGAAGCTCGCAAAGACTAGTCTCCGTGATAACGATGAGTCCTCCGACCTCAACCCCGCCTCCGGCCAACAGCCCGCTCCCGCTCCCGGCGCCGATCCCGAGCCCACGGAGCCCGAAGCCGCTATCGTTGAGCCCCGTGTGCTTCACGGCTACACCCTCACCAAGGAGATTTCCTTTCGGGCTGTCTGTGAGGCCATTCGTGAGAGCGCCTTTGTTGTCAGCGACTTGCCCGTCATCGTCTCTCTTGAAGTCCACTGCAAACCAGACCAGCAACTTGCCATGGTCCGCATTATGAAGGAAGTTTGGGGCGATCTTCTCGTCCCAGAGCCCGAGAACGAACCTGATGCTCTACCCAGCCCAGAAGAACTGCGTCGAAAGCTCATCGTCAAGGTTAAGTATGCACCACCTGGTGCAGATGCCACTCAAGAGGAGAGCGAAGAGGAGGACAGGGCGCCAGCCCCTGGTGCTCAGGCCGGGGATGCTCCACCAAAGAAGCCGGCAAAGATTATACAGGAGTTGAGTCGTATGGGGTTCCATGCGCGAGGTGTGTCTTTCAAGAGCTTGTCACAGCCAGAAGCTGGTATGCCCACACACATCTTTTCCCTGTCAGAGAAGAAGGTCATCGATGTGCACGAGAAGCAGGCATCTGATCTGTTCAACCACAACCGACACTTCCTCATGAGAACTTATCCTTGGGGTCTGCGGATAGGTTCGTCCAACCTCGACCCTTCTGTTTTCTGGCGCAAGGGTATTCAGATCGTCGCACTTAATTGGCAGAGGTGGGACGAGGGCATGATGCTCAACGAAGGCATGTTTGCTGGAACAGGAGGATATGTCCTCAAACCTCAAGGTACATACTCATTTTAAGCCATCCCATGAACCATATATCTAACTTCTATTAGGCTACCGTCCCAATCGCAACGACGAAGAAACCGAAAACACTATCGTCCGGAAATCGCTCCATCTCACAATCACAGTCCTCGCCGCCCAGAACATTCCCCTCCCACCAGGCGACTCCTCTACCAGAGGCTTTGAGCCTTACGTCAAAGTCGAGCTTCACGTTGAAGGACCTGATGAATTCCACGGCGGCCCTGTCCCTAACCAAGGACACGAGCGCGAGGGTGAATACAAGGCCCGTACAAAGACACACCGTGGCAACATGGTTGACTTTGCTGGTGAACGTCTCGAATTCCCCCCTGTGCCTCATGTCGTCGATGAACTCTCATGGGTGCGATTTACAGTGCGTGATGATGAGATTGGAAGGGATGACTTGGCGGCTTGGGCTTGTATGAGACTTGATAGGCTGGGTAATGGGTATCGGTTTGTGCATCTCATGGATTGCGAGGGTCGCATCACGGATGGTGCAATTTTTATCAAGGTTGATAAGACGTTGGCTTAGCTGGGATGAAGTGGCATAACAATGATGTGATTTCTGGTTCTGTTTATCCTGCATATGCATACAATGAGAGCGATTTCCACAAAGGACGATTTTGCTTGTTTAGCTTGAATCAACGGTGGACAAAAGAAACACGACATGTCAGTGTCGTCCAAGTGTAAAGATAGCGACGGGTACTATATGACTAAAATGGCAAACAATAGCATTACCTTGTTCCTCAACACGGCTTGTATAAGGGATCTTATGAAGCATTTTTCACGAGACATCTGGTTAGAAACATATATAGACACAAATGAAATTCATTTCAAGAGCGAGGAATGCATCATCTCGCTCGATAAGTAGCTAACACTAACACGCTAGAATCTCCCTCAAACATTCATACTTAGTAGTCGTTATCACCACTGTTCTTGTTTCCCCTGAGCTTGTCCTCAACCTTGTCCTTGACCTTGTCGAGGAAGCCACCTGATCGGTTGTTGTCGTTGTCGTTGTCGTTGTCACGGCCAGACCCGTAAGTGTTGCTGGAGCCATAGGAGTCATTGTTGCTGGAGCCGTAGCTGTCGTTGTTGCTAGACCCATATGTGTTACTGGTGCCGTAAGAGTCACTGCTCTTGTTACCAGAACCGTAGGAGTCGTTGTTGCTGGATCCATAAGAGTTGTCGTTGTCATTGTCGTTACGGCTGGAGCCGTAAGAGTCATTGTTGCTGGAGCCATAGGAACCGCTGTCCTTGTTGCTGGAGCCGTAAGAGTTGTCGTTATCATTGTCGTTGCGGCTGGAGCCCTGATATTCATGTTAGCTATGATGAATTTACTTGGCATAACACTTTACTTACGTAGCTGTCGTTGCCGCCGCTCAGACCAGAGTTACCGGACGAGCCATAAGAGTTGTCGTTGTCATTGTCGTTACGGCGGGAGCCATAAGAGTCATTGTTGCTGGAGCCATACGAATCATTGTTGCTAGAGCCATACGAATCGCTGTTGTCGCGGCCAGATGAACCCTGAGCTATGTTAATATGTGCGGGTATAGAGGACTAGTATGCACTCACGTAGCTGCTGCTATTGTTGTTGTTGCCAGAGCCATAGGAGTTATCATTATCGTTGTCACGGCTGGAACCCTGTTACTTGTGAGTGAGCGTTCATGGTAAAGGCTATGAGAAGAACGTACGTAGCTGTTGTCGTTGTCGTTATCACGGTTGGAAGAGCCGTAGCTGTTGTCGTTGTCGTTGTCGCGGCGGCTGGAGCCCTGAGAGAGAGTTAACTTCATGAGAGGGTGGATAGAACTGAGAGCACATACGTAGCTGTTGTCACCGTAGCTGTCAGACATGTTGATTATTGGGGGGTTGTTTTGAGAGAGAGTAGATAGTTGTGATGTAGATAGGTTGATTGAGTTATAGTATGAATGGAAAATAGTCCGAACAGGAGCGGGCAAGCTTTCTGTTTAATACCTATGTGAGAGAAGCTCCCTCCCTCCCTTCCCCTCCAAGCTAACTTGGAGCTCCCCATCTTCATCATGTGGATCAACAAGCTCCCCCTCCTCCATCACAGGGAGGAATGACGTGCCGCTGTTCCATTGCGGCATAGACCTTGTCTTAGAAAGCTGAAGCTGCATAGACTAGTTAGCAGAATGTTTTAGCTTCGGAACACCCCATGTACTGTACGTACCTTGCGCCCTAGTAGGCTCGATAGATGGGTATTAGAATCTTGGGACGATGTGATCATGTCCCACAAGAAACGCGCGTTGACCGAGCTACATGCTGTAGCTGTCGTGCCATGAGGTACATGTACCCAGCCTCAAGCTAAGTTTGGCCTGGGAATTCGAAGCCGGTGATCAAATTCTTAGGACTCGTAGTAACCCGAATGTCCTGGAATAAGCTCTCCGTGATAGACCCTGCCAAGAAATCGAAGGTAGATACCTCTCACGATACTTGGGTCCCTTGATGCCCCTCCAACCCCTCTATCACTCTGTACTATATTTGCTTTTCGGTAAAAACCTGTTGTTTGTGCATTGCTTAGCCAGTGAGTGCGACATTCCCACGAATCAGCCTCTTCTGCAAGCAATTGCCACGATCAGCACGTCTCAGCTTGTCTTGTCTGGTGTCGTCATGTTTCTTGTCTGTGATGAGATAGCCCAGGCAAGGTACGTACTGAAACCTCTCAGGCCATTGATCTGCCTGAAAAGCGCATTAGCCTTGATCTAACAGGGAAACGCTAGGCCAAACAAGCAATGAACGGACCCTCCGCGACCCAGCTTTGCAGGGTCCAAACCAGGTCCCAGAACCTGGACGAGCTGACCTGTAGGCTCCACGGACTGTGGCTATGCCAGCTCCGAGCTGTATCGGTACCAAGCTATCGGCATCGAGAACCAAGTTGCGGTCTAACAAGAAGAGTCCAGATCTTCAGGGCCCGGATGATCGACTCAGATCAAAACTGAGGAGCAACGGACATGAGCTTTGGCTAGAAGCTTCGCCATGAGAGACAAGGTGAAGTAAAAGTGGACGCTTGAGAGGAAGAATCGGCATCAGAGGATGAAATTGCCTGAGTGACATTCCCTCCCCTCATTTGCCAAGACGGGGTCTAAGTCAAGATCGCGCTCGGAATCGGGCCTAGCAACCTTGTCTTGACTCCCCACTCAAGTTCCAGAACAACTACTCACTCTTGATAGTGAGAGAATACCGGTAGGTGCTGTAGAGTGTAGCAAAGGCAACCCCGCTTCACCAAGACCCTTGCCTTGGCAATTGATCCTTCGATTGCTTATCGTAGCTTGTTTCCTTGGTATTGATGAGTGCATTCCCAGGTTTTCATATCTATTAAGGTCGTATTATCCTATAAGAGCTGGGTATAACTTGCAATCTTTGTCCCCAAACAAGTTCACGAGTGTATGAGTTGGTGGCAGGCCAACACGCCTCGCTGCTCGATATTCCTCAGACCACCACACCAACAAAGACATCCAAGCTAAGTCAAACTTCTGGGCATCCAGTTCGTGTCCTGTCCAATACTTTGTCTCCCCACGTGTGGTGATTGCCCGTTCTCAGCAAACTATCGTCGCCCGGCGTGTCCGGCTTCTTCAACGGAGACATACCCATTTCCTAGTAGATCTCGATCTGCCTCGAGCACAAATCGCCTATTGAGGCTAGATACTCAAGCACAAATGACACAATTGCATCAAGACTCTCCGCAACAAGTCCAACACCTGTAACGCCCACATGCGCCTGCGGGGTTTCCCATGATAGCCAGATGATCAGCCCAACATCCCGAAACCCCTTGAAATGTTTCACAACGTCATCATTCCAGGGCGTAACTAAAAAGTTACGGATAACTGCCGCTTGGGTTACTTTGTTACTGTACATGTTCAATGTAACGTGCAACAAGCTTGTCTTTGACTTTGCGGCAAACATACACTTTCTGACCCGGCAAGGTCAAGAATTCATCCAGAACAGTGCATGCACTATGGCAACATTGTGCCGAGGGATGTCATCTTTACAGATGGCTAGACCTGCCAGGCCCAGGAAGCGCGCCGCTCATCATGGCAGGTTCCGCGCTTGCACCGAGAATCAGTGTTCGACCTCCTCGAGTTCCCCACCAAGCTACCCCAATAGCTGCTCGTTCCACGTCTAGCTCTCCACTAACAAGAATCTGCAAGAACCGTTGCTTGACTGGTTCCCTTAGTACGGGATCCTCAATTTCATTCATGGCTTGAGCAGCAATCGTAAACCATTCTTCCACCAGAGGAAGAGGGAGGTATGGAAGTGAATCGACTAGAGCTAAGGCAAGTGAACTCTGCTGAGAATGACGCTCCTCTTGAGTCTCTTCCATCGCAGCTTGTGCGGCGATATCTGCTATTGGTGGTAGCAGACTCGTCGACGCCGTGGAAATTGAAGCTCGAAGCATCTCTAGAAGTGTTTCCGATAGCTGAGGTTCCAGCTCTGCTATGGGGAAGGGAGGTGATACAATCTGCATCACAGTCTTGAAGGCCACTCTGAATTGACGTGATGAGATATGCTGCGGGAATGAGTTGAACAGCAGAGCGATATAGAAAGGTGTGAGTTCGATGGTGAGAGGGCTATGCTGAGGGCAAGATATGGTTGATAGAATAGCGCTGTGTGCGGATTCGAAGATCTCAACCATATTTTGTGTCGTAGGTCCCTCATGTGAGATATATGCAATTGCCGGTTTGATTATCAGGGCATCGCATGCATCGGTTGGCAGAGTAAGCGGTAAGTGTTCGGAGATATTAAGGTAGAATAGGTCCAAGGTTCTTTGTAAATATGTCGTTGATGTCGAAGCATCTTCGGATGGTCGGAATTCCTGGAGGAAACTGTGGCAAGCAGGTGCACTCCGAGAGATCGAGTCGATCGAAGTGAGGTATGTGAAGTTGTACACTTGGAACGCGTTGTTGCCGTTCCTTGAGGAGATGAAGAAGATGTTGCGTAATATGCGCAGAGATTTTGACGCGATGACGGGAGCAGCCATGTCGTTGAGCATGCGCGGATCAAGGAGACTTCGTGAGACGATCGCCTGCAGAATAGCAACCGTCCCAAACATGAGCTTCCTTAGCAGGTTCCATAGAACTGGCCAGGTGCTCGTAATGGTCTCCTGGGAGAGCACATTACCCTCAAGCGCTGGATCTATGTCGCTCAAACGATTCAACCGCCACATCTCCAATACCTGGCTGCTAAAGGCAAGAAGAGCATCCTGTGCGGCGATCACAGCCTGTGTGTCTGTGGCCTGTCGAACAGCATACCCAGCAAGCTTCGCCAACGGCCCCATGTTGGCTAAAGTAGGTCGCCTATCTAACTCTTGGATGAATCCAAATGAGGGCGTATTTGGCGCCCATGCGAGGAGATGGTTTGGTGATTCGACAACCTCGGAGCTCACTGCAGCCAAGAACTGGCCGTGGCCGAGGCCCTCCTCAGCTGTAACCGTCCATACAATAAGAGGCAACAGCGCATTGCAGTTGATGAGGCTTCGATGGAATTCAGACAGTAGCGGAAAGGCAAAGTTAAGCGCCATGACAACCGATGCGCCTGCGACCGGACCATCTTCGTCGCGACTCTCGAGTGCCAGATTTGCTGCCATCACTACTGCCTCTTCAAGAGTATTCCTCATGCCACGCGACAAAGATTGCCGATTGCTGGACTCCATTCCCATAAGAACACCAGTTAGAACCAAAAGATGCTGCCATCGCCTCGACCGATCGTCCGCTCCTTTAACGACGGCACGCGTCCATTCTTCGCAGCTCAGTCCACCTCCCTCATGGGGTTCTTTCCGATCGCGATTAGCGACTTGGTAGTTATGGATGCGCGCGGCCGCGGTATTGTATATGCTGATAACTCGAACCGAAGTGCGAATGCCGCCTGGCTGGAACCATATCGCAGGGGCCGTCAACAATTGCGACGTGAGAAGGCCGAGATTTAGAGGGTTTGTGAGTTCAGTAAGAAGATGTGTTGTCGACCCGATGATCTGCTCGGTCTTTGCAGCATCGTGAATGTCTGGGTAATGCTGCAGAACTGTTCTGAGGAGTCTATCGGAAGACATATCGACGCATTCGGTTTGTATGGAGAATATGAGGGAGTTGTCGATGGAGAGTTGATGATGGATCTAGCTTGACAATTCCGAGGTCGCGGTTGCGGTTGCGCATGCCGACTTCACGGGCTTTTGCCGAGGCCTAGGGATGACGTTCCAGGGCACACTTTCAGGCTTCAGCTCCATCAGAACCTCAGTAGATTGCACCCCTGAACCCTGTCACTGCTAATTCCAACACCCCATAAATTAATCATATCCAATCCTATTCCCAACGACACCGCAAGAATCGGCCAAGTTGAGAGCTGCTGCAGCCTCCATGATGGCAGGGTATGTTCAGATTGAGGTCCATTCTTCTTACAAGCAAAGCGCTAATCAATACAAACGATAGATGGCTCTGCCAAATACTCCTCCAGCAGACTATCAGACGCCGCGCTTCCCGTCCCTGAACGTCCAGACTCTATATGACACTACCGCAGACAAGCAATATACCCTCTACTATGTCTTGGATGTTTGGCGATTTACTTTACTATGGACACTCATTATATATGCATGCTTCCACATGGGGGCAGTTCTGATTGCCATGTTTACCCACGGTTGGAAGAAGTCGTCTTGGAGATATCTATGGGCAGTACCTGTCATCTATCTAGTTATGGCTGGGCTTGAGGCTGTCATGGCCGGGAGTATTGTTGGCTTAGTGTAAGTCGTGTTGGTCTTGCAAACTACCTTGGCTAACGAATTATTAGGCTGGGGGCCGTTTACTCTGCTGGATACTACGAGATGAACACCTGGATTCCTTGTACCTGGGGTTTCATCAACGTATTGGTACTCATTATTTCCTCTTTCTCAATCCAAGGCGGACTTTGAGGAGGATTTGCCTTTCACATAATATTCTACCTTGGACTGGGTATCAGCTTCGATCTATCGCAAACCACCAATACCTTACGGCGTCACGAAGGTGGCCATTTTACGCTTCATTCTCTACACAATAAGGGCTACGTTCTAACTTGGGGGCATATGGAAAGGCCACCGATTCCACACAACGTATTTGTCCGAAGCCATCCCAAATTAAGCTGAGTCGACCTCAAACTGTGCTCTGTCGATTGTGCATCTTGAGCATTGGAATCATGACCATATTTCATGTATGGAAGCATTAGCAGATGGAAATCTTTGAGAGAAAATAGAGCTCAGGGCATTGGTGCATATCTTTGTTTACAATATACCCATTGTTGTCTCTAGAAGCAATGCGTAAAATACCGTGTTTGCGAACGCGAGCCTTTAAAACCCCATAGCTTAATAAGCGCTGACAGCATAAGTAGCTTTTCTCTATGTGAAGAAGCGTCTTCCTTCCTACATCCATGTGATCTCCTTTGTGATATCAGTTTCAGCAGTCACATTGTCTCGAGCAAACTGATATCTGCAAAGTACCCTTCACTCAAAGCTACCTTACATTCCGAGTTCGATTCTCCTAACCTTGAAAATCACCACCGACGAGAGGACAAAAGAACCACCAAATCATACAACGACTTATAAAATCCTCTCAAGAACTATTAGTGTTATCCAGAAAGGGTCCAGAACCCAATTAAAAATATTTGAGGTCATTTGTGGTGTTTTTATGGCATCGACAACGTTTTTGATCCTGAGCCAGCTAGCAGCTTTCATGTACCTATAACTCACTGGTACTTTCACCTCCTGACCCTGGAGCCAACGCTCAGGTGGATGGGTCCACCACTAAGCTCAGATCCTCCCAAACTCATGAGCTAAGGCCAACACTCTTGATATTGTTCTCTGCCTCACAATCCAAGACTGCAGACGCCATCCGGGGACGAGGGCCAACACGCCTTCTGATTAATAAATTTCCATTTCTTTATTTCAGTGCCAAAGACTGTCTTTCGAGTCCTTGTCTTCTTTTCACGGCCCTTCTCAGAATCTGTACGTTCATCTCATCATCTAATCTTTCATCAAGCTTCATATCGACCCGTGAAGACTTCATGAGATCTTATAGATTATTTCCTGACTTCTCATCAAAGAAAGCCATGTCTGAAACCACGCAAAACGCGGGTGCTAGACCTGTCAACTTCAGCCCTTCAGCTGCTCATCATCGAGCATCGCCTACTCATCATGACTCCTTCTCCGGCAACTCTCGCTCTCTGGACGAACTCATGATCCTGAAGCCCTACTTTGCCGGCCAGCCCAAGTCACTCTCTGGCATCGCTCTTCGAGCTTTCTGTCTCGGAATTACCTTGGCTTGTAGTGCTATCTCTATGGGAGCCATTCTGTTCTTGACTTCTAGCCCTGTTTGGCGTGTTCCATTCTTCCTGTTTGCACTCTCAGCTTTTCACTTCCTCGAGTTTTGGACTACGGCTGAGAAGAACACACTTGTGGCTAGCATTGGAAGTTTTCTCCTGACCGCAAACTGGCCAGGATACGCCATCGCTCATTCAGCTGCGTTCACCGAATGTGCCATTGTCAACCTGTTCTTCCCTAATCGACACTGGGCACCCTATGCCACCGGTTCTATCCTTCTACTCCTCGGCCTTATCATGGTCACCGTCGGGCAGTATGTCCGCTCAGTGGCTATGTTGCAAGCTGGGGCCAGTTTCAATCATCATGTCCAGACCAGGAAGAAGGATTCCCACGAGTTGGTGACATCAGGCATCTACTCAATCTTCCGCCACCCAAGTTACTTTGGATTCTTTTACTGGGGATTGGGAACACAGCTAGTAATGGGCAACGTTGTATGCTTCTTTGCATATGCGGCTGTTCTCTGGATGTTCTTCAGCAAGCGAATTCAACACGAGGAGGCCAAGTTGATTGAGTTCTTCCAAGATGATTATGTCCAATACCGAAAGAGAGTGGGAACAAAGATTCCTTTCATCGCTTAGAACATGTGAGAGAAGAGGGGGACGATCTAGCCATAGGCGCATGTAAATACAGCTGAGACTAGAAATGCTTTTCAGTTTACTTGCAATAAGACCAAGCCCTGGGAGCTGTTTTCATAAAACCTCCTATGTCAAGCTTGTGTCTACATTTCATCGACATGAATTTTAGAAAACAGAATCTGACAGCTAAGGTGAAGTGCCCTCGCACTTCGTCATGCCAAGGCATCCCAAATCATGGTCTTTAATATGGTAAAACCCAGTACATATGAATATAGGCAAACGAGTTCTTAGCAATAATTTATCAAATATGTATCGTACTAATACGGTAAATATGCTAGCGGTGCAATACCAAACAGTATCCAAAAACTTTGTCCATAGCCAAGGCACTTTTAACTCGGTACTGTCGTCATCTGTTTGCTGACACTTCCATACTTTGCTTGCCAAGCGTAGAAGTACATCAGTGCTGCAAAGGGTTGTCCAAATATGGTGAATGATACCCAAAAAATAGTGTTACCAACTATTTTACCAGTGTGCCCAAGCTTCATGTTTTCAAGAGGCTTGGTCAATGCGATAAGTGGCAGTTGAAGGAACATGCCGAGGAAAGCAACACCTGGGACCGTCAGTTGTGTAATTATGATTCAGGATATGCAAGCTTACCAATGATGTTGTGTGTAGGAACACCGACAAGGATCTCATGAAGAATAGCCGATACCAAGAAGACTACAAAGCTGGCGGCTTGAGGACTCCAACCACGTCCGATCATAGGCATGTACAGATGACGCTTGAAATACGTGTAAACAGGCTTGTTCCACGTGCGCCAGTATGCCCCTAAGCTCTCACTGTTCCACCAATCATCATAGAATGACCTGTCGCCAAACCTCAAAACCTCAGCTAGGGCGTTAAGGAACGACTGGAAGAGTGCGAAGAAACCGGCAAGCCAGATGACTAGGGAAATGGTCGAAAGCTTAAGTAACCGTTCCAGGATAGACATGAGGTCAAGGGAAGCGATCTTGTCGAGCGAGTTCCGAAGGACAGGTGCAGCATACTGAGCGCTCGCAACCCACATGAATACACTGAGGCCGAAAATTTCTCCAACTCGCTTGGCCACAAATACCCATCTGATTTTATCTGTGCGAGGATACACGGGCTGGTATACGAGTGTGGGTGCCCACCAGAAGTATACCAGGTTGCTGAAGGTGATGTTCTGGGGATACGGGCATTGCGTGTACAGCTCAGGTACCAGCTCGCGTTCTCCTTCCACGGGATGCAAGTAGGCATGTCTCAAGTCTCGGTTGGTGAAAGCATATGATGCAGTCTTGAGCCAGACCGCAATGGCATGCATCTCAGTAAATGTACCAATGAGAGGATGATGAATCTTGAAGTACACGACCCAGGTAGTGAGAACAAGGGCAAGTGTGATGTTGAAAAGGTGAGCCCATGCGACAACAACCCAGGTCTTATGGAACCGCTTGCGCTCCTGCTCCGAGGGGCCGCCAGAAGGTGAATCATTGACGCGCTTGAGGGACCCTCGAGCCTGCTGAGAAGCAGCCAGCTCAATCAAGTAGGCGGCGAGTAGATGGCAAGGGATGAGGAAGTAAAGGAGTAGGCCCAAGAAAATATCTTGACGGCTGTAATCATGACACCTCACGCAGATCAATACTCCATACTATAGATTGTATCAGCTGGTTTTCGAGGGCATAATTGATGGACGGGGGATGAAGCATACCTTTTGGATATTCTCAATCATCAATCGCAAGTTTCCAACAACTGCCAAGCATTAACAACCCAACAGATAACATCATGATGAGGGGCATTGAAGCTTCCATACCAAGCACAATGACCATGAGGTTACGGAACCCAATAAAGCTGGGGGCAGCATCGGAATCGTGACTCAGACATGAAGGCCTCGTCTGTTTGTGAACCGCAGCGACGTGCCTGTACTTCTGGCCAGGCTTTTTTGGGGGTTTCGTCGTGGCAGTTCCGTTACCGTTTCCGTTGGTGCGATTGCTGGGTTCGTTCTGTGTGACGTCGTGGCCGCTGCGCCGGGAGACAGAGGCCGAACCATTCGAGGCTTCTATGCTCGTCGCTGTAGCCGAATTCATCCTGCAAGAGCCTTGCCTAGACGGCAGACTGATGGCGCAAAAGGTAGAAGCTCAAGAAAATAGGTGAGAAGAAAATAAAAGAAAGAATTGGGCAAAGTTGCCGACGGAGATACGACGACCTTGTTAACGTCAAGTTGTTTGGGTGGCGGCAATGTTACAAGGATGATAAGATACCGAGGGCGCCACTGTCGCAGTGAATGAACCACCACCTAACACAGCTTCGAGATAAAGCACGTTTAAGAGTTTATCAAACCACAGGAATGTAAGAGATAAAGAGTCGGAGGAAAAAAGGAGGTGAAAGGGACATTCCAATTAAAGGCAAACAATCAATCGAGTTTCTTTTGCAACGGCCTCTCTCCTCGCTTTCCAGTTATCCCATCTCGCCAAGTACATATATTATTACCTATAAGTTAGTACTATTATGCAGAGCAACTATTTTGGCGCCTCTCGTGGCGGGGCTGTTTGAGCTTTTTCGCTCTGGTCATTTTTAGCAGCAGCTCAGGGACTTTTACAGTGAGGCTAAAGAAAATCGTCAACGCTAAAGGGAGGGCCGAGAGCATAACACCCCTGGCTTCCGCTGCGTTCTGAGCATTTTAATGGATCGACAAACTTCCCCGAGCCTCTGGCTTGTGGCGCTGCAGGGGGGAAGGTATGCGGCAACAGGTTGCAGGCCCCAGAAGGCTTGCATCTTTGCGACTGATATGGATCAATGTGAAAGCATGTGAAAGTGCGGTTGTATTGCATGCTGTTGGTGAGATGCAACAGTGATACATAGGTAGCATGAGCGAACTAACGCAGTAAGCTCGGGTAGAGCCCGTGGATGACGACTCTGCACCCCAACAATTCGCTATACGAAAGAATATTCACGCATGTGCGTCTCTTTAGTAGAGGCATTTTATCTCATCAGATCTAACCGTTGAGAGTCTCAAGTTTTGAAGAGTGAGAGGTCATGTGACTTAGAGTTTTTGGAGAAAGGCCTGACTCCAAACTGAGCTGGTCGGCTAATCATCGCTTGAATTGGTGCTGCGTAGCTGTGGACTTCAACTGAAGCTCACGCGCCTAAAGTACAAGTAACAGCACTGTCTTTGTTCATCCTCTATCAAATCAATTTACCGCCCCCGACGTCTTCTTACAGGAATTGCATCTTCATCATCGTCACATAGAATCTCCGTCTGACCAGTTACTCAGAGATTATCCAACAGCGACTTCATAGCTGCATTAGTTATTCGTTTCCATCTTGAAAGACCCACTCCCTGCGACGCGCTTCTCAAGGCTACTGTGCATGCTTGATACTCCAAAGAAGATTCGTCACGATGGCCTATGAGCCTCGTGGTGATCATGGTGGTGCCCAGGGCCAAGATGGGGCATTTGTCAAGGTTCGAGGCAGGCGTAAGTTTACCCATTATGCTCGGTGACATGTCTCCTGTTGTGTTTGCGTTGCCAGCTGCTCAGTGGCTGGAAAACATGAAAGTTGTGGGAGAGATGCTACTTCATCAAATGTCTCTGTTCCATGTATGTTCGAGGGACGACTGTTGTTTAGACGAGCAATCGAGATGTTTGGTTTTGGCCAAGCCCATACTTGAAAGCAGGGGTTCTTTCTGGGGCTATGAGAGAGGCATTCGAATACACATACATCATAACCTGAAGACTTAAATCACAACTGAATCCAAACTGACGCTTCAACTCCAGGACCTGTGACTGACTATGGTGCCACTATCACACACTGGCAACATGATCGTGCCCCTAGCTATAAGGGAGGATATACTGGCGAAGCTGAGCGACCTAGTGTTAGCTATATCGTTGATGTGAGTAGCGTTCTATATGAACAACTGTCCCATGACTGACACCAAAATAGATGCTTCCACCTGCAGCGCGTGTCACAAGAGCTGCCGACAGTATCCCTATTAAGCACCTCCACTCTTCTCTTAACAAGATCAAGCACCCTATCAATGTAGTGCGGTGGACACCAGAAGGTCGAAGGTTATTAACAGCGTCGACCAGTGGCGAGTTCACACTATGGAACGGAACAGGCTTCAATTTCGAAACCATCATGCAGGCTCACGATTCTGCCATTCGTGCTCTGGAGTACTCACATAGTGATGACTGGCTTATCTCGGCGGATCACGATGGAGTCATCAAGTACTGGCAACCAAACTTCAACAATGTCCAAAGCATCAACGCCCACACTGACCCTATTCGAGACCTTGCTTTCAGCCCAAGTGATTCCAAGTTCGTCACCGCAAGCGATGACTCGACCCTCAAGATCTTTGACTTTGCTCTGGGACAAATGGAATCCAAGCTTGAAGGTCACGGATGGGATGCTAAAAGTGTGGATTGGCATCCTACCAAGGGACTGCTCGTATCTGGTTCCAAGGACCATCTTGTCAAGCTTTGGGATCCTCGGACTAGCCGTTGTTTAACGACTCTACACGGCCACAAGAGCACTATTACAAAAGTACTGTTTGAAAAGGTCCGTGGCGCTTGTCTCGCGACATCTGCAAGAGACCAGACCGCCCGTGTTTTCGATCTTCGCATGATGCGTGACATTTGCCTTCTCAAAGGCCATGAGAAGGATATTTCTACTCTCACATGGCACCCTATCCATCCTAATCTTCTCAGCACCGGTGGTATGGACGGCTCGTTATTCCACTATCTACTCGATTCACCAAACCCGCCTCCTGGCCAGTCCTTCACCGTTGCACCCTACGACAGCCCTGACCCATCATCAGTAGCCGCCCAGTCAGTATGGCCAATGCACAAGGTGCCCTTTGCTCATGATTATGCTATTTGGTCTCTTGACTGGCATCCTCTTGGACACATTCTGGCATCAGGATCCAATGACCGTATCACGCGTTTCTGGAGCCGTGCTAGACCTGGCGATACAGATGTTTTCCAGGATCGCTACCATATCGGTGAAGCAGCAGCCGAGGCTCAAGGAACTTGGGACCGCCGGGGTAATCGTCGACAGCGCCAGGAGGAGGAACAACAAGAGATGGAAGACGAAATGGATGCTCTTGTTGACCAAGACGCACCGAAAGCTGCTGTCCCTGGACTGCCTGGGATTCCTGGACTGCCTCTCGGCGGAGGCTTACCCGGCCTTGGCTCAAGTATTCCACCTCCTCCCATTCCCGGTGTCGGTGCTGGCTCAGGAGCTCCTCCACCTCCCCTACCATTCCCCTTACCCGGACTCAATGGCGGTCCACCGCCGCCTCCCTTACCTGGACTGGATCCCAACAATCCTCCAGATCCAGCTCAACTTCTCGAGCTTATGAAGCAGGCGGGCGTGCCTCTCCCGCCACCAGGAGCCTTACCGCCAGGAGCCCTACCCCCTGGACTCATCCCACCACCGGGCAGCATGCCTCCCCCTCCCGGAAGCTTTGCCATGCCGGTCCCGCCACCTCCTATGCCTGGATTTGACGCCGACAAGGCAGATGCTCGACGGAGAGCTCCTCTGCCCAGTCAGGAGGAGAGCTTGCGCCACGAACAGCGACAAGGAAAGTACACGAGAGCGAGATAGAGGAAACGAAGAAAAAGAAAAGCCGACGATTCGATACCCTCTGGCGCTGGTGGTTTATATGATGCTACCTGATAGCAACTAAAGCAGAGATACCTTGTATCCTTACAGAATCTGGTAGTTTCAAAACCTGTAATGTATATCAATCGAGAACTTTTGTATACTCATCATTCATCCGAGCCCGTAAGCAAGATGCACATGCTATTGGTGGTGCATATAATTCTAAGTGCTAAAACATGTAACATAAATGTAACGCTCTCATATATAGCCGTAATGTTATACATTCGTTGAGAGCTGACAATAGAGCATCTCATGCTCATTCGTTTCTGCATGCAAAGACCAATGTTTCCTTTCCCACTGTACAAATGCTTGGTCCTTCTATTTCTTGGGGAACGCCTTTTGCTTATCCGCGAAGTCTCGAATCACAAGGGCACAGGTGTGGTCAGAACACAGACGTCGTCTTCGCTGAGGAGGTAGCTTGGTGGCAAATTCAAGACCGCTAGCACGCTCAACAGCCTCGAGAGGGACCTCGAAATCGGTGATAGGCTTAGAGTTAGAGATAGGGGCGTTAGGGAGAACGAAAGCTCCCAGCGCAACGTTTCCGCCAACGCGACCATCCTCAGCAAAGATGACCTTGTAGAAGTGTGTGGGCACAGCAACTGAAGGAGGGGTGCCGATCATCTCATACTTGACGTACCACTTTCCATCGGCCTCCTTCTTGGGAAGATAGAGGGGGCCTGTGACGATGCGGACTGAGGGATACTTGACTGTCAAACGACGGCAGAAGTCCTCGAAGTGAGCCCAGTAGTCACGGTTGAAGCCATCACCAACCTGAGGGCACATGTTTGTGAGGTAAAAAGTGTCGTCCATGGCCTTCTGAGACCATTTGCAGTCGGCAGCAGGGACCTGATGACCACGATCATAACCACTGCGGTAGTAGTCCTTCAACAGAGCCCGGAACTTTTGTGGCACAGAGTCATCTTCAAGAAAGCTGCTGTGCTTTCGATCACCATCGCGAATGGCAAGGGAAGCAGGAGTAATATGTTCGACGACCCAGTGAGGGTTTCGTGTACGACGATCGTATGAAGAGACAAGGCCAGAGCGATTGGCGACATCGGCGACAGGGCCTGGAAAGCCGTATTCGAAGAGACCCCCGGGGTTGACGATTGCGCTTGGGTCGATTGGCAAACCGGAGGGCGCAGTGGCTGGAGGTCCGAAGACTTGGGCGGGAGGAACAGCGGGAGAGGCGGTGGGAGCAGGAAGAGCGGCGAAAGAGCTTGAGGTTGTCGGAGGAGGCGTAGCTAGAGTATTGGTCTCCTCGACACGTTTACCGCCTCTAATGGAGTAAATGGCGGCAGTGATAGCAGCACCACCTCCTGCGCCTAGGCAGGCCATGGTAGCGAGAGTAGTCTTGGACATGATTACTATCCTTTGAGAACAGTCGAGGCTACACAAAAAGAATGTAGAATAAAGTTCGATTTTAATGAGCGGACGGGCAATAGGATGTGAGAAATCAATGCCTGGGAGTCGGATCACGCGCGATCTTTGCCCAATGGTGTTGAGTTGCAGTGCCTCGTGATATTTAGATCGATCACAGGGTTTGAGATAGCTTTCGAGCCGACCCGTAGAAATTTTGGGAGCTGAGCTCGGAACGGAACGTGGGGGGCCGTTGTTTTGCCGTTATCGATGGATTTTAGGGGTCTTGGGGCCTATGATATGACGTCACTGGGCGATAACATGAAGTTTTGAGGGTAATAGACAAATATAGAATACCGTTAGATCCCGCTATGTAATCATAAGGGAATACATAAGAGCGACAGGTACTGAGCGTCTACTTGTCTTGCTGATACGTACTTAGAAGCATGGATTCAAGGCAAGGCACGGTATGAATCATGTAGGGATTGTTCTAGACAGTGAATGATTCAGATTGATGTATCAAGGTGTGTGGCTTGTGAGACTTGAAAATGTAAGTTGCCGTGTATGACAAGACACGAGTTCATCGAGAGCCATCCTCGAGCAAATGTAATTCTCGAGGGTCATGCAAGCTCGAGACATATGTAATTCTGTGATGAGGCTCGGAGGTAGATCATATTATGTAGGTTCGTGTTAGCGTGGACCGAGCATTACCTGGTAGTTATGATGTGGGGGATGACAAAGACGAGAAATTGATTCGCGCGCAAATCGTATCTTGAAACTTAGCTCAGACAAGGTATGAGGCGTCATGATGAGAGGAGTTATAGCTTTCATATGCTTGGTTTGCACAGCCGCAGGAAGGCTTCTATAAAGCCCGGCTTGATGTCGAGGAGCCAATGACTCTACTGTAAATATGCGAACAGTTGCTTAGTAGGCAGTTACTCAATTCACAAACTATGTATGCATTATACAACCCCCACGATGCCGGGGGAGTTATGGAGATTGCTACAATTAATAACGCACTATTAATGGGTGTCTCACTACTTTTACTACTCGTTACAGCTACTACAATCAAAAGAGGCATGGTAATTCGTAAGCCAGGCGGTCAACGAGGCGCCGTGATCCAATGATGCGCAGATGCTGAGACGTGAGAACCTTGAGGGACAGCCTTGATGGAGACGCACGGCCTCATGATGGTGTAAGTTGACCCCCAACTCAATCCTCTAAAGGGTTTCTAAGGGGCTGGTTATCTATAGCGTTGCAAATGCTCTTCTCCTAGCTGAAGCACGAGGTTGAAATAGGAACAATTCCTCATGTTAGGGCCTAGACGCTGGTTCCCTTGTCCTATCATGCTCCATTGTCGTCAGAGCCAGGCTAATGCGCATTAACTAAGCCCCATCCTTTTTGTCATTCGCCTCTGCAAGGCCCTTGAAACTCACATTCAGCCTCAGACTTGTTTCTCTGCTCTCTGCTGCATGCAAAGCATTTTTTATCAGCCCCTTTGTCCTCTTCTTTGTCACTCAAGACTCTTGTTGTCATTGATTAACTTAGATACCTTACTTGAGTCGAGCCCAGACTAACAAGGTCCCGCCCACTGCGCTAAACAAAACCGCATCGATATTCCCCTGCTCGTTCGCTACCTACGTCAGACCTAGAACCAAAAAGATCTACTCCGTACAGCTTCTTTGCTCTTGCCTCTTTGCGCCCATCACAACCTCGACGTCAAGCCTCGATCTCTTCTCAAAACCCACACTTGGCCTTGTCACCAGAGCTCGTTTCTAGGCGCAACATCATTTCATACACAGACAATACACTTAAGCAGCATGACCACATCAGTGGGCCAGAGCAGCCTCGACAATGATACTCGCGGCTGGATCATGTGTGTTGTCAGCGGCATTGGTCAGTTGCTTCTCATCTCCAAAAACACAATGCGCTTCCTGGTACAGTTCTGACAACCATTCTCAGCTTGCGTTGTTGGCGCCTCCATAGTATGCGTTGACGTTATCGTTCGATTATTTCCTGGCAAGAGAAGCTTTCGCATCCAGGATAGCAATGTCTTCTTAGCTTGCTCCCTCAGTTTGAGTTTTGGTGTCATGGTAAGGTCCTTCTGACAGTTTCTATCTCTTCTGCTAACAAAGAACAGCTATTCTCTGCATTGTATAGTATGCTGCCGGAGTCCAAAGAATATTTCCAGCAGGCCAAATGGTCTACTCAAGCTGCTGGCCTGGTTATGATGTCCTGTTTTGCTGGTGGTTTCATCGGCATCCAGGGAGTTTCGCGATTACTTCACCAGTTCATGCCTACCCACGTTGTCGAATGCGATCATACCCACGATGAAAACGCAACCAAAGACACCTCATGTCACCACGAGAGGAGACAGTCTCGCGCCCGTCGTCGTCAATCTTCCCACCCGCCGCCTGAACAAGCACCTGTCAACAAGTCGCTTTCCAAGTTAACCAACGGCAACGGACAAAATGCCGCGACCGAGTCCACACCTCTGCTCGAATCTACTTTGGATAGCCCTACGCAGCCTCTGAAGAGACAAGCGTCTGCTCGCGATGGAATGCGACGCCCTGCTAGTCCAACCCGAAGCCGCACCACCACAGGACTTACGGATGGTTTCCCTGAGAGGAGGAAGTCCATGCGAGAAGTTCATAAGCGAGTAATGTCTTTCGTACAGGATACAAAGTGCAATTGCGACGAGTCGAACTCCTGCTACGGATTCACAGACCCTTGTGGCCAAGAGTGCTTCAAGCACCTTAGTAACCGAACCAGTCTACCTAGCAGACCTGGAAGGCAAACCCAGATTCTACGCACTACCACTGGATCATTCCTAAACCGCGCGCCTGAGCATCCGCATGCTCACCACGATCATGAGCATGAGCATGAGAATGGATGCGAAGAATCTGTTGAGCCCTTTGCGAGACCAACATATCGAACCAGCAGGGCCAAATCACGAGAGCCATTGGATCCGATAGTCCCGGAGGAACTCTCTGAACACGATAGCTCATGCTCATCTGCTGGAAATGACGAAGATGTCGAAGCTCAACATCATCACCACGTTCCGACAAACGCATTCTTGTCCATTGGCCTCCAGACCTCTATTGCCATTGCCCTGCACAAGTTTCCTGAAGGATTCATCACTTACGCTACCAACCACGTAAACCCATCTCTAGGTTTTAACGTTTTCATGGCACTGTTTGTCCATAACATCACTGAAGGCTTTGCCATGTGTCTGCCGCTATACATGGCTCTGGGTTCTCGCTGGCGCGCCATGGCGTGGTCGGCCTTCCTGGGTGGTCTCTCTCAACCCATTGGTGCGGGCATTGCTGCACTGTGGTTCAAGCTCGCCGATAAGACCAATATGCAACCCAACGCAGTTGCTTACGGATGTCTCTTCGCTATCACTTCCGGCATCATGGTTAGTGTCGCATTGCAGTTGTTTGTGGAGAGTCTGAGCCTCAACCATAGTCGTAACCTCTGCATCTTCTTTGGCTTCCTCGGCATGGCTTTACTGGGATTCAGTAACGCCTTGGTGGGATCTCACTAGATGTTCAGCCTCATACGAGATATATAGATACTTAGCCAGTATCTCTTTATACTGGCCGTGCTGATGCTTTGACATTCGGTCCTGTCATTACTTGGCTCCTTTTCTTGCGCGGTGTTGGCTGGGGTGCAATTGGGTTTCATTGGGAGGGGCATAAAATCATTCTGGGTTTCGGCATTCGGTAGACTGATAGAAGGGACACAATTTCACTTTACACAAGGACTGAGAAAACTCGGTCAGACAACTCTATTCCTTCCTCATAACCACTCCTATCGCTTTTGTGACATTGTAATTCATTCTTCATACATCGTGACGGTGTCATAATGCCAGCCGCTCATATGTTGGACCACCGTCAAGGCCTCGGGGCCGGGTATCTATTTTATTTTCCACCTCATAAAAACCAGATCATTTTATCTGCACAATTTTTTTCTTTACCTAGAGAGTACCAAGAGCGGGATCAATGAGAGGATCTTGTACTGTTGGATCTCTTGCTAGCAGAAGAATATTGGTTTCATCCTCTGGCCAGTCATCTCGCGGAGGGCCATAGTCCATAGTAGCGGCAAAGATGTCATCCTCCGGCATAATGCCAGGCCAATTTGTTGTGTTAGGGAAACTTCCATCGAAGAAAAACTGAGCAGGATCAAGCTGGTTTCCGGCTAGGATAAGAGATGGGTCAGTAGCCGGTGGGTGATACAGCTCGACATGTGCATCCCGGTCGTGGTAGCGAATGAAGGCTTCATGGCAGTGGGGACAAGAAATCGTTCTTTCTGCCTGGGTCGCAGCACCGGAGAGCTCATCGATAAGGTTGATTTCTTGAGACGGCTCAGGCTTCGAGAGCTTAGGGCGTTCGTGGCCGAGATGCTTATATCGGATATGATCTTCTAATCGACTCTTGGTACTGAATTTATCACCACAGCCTTGATCGTTTGTCCAGCCCTGTAGGCCAGAACAATTGAGGTCAACTTGGCCACAAACGAAGCGGAACCCCTCATGTGCCGTACGAATATGGGCGTTGAGGTTGGACTTCTTTGTGAACTTCTTGGTGCATTCGTCGTATGGGCAGGCGATGTTCTTTCGATCCTCGACGGACTGGCCGGAATGGTGCATTTCGACATGTTTCTCCAACTCCCATCGTGAAGAAGATTTGAATTCGCAGAAAATGCAGTTTTGATGTTCTTGGCGGATATGTGCCTGAAGCAGCACTTCAGTGGTGAATCCGACCCGCTGTTCTGTGCCATCCGGCATCCTCTTCAAACCGCATTCACCGCACCAGAACTTTGCCTCGCCATGATCCTTATCACGGTGTCGCTTCAAGGCCGCTTTGGACTCAAAAGCATGACGGCACCCTTGCTCTGGGCATTGGAGTGCAGGCAGGCCCTGGTGGTCTTTTCGAAAGTGCTTGCTCAAGGTCTCCTTCTTTCTAAAACTCTGTCCACAGTCTTGGCAACGGAATCTCTCTTCGCCTTCGTGAACGGCCTGGTGTCGTTTAAGTCGAGTGCCCGTCACAAAGCTCTTGCCGCAGCCTTCCTTTTGGCAGACATGTTTTCGCTCAAGAGTATGGACAGCTTTGATGTGCTGTTTCAAGTGCTTGTCCTCTATATAGTCCTTATTGCAACCATCATAAGGGCACTTAAATGGTCGGGAATTGGTGTGTGAATTGAGGTGGTCTCGTAATCTGGCAGGTCGATTGAAGGTCTTGGGGCAGCCAGGCCATGTGCAAGCAAGAGTTTTGAGGTCTGAAGGAAATTTAGCCCGGGGAGTCGTAGCAGCAGTGTTCACTGTTTGTGGTGAATCAGGATCCTGGGTGGAATATGGAGTATGAGCACTAGTTAAGTCGTCCTCAGCATCATCAATATCTAGGTTTGCAATATCAGCAGATGCATCTTTAGAGCTCAGGAAGGGCAAGAAGCCGTACATAAGTCATCTGGGCCTCCACGATAAAGTCTCTTGGCCGGAGGGATATCAACGGCTGCCTCGGCAGCTTCTCGTTTACTCATAATGCTGTCATGCCGAGGACCCTTAAGTTTTGTAAAATGTCGAAGCAAGCTTGGAAGTGGCAGAATTGATTTCAATTTAAGGCGGTGACTATATTTTTGTGTGGGGATTGCAGGGATGAGAGTCAACAGCGATCCACCTGAATGCTTCGCACCGATATTCTTTGTCTAAGGTGCGGAAGGTGCGCCGGAAAAACATCGGCCTAACCAGGTTTTACTTTGTTCTTCTCTAGAACTTTTTTACGAGGTTGGCTTGGGCTATTCTAAAACCATCCATTGCGAAGGCAACTCTGGACTGAGAACACCCTCATATTCATTCTCCATCAAGCTCATATTGAACGACATTCACCATGTCTGATTTCGGCGATGACGATGTTGGTGGCGCTGGCGGGTAAGTTGCTTCGCGATCTTTGCAGGCGCACGCGAATCTAACTCGTAGGCAGCGACGAGCCCATGTACGAGGAGGAGGAGATCACCGAGTACTATGACCCCGAGGTTCTCGAGGAGGAGGATGGTGACCAGCAACAAAACGGACAAGACCAGGACAATGTCGTAGTCTCGGGAGACCCTTCTGCAGCTGCCAACGCGCTGAAGGGCGGCGACAAGCTACTCAAAGACAAGAAGATCCCCGAGAATGAGCGAACTACCACACCCTACATGACCAAGTACGAGAGGGCACGTATCCTCGGTACACGCGCTCTGCAGATCAGGTCCGCATCACCTTGCTGAACTGCAGCATCTTCTGGAAACTAACTAGATACAGCATGAATGCGCCTGTGCTAGTTGATCTCGAGGGTGAAACCGATCCCCTTCAAATTGCGATCAAGGAGATGCGGGAAAAGAAGATCCCATTGATCGTGCGGCGATACATGCCTGATGGCTAGTAAGTGATGCTTGTTGAGGCAGCTCCAAGATGCCCTACTCACGTGTGTTGTACAGCTACGAGGATTGGACCTGCGAGGAACTGCTGCAGTAAGCGACCAAAGGACTAGCACGTCGCGAAACAACCGATTGCCCCCGAGGCGTATATACCCATGCGACCCTCCTTAGATACAATCGAGCTGGAACGTTGTGTGCTCCCTTCTGGCTTGACATGTTGTATAGTGTATCAGGAGGTTAATTAATCATGTATAAGCGCGGCGTTTGAGTTTGAGATTGATTTACACAGGAACTAGACAAACAAAAAGAAGGAAATCTGCTTTGCTTCTGTGTGTTGGTGCACGAGTGTGTTGATTGTCTCTGACGCCGTCTTGATGAAGACCGGCAAAGGAATTTCCTACAGAAGCACTGTTGATGGATGCTCCAACGTCACACCGTTGCCAGTACGGATATGTCCGGTAGATTTTCATGAGAGACTGATGTCAAGTAGGAAAAGGCAGATGGCTTGTTCTGGATCTGATGGGCCGAATACGTCGGGCCAGATTGTGTTTCACTGAAACACCGGCGCGAGACATGACGGCATCTTCTGGTGTTTGGACGCAACCTCAAATACGCAGTGGCCTTTTCATACGTCACAAAGTCTGATAAACAGTCAATCCAGGCAAGGGAGCATGTTCTCATACCACGCAATCTGGTCTTGACAGATTATCAACCTCAAATACAAAAAACAAAACTCCTGCAGCGTCTGTGGCTTCTTGCATATATGAAAGGGTCCTCGCAGCCTGCGCAGGTACAGTAGATGAATTGTTCAACCAACCACAAGTCGAGAATATTCTTTTCCAGCCTCCGACGTTGTGCCACACTGATCCGGAAAGGGGTGTTGGTGGGAAGGGAAAAGCCGTGACAGCCGTAGCTTTGCAGATCATGCAAGTAAAGTTTTCATGCAACCTTGGCCAACCTGGCCTTAATTCAGTTTGCTTCCCCTTTGCTGTGTTATCCAGCTGCCAGCTGAGGTAAATATTTAGACGTTTGGTGACAGGATGATCTCCCTCTTGGCGGGGACTTTCATGACGTCGGCGGATACGCACTCCCTTGACTGATGTGAATTGAACTTGAGACGATGATGAAAGGTTACGTCTAGTGTTGATCGTACGAGTCGTGCTGTCTTGTGCAGGAGGAATTAGACGAATTTGGTGAAGCTGTTGTGCCATTGGAAGCTTATTATCTGACTCCATTTCTTATAAGAGGTTGGTCGCACTTGTGGTGTTTTGAGGCCGGGAGGTTGGTATAACAGAAACAGCAAACAATTGGGAAGACCAACTGCCTTGGGTACCTATATATCTTGCTCAAATCCAACCTCTGCTAAGAATCCTTCTGATTCATACTCTTTCATCTCAGACATTAACACTCGCCAATCTAACACTTTCGTTCCCACTACCATTATCAGCCGAGACAAGTCCCAATCGCTACAATGAAGTTTATCAATCTTATTGCAACCATTATTTCTGCCGTCAGCATCTCTGCTGTGCCCATATTGAATGAGCGGGCAGTCGGGGGTGTAAGTTGACTCTGTTCCCTACTAGACAGGTCATCTCTTTTCTGTGGTATTGATATCTCATCGCTGCAGCTTTTGATATGCACTGGTGCCAACTCCACAGGCACATGCACGCACGAGGTGTACACGCTTAACAAGTGCCATCAACTTTCCGAACCATTCCTTCGCAACGTCACAACCTTTGCACCTGATGGTGAACACTTCAACTGTTACCCCCGTACAACCGGATGCAACGACACTTGTACGAGCCCCACGGGTTGCACGTTAGGCCCGATCGATTTCAATTACGAATACAAGTTCAATTTCTCTCGTGTCGGCTGGCCCAAACTCTTCAACAGCTTTGACTGTTCACTGAAAAAGACCACAAGGAGCGAGAAGTTGTTCGGTTAGGAGAAGATTGAAAGGATGGTACAGGGAGAGCCAGAATGGACACCTGGATATAAATTCACGACCACTTTTGTTTTTGGCGGCATTTTTTTGGCCTCCTACCTTTTATTGTGTTAAAGCAATAGAGTCCTCTAAACTTGGTCACGGAGATATGGGCAACTCACGGGACTAGGGAGTGTTTGGAGTTAGCGATACTAGCGATGGTTTTTTTGTTCTTTGGCAGTTAGTCAGAGCATACTATTACAAGCTGAGATAGATACAGCTCTAATGAGTGACGATTATCAGTATGAGATAAGACATGAAACAATCAATCACCCATACCATCTCGATGTCACATTCTGCCGTGGTATCAATGGAGGGTGACAAAATAATCTAGCCACAGAGTCTCCTATGTTCATCATAAATCATCACGATGTATGTATTCTCACACTGTCTAAGCCAATTTGTCATACATGACTTGATTTATGCATCCCCCAGTAATATACTGTTCTTATCTTGTCTCCGACCCGTGACACGGAGGAGGCTCCGTATTCCGGAGCCGGGGAGATAATTCGGCATTCGTCATGTTGATGAAGGCATCCGGGTACCGATGGTGGGGTTAAGTTACCCCAGACCTCGCCATTGACTGGAAGCTTCCCCTCCTTAGGATCAAGCTCAGCTATTTCATAGCAACATAACCATAAACCACTGAGATTTCTTGTCTTTCACTTTTATCTTCTCTTTATTCTTGAAACTGTTTTCGACTTTGGGCCCCCAATTGCTCCTGTCTACCCCAAGCAACCCTCAGTTACAGTGACATCATGGCGTTCACTACGAATGCTACTATCAACAGCTTCGGCGGACGCTTCCTCAAGCTCTCCCACAAGTCCGCCGTCACCGGTACCCCCATGAACGCAACCCTCTACCTCCCAGGCTCAGCATCATCTTCCAAGCCAGCTCCTCTTCTTATCTACCTCTCCGGCCTCACATGCACGCCCGACAACGTCACAGAGAAGGGTTTCCTTCACGCCCACGCCTCCAAGCTCGGCCTTGCTCTTCTCTACCCAGACACTTCTCCCCGTGAGCTCGACTTGCCCGGTGAGCACGACTCATATGACTTTGGCAGCGGAGCAGGTTTCTACATCGATGCCAAGAAGGACCCTTACAGCAAGCACTACAAGATGGAGTCGTACATCACCAATGAGCTTCCCGACCTCATCTTCAAGGAGTTCAAGGAGGTTGACTCCTCGCGAGTTTCTATCTCTGGCCACTCTATGGGTGGTCATGGTGCACTGACTCTGTTCCTCAAGAACCCAGGCAAGTACAAGAGTGTCAGCGCCTGGGCTCCTATCTCCAACCCTTCTCAGTGCCCCTGGGGCGACAAGGCCTTCAAGGGTTACTTGGGTGAGGATAAGGAGGAGTGGAAGAAGCACGATGCCACTGAGCTGATCAAGAGCTGGAAGGGCAACTTTCCTGCTCTCATTGATGTTGTAAGTCCTCAGCCTCTCTCGCAATTGTTGAATGCACCATGTTAATAGACCAGGGCACTGGTGACAACTTCTACAAACAGGGCCAGCTTCTCCCCGAAAACCTCGAGAAGGCTGTCAAGGATGCCGGTATTGAGGGCTTGACTCTCCGTTACCAGGATGTAGGTATCTCATTCCCATCAAACGGCAATGCTAACCCGTCTTCAGGGCTACGACCACTCTTACTTCTTCATCTCTACCTTTGGCGAAGACCACGTCAAGCACGCCGCCAAGGCTCTCGGACTCTTGTGACTACCACGCAGCGCGCTGTAAGAGGGTGAAACCAACAGTTCTTTGAAAAAAAAAGTCGGTTGGATGTATTTACGGCGCCATTCTGGGTAAACAGATCAGGGTGCGTGCTCAAATTGTGTACATGAAATGCTCGAGTAGCAAATGTCCTCAATGATGCTATGGTCTGAACGATAGCTGAAAAGTGGTCGTAAATCCACCAACCAAGGAACCTAAAAGCAAGTTAAATAATATGACTCTTTCGATTCACATTGATTTCGGTATGTAACGTGCCATTGTATTCGTCCAATGTCTTTGGAAAACGCCGCCTATATGAGTGCTGAAAGGTATATGATGCGAACCCAGACATGACACCTACCTCCTGGAGAACCCGTCAAAGTTACTCCAACCCATAAATAAACTCCTACAAGCCCGCCCACATGGAAACTCCAATTCGAACATTCAGCTTACTATCCTCTCCATTTCAGCGCTTATACCTTCCTTTTCAAGCTTTGCTTGCATCTCAGCATCCACCTCCCGACGTAGCCGCATATAAGCTAGCTTTTCAAAGCGACTGAGACTCCTCCACCAATGCTGCCCGGCTTCATGATCGGATATACGCTCCAAAAGATCTGCTGTCCGCAGACGGACTTCCCGGTCTTTGTGGAATAGACCAAGAGCAAGATAGAACAATCCAGCGTGCGACTCAGGGGCCACACTAAGCAACAGGCAAATCTCATCATACGTGTGGACATGTTTGGAGATGGTGAGATAGATATCTCTGCTCTGCGCAGGAGTCAAGCGTTGCATTCGCAAACGGTCGTGAAGATGGGCCAAGTCAAGACCCTTCAGGGGCCTGATGGTATATATCTGTGCCAGATCCTGTGAAATGTCAGCTTTAGTCGTCCCTTGTTTTAGTGCAGTGTCCTACTTGGATGAAGCTGTAATAACTTCGAGTATTGCGCCATCCTTCGATTCGTGTCACATTACCAGCTAGCTCCTTATGCTTAGCTGTATCATCCGCCCAGACATAACCGTGCCCATTAGCCCCTGGTGGCATCAGGTCCTGGTCTTCACCTCCAATGTACAAGGCACTAGCTCCATAAACGCTTTCCTCGAATTTGGCTGCGATTTGAGTGAACTTGCCGACCCAGTCGCGCCACTTTGCTCGGATCACACGTTCGCCGTGTCTCGCAGCAATACTCCTTAGAACATCAGCCATGAAGGCATTATCGCCCGTATAGTCCTGGCTTGTGTTCGTGGTACCGCTTGCAATGGCCGCAAAAGCTGCATTCTGTTGCTGGAAGTACAGCAGACCCTCTGTCACAGGGGCAGGGTCGATCTTTGTACTGATCTTGACCCTCCCACTCGGTAAATCGCACAAGACGTCCCACCACTCGGGGTGAAGCTCGAAGGTCGGATTCGTTACACCAGCAATAAAACCGGGTACGTTGAGCAGGTCGTCGATTTTGGTCAAGTCGGTGTAAGGAAAAGCATGTCGTGTAAACCCACGAAGTATACCACCCGAAGCCAACGCACACGCGGCTAAGACAGCTTCTGCGACCTCGCCTGAGGGCATGTTGTACCCTAGAAAGATGATTCTCTTTTGTGTCAAGAGCGCATTTGCCAGCACAATGATGGGGTGCGTATTGACTCCGTTCGTTGTGAGGTGAGGGTGCAGGGCAAATGGTTGGGGCGATTTCTGGTGAGAATCTGAAAAGTTTTGAATGAGTTTGATGAGTGAAAAGTCACCAACGGTTTCTGGCATGACAGCAACAGGCACTTTGATGGGGATCGGTATGCCCTTGTACATGACCTTGCTCTCAAACTCATGCGTGTCACGGGGAACAGAGTAAATCGACTGGCCGCCCTCGACATGGGCCTTTGTACCAGCTCTTGAGATACCAGTCAGTTTTGTCGGACTTCTTGTCGCATCCAATGACTGGTCTGCTGCCTCCTCGCGCTGGTCTTCGGCTATCCGCATTTGAATCATCTGTTCGAATTTCTCCACAAAGAGATCCCTGTTGTCACTTGCTTGTAATAAGTGGCGCTCGAGAAGGCTGAGTTTAGGCATGAGAGACAAATCCATGGCGTTTACTGAATCGTATAGCATGGCCAATGTCTCTGGAACAGGTGCTTTGAAGTATTCTTCCAGAGCCAATAGTAACAGCGGCTATTGAAACGGTTAGCAAGTGCACGAGCACAAGAATCGCGGATCAAGGCTACTTGCCTTGTAGATATGCAAGAAGGGATGCCGCGTGCATATGGCCATGGCCTTGACAATGGCCCCTCTCTTGACCGACTTGTCATGTTTGGTATTGACCAGATTAAGCACATAAATTAGGGGAGGACCCTCCCCGCCCTCAGGTTCGCTATCGGTAGATTCGGTGTCGTCTTCATCATTGTCCTCCCATTCGTCTTCTGGAAGATCCTCCTCGTTTTCTTCATCCTCCTCGTCTATTACACCAGCTGCTCTATCACGCCTCTTCTTGCGCCTCTGTTTTCGATTTTCCTTAACTTTGCGCTCCTCGTCCTCCTCTTCCTGACTTGTATCCTTGTGAAGAAAGAAGATTGTCCAGTCCTGGTTGCGGGCGTGGGCTTGATCGGGCAGCATGAGCTCTGCCAGCATATTTTCGTCTCCTGTGATCGCAACCGGGTATTGATGCTCCATGACGGGGCCTCGATCGATATCGAAAGATGCGACAAGGATGTATTCGACATGGTTCTCTGTGGAGCTTCGCGGGTATTGCGAGCGAAGCTTTCTCGATGGCCGTGCATGAGGGTTCCTTCGAAGAGCGGAAAGTGACGAATGCTGCGAGGACAGACCTGTCGAAGGCGTCTTTGACTGCGAATTGGGATCGGAAATGCGATCGATCTCTGGGCCAGGAGGAAGAGGTGACCTCGAGGGAGGCGGCGAGGCCTGTGACATTTGCGATTCGGGGCGCGAAGAGTGAAACGAAGCCAGGGAGGTTCTTCGGTTGGAGACTGAAGCATTGGAGAAATTGCTGAGGCTATGTTTATGACCGTGACCGTGGTGGTTGTTTGCGCTGTTGCTGGTTGTTTTGGTCAAGAATGGCAACGTTGACTGGAACGAAGAAGCCATAATGGAAGAAGCCAAGCTAAGACAGTGCCGAAGGCGGATCGAGGCCGGGGTTCCGAGACACGAAACACGAGTCCCTCACGATTTAGAACCCTCGTAGGTTCCGGATCGGGTGATGTTGCGCTGCGCTGCGTTTCGTTTTCGAGCTCGGGGGGTCCGAGAGGGTTGAGTGAAGGGATGCGGTGAATGCATGCAATGTAATGCAAGGCAGTGGGATCGACGCTTCTGCTCTGCTTTGTTCCACTTTGGACGTTACAGTAACTGAAGGAATTGCATTGGCAGAATTAAACAATTCTCCTCGATCGAAAGCAGCTGTGATAGTATGTACAGCACCAGCCAGTACCACTTTGTTATCGAATATGTAACAGAACCAGAAACAGCTTTAAAGAGAGTGCTGTAACCGAGACATGTTCCCGCCACAAAGTACAAGTACAAGTACAAGTTCAAGTACAAATGGGCGTCAACTTGCGCAACGAGGTTTGACTTCCTTGCAGGTGGAGACAGATGAAGATGGAAGTATCCAGCAAGTCAATCAATTATCAATTATCCGACAATGGATCTTTTGTAAAGTGGTGGTTTGTTGTTGAATTCTAAAGATTAAGATACTGGACAAAGGGTTCAATCATCCACCAAACTGCCTCCCTATCCATTCTATCCACTATGTCGGGTCCAGCCTTTTCTTCTCCCCCTCATTCCCATTTAATAGTAGCTAACCCCCTGAAAGTGAAAATGGTTGGTCAAGTTGAAGAACAGCGCAAATATGTTTTCGGCTGATCATCTCTATCAAGTTATTGGATGGATCTTTGCCACTCAATAGAAAATCTTCAAGCTGAAAAAGTATCAGCAGAACACAACCCTCGTCCACTCAGAATGCTCCCCACTAAGAAAAAGGGTCGTCTCGTTCCCTTGCGTCCCCTGAATTGCAGCTTTCAGCTTATGGTTGGAGCACACCCCCATGCTCGTTAGCGCCATGCGAGTGCCATGACTCTCCAATCTTGGCTTTCACATGTGGCTCAACTCTCCGTGGCACCTAGTTCGTGGCGTTTATCATGTATCTATCTCCCTGGGAACCACTTTCATTGTTTACTTTGGATCACACCTTGTTAAAGCGCATTACAGCCTCAATTCTTGCCCAATGACGACAACGGTTATCTGTTTCCATCCCACGGCCAATTGATCAATTTCACGATAGCGTTTCTACCTTAAATTTTCACTAATCAACCTCAAATCATTGCCTTTCTCTTCCTCATCTTCTCATAAACCTGTTTATTGTCCATCTCCGCTCGCCGGACCCACGTTGAACACAATGGTACTTCTTCCATGACGGAGAATCCCTGACAAGTGACGCCCGTCCCAGCTAACGCCGTTGTTTTCAGTCTGTGCCGGTAACATACAAGCCGTCTCCTCTGGGCTATGGCTCTTCACCTACTCGAAGTTCTCCATTTCGTCGCGCCGAATCTCCCGCATCGCCCTCCCCCCTAAGACACACTACACCCACTGGATCACCGACAAAGGCAGGACCTTTCGGCTCGACTTCGCGCTTTGCTAGACCGACAACTCCCACAAGCACACAACCCAGCTGGACACCAAAGGCCAAGACTCCTGTTAGAGACGAGATGAATTCTTCGCCTTCGCGTATGTCTCCAGTGGCCGTCGCCCCACGGACTCCTGTGTCAAAGTCACTTGGTAATGGCAATGCGCTATCGCAACTGCAAGCAACGCAGGTCCGAACATTGCGAGATGCTTTCCAGATTATGGACCGAGATTGCGATGGTGTCGTAAACCGCGAGGATGTCTCTGATATGCTTAACCAGCTGGGTATGAACGACGAAAATGATGAATGAGACAACACTAGCTAACAATCTCGATAGGCCTGCCTTCAAACCCAGCCGACGTATCCAAATTCTTTCCACCATCAGCACCCCAGACAATCACTCTCGCAGTATTCCTCAACTCGCTTGCCGATGCACTTGCAGCACTTTCACCAAGTGCCGAGCTGCTGTCTGCGTTCTCTGCCTTTGATGACGACGACAGCGGCCAGGTCGACTTGGTCGAGCTGCGAAAAGCACTTCTTGATACAGCTCCCGAGCCCGGCGAGAAGGCTCTAACTGCCAGTGAAGTTGATAAGATCATGAATGGTTTCACTGGACGACGAGCTTTCAACCGTAACATGAACGCTCACCTTGGTGCCAAGAGAGGCGAGGTGTTCAAGTACCAGGAATTTGTTGGCTCTATCATGGGCTCCAACAACGGTTCGGATCACCAGTCTCATGATAATGGGGATGATGACGTTTATTTGTAGAGCATATCTTCTCTGCGGTTCGCAAGCTCGCTCAAATGCAACTCGTTCAGTTTGAGGCAGGTGTTGGTGCTGTCGACATCAACTCGCATTTCCTCTAGCGCAGCTCTGAGGGTACCATAAGGTTTCTGGGGCCCGGAGTTTGGCAGGAGTCAATGTAACTATTTCGGGTTGACTTCATGTAACTTTATGGCAGCTTTTGTAACGGAAAAGGGTGCTCGGCCGGGTGGTATGGTTTATGGTTGGGATAGCACTTGGTAACAATATAGGACATCGAATGAGAACACGATTAATTACTCGGTATAGAGACATCTTCGCTCAAGAGCTTAGCATTGGAATTTAACTCCGTTCTTGAAAACAGTCCATGAGGACTCGGTTTGCTCTCGCAGCGTTATCGTCTGCTATTACCCTCTCCAGGCAGAAGTAATTCATGACTGGGAATCCTGAGGCGCTCAGTAGAGCTCGGGCTTTGAGGGTATGTTACATTGCCTGTATACTCAATAGTGACTTGGAAGAATATTGTCTTAGCCATTCGACATTCTACGCATAGAGTTGAGGAGATATTCCTCCTTACGGTTGGTGGTGATTGACACGATGAATTGTGTTTATGATAGCACAGTAAGACATCTGGAGGCATCCAGCCATCTCACTCGTGTAAAACAAATGTGTTGGACGACTGCCTGCCAGTCTGCGTATAGAAAAATGCAGCCCCGGATCCATATCCGTGGACTGCAATGATTTGCAGCCAAGCGAAACAAGCCCCTCAAGGATGCAAGAGCAGGCAATCGACCCGCCACTTCTTCTTGACTGAGACTGCAGAAAAGTGACTGGCATTGAGCAGTTTGGCCGCTGGCGAGGACCGGGAAAGCCTTGTGAGAGCGCCTAAAAGCGACCTGTAAGAATCGAGGATGGCTGGGGAAACGTTGTCAAGGGTCCTCGGCCCCACTGAACCTTCTAGAATAGATGACGTTTGGATAAGCGCAAGTCCTCGATATTAGGTTAGTCATTTGCGGGCCGGGGCCTGGCCACGGACACTAAAACGATTAGTTGAGTTTACGCGGGGTGAGACGCTGACAGCTGCAAATTAATTGACGGATTATTTTGTCTGTCTCTTTGTTTCTCTTCTGTGCCTTGGTCTTGGGTTGTGATATTCTGTCATTGATCGGTGATTGCGGAGCTTGTCATTCGGGTCATGTTGTAAAGACAAGTTTTGATGCTTAGGATGCTGTCATAGGCGGTAGTTTGAGATTGATGGACTATTCCCAACCTCTTGTATGGACTAGCCTGGTTGGCTCAACCGTCAATGAGGACAACTCACGACTAAGAACATGCAGATTTAGACTCAGAACCCCTATCATACGTTCTGTCAACTGGATTGTCATTACACATGGTCCTTGCTTAATTGGTTCTGACCCGTGGCCCGTGATAATTCCAGACAGACAAGGTCCCTTCCACGGTGGGGGTTGAAAGCGCGTGGCGACCAGGCATATTGAATGCATTGGATTGAAGTGAAATCTGTCACTGTAACTGTCAATGCCGCTGGGGAACGAAGTACAAGATACTCGCACAGCAGGCAAACATGTCCTGTGTTGCCAAAGTCTCCGAGAACCGATGGAATGAAAAGACAGTCCTACACTGACGTTGACATAATTCCGGCAGTACGATACACAATTTTATTCTCATTAGACTTATCCAGGCCAGACCAGGCTATGTCTCACTGGTCAACCTAACTTGAACGCTCAGGCTCCCGTGGTGAGCCGGCAACTGTGTACATGTCTAGACACCTGCAGAACCCAGCCCTTTTTTTTCACATTTTCACATTTGGAGTGATCCGACAGGCTGAGATTTGGAAAACGGGTTACTGCGCTAGGAAATCAGGCAGTTTGTGTCGATTTTGACACATAGTCCTGGCCATCCTTAGGTAGTTTGGGCCTTTGGCCTCTTCGTTTGAGAGAGAGCGGCTGATAAATCTGCTGGGCTGGGCTGGGCTCCATGGGATTGACATGGCCGTTGTCGCTTGTCACCCGTCACTGTCACAGCCCGGTTTGCTCATCTCATATTAACTGAAGGACTCAAACTACCTTACCTTAATTACTAAGTTAGCAGCTGAATGCTGGTTCAGGCTGTGCTCTGGGTATTGGTTCAACAAGGGTTCTTTTCCTTCATCATCTCATCACTTTCCTCTTCCCTGCCCCCGGATTGTTTTTTTTTCTTCTTCTTCCTCTTATTCTTCCCTCTGGTTCACATTTTCGTCATCTGCCTGAGTTTTGTTCTCATCTGCTTGTCATTTTGTGACTCTTTAACTTCTTCATTGTCTCTGTATTCCTACCCATCTCTCAGCACTGCTCCGATCCTCCTCCGTCCGTCTGTCTAGTAAGGCATTCGGCATTCCCACCATACTTTAACTTGACTCGACCCCTTTTAGGCTCAGAGCCGCACCACCGTTCCCGGAGCCGCCAGTAATAAAGGCCAGTCCTAGTCCAGCCAGGAACTGGAAGTCGACCGGCCCCGAAAAAAAAAAACTCGGTTTTTTCCTTAACGCCCGTTTAGGGCATCGACTCGGTCAAGTAAAGTATCCGGCATAAGCTTGTTACGGGGATTCTTGGGGATTCTTCCATCCCGTCTACCTAAAAGTATTAGTTTTCTATCTGTCTGAACCAAACTTTGTTTGGCTCAAATGAAGAACTTCTTTGGTAGCGGCAAGAAGCCAACGTCCTCCTCCACTCCTCCTCCTCTTTCCTCTACTAGGAAATCCGCCACTTTCGAGGAGCGCGACCGTGAGCACCACGATCCGGCCGAACAACCTCCCGCATACTCGGAGCCTTCTTCTCCAGCGAGAGCAAAGTCGCCTTCAAAGTCTTCAAAGAGACTATCTCGGCCCGCTTCTTACGCCGCCGAGTCCACAAAATCCTCCTCGCGTTCCTCTAGGCTGTCGAGGCAATCTACAGACCCGGGCCATTCTCACTCCCATTCTTCCTCTCGTCGGCACAAATACGAGCCCGATACCCATCCGCTCAACCTGCCTCCCGAAGAACGAAAGCGATTGTCCGCTCTCGCAGCCGCAATGAACGGTAATTCCATGGATGTCGACAGCGAGCCTGTTAATGGCGCTCGTTCAACTACTCCTCCCAACCCGAAAGCCCAGACCAACTTTTCCGTCCCTATTCCCAACGGCTCCAGTCATGATGACGGCGCCCCTCCGCCACCTCCTCACAAATCCAACCCTGGAAGCCCAACAATTACGCCTGAGGAAGATGCCGAAGCCTACAAGGCTGCTGGTAACCGATTCTTTAAGGAGAAGAACTACTACAAGGCTATCGAGCAGTACAGCAAAGGTATGCATCGCCACCTGCATTCAGGCTTTTCTTATTTCCAGGATTTTTCAACCTGCCTGAACGCATCTCCAAATGCTGACACCTTATCGCAGCTGTCGACCTGTTCCCCTTCTCCGCTACTTATCTAGGCAACCGAGCTGCTGCTTATATGTCTAATGGCCAATATGAGCATGCTCTTGAAGACTGCTCTAGGGCTGCCGATTATGATCCTCAGAATGCCAAGATTCTTCTGCGCTTGGCCCGTATCTATACTGCTATGGGCCGACCAGAGGAAGCCATGACAACCTTCAACCGCATTGATCCCCCACCATCTGCTAAGGACATGGCCCCTGCGAAGGAGATGTTGCATCACATTCAGTCTGCCCGTGATATTCTTGCACGTGGATCCGGATCTGGCATGTCCATGGTGCTTCATGCTCTTGACCTGGCTGAGCGCGGCCTGGGCCCTAGCGTTACCAAGCCCCGCAAGTGGCAGCTCATGCGTGGAGAGGCTTATCTATTAATGGGACGTGAAAACTCATTGGGAGAAGCGCAAAACATTGCTATGAACCTCCTCCGAAACAACAGCCAAGACCCTGAGGCTCTTGTTCTCCGAGGACGTGTTCTCTATGGCCAGGGTGAGAACGATAAGGCTATCCAGTTCTTCCGTATGGCTATCAACTGTGATCCTGACTTCCGCGATGCTGTCAAGTGGCTCAGAATTGTCCAAAGACTCGACCGCATGAAGGAGGAGGGCAACACCGACTTCAAGGCAGGTCGTCTACAACAAGCCATCGAGAAGTATACCAATGCTCTGGAAATCGACCCTTCCAATAAGAGCATGAACTCAAAGTTGTTGCAGAACCGGGCACAATGCAAGATCAAGCTCAAGCAGTACGATGATGCCATCGCTGACTGTGAGCGGGCCATTAACCTTGACCCTGGTTACACAAAGGCCCGCAAGACCAAGGCCAATGCTTTGGGTGGTGCCGAGAGGTGGGAAGACGCCGTCAAGGAGTGGAAGGCCATTCAAGAGCTTGATCCAGAGGATCGTACTATCATGCGAGAGATCCGCAAGGCGGAGCTTGAGCTCAAGAAGGCTCAACGCAAGGACTACTATAAGATCGTTGGTGTTGAGAAGACCGCTACAGGTGACGAGATCAAGAAGGCCTATCGCAAGATGGCTGTTAAGCTCCACCCTGACAAGAACCCTGGCGACCCTCACGCGGAAGAGAAGTTCAAGGACCTGCAAGAGGCTTACGAGTGCTTGAGCGACCCTCAGTAAGTAATCTCTGACATAACTGACTATATAAGTTACTAACACCGTTCTAGGAAACGTGCTGCTTACGACAACGGCGATGATCTCATGGATCCCAACGACATGTTCGGTGGCGGTGGCATGGGAGGAGGTATGGGCGGCATTGACCCTGAGATCCTCTTCAGCATGATGGGCCAGCAGGGTGGTTTCGGCGGCGGCGGTTTCCGATCTGCTGGAGGCTTCCCCGGCGGTGGGGGCGGCGGCGCCCACTTCAATTTTGGTGGTGCCGACCCCAGGCAGCGTGGAGGATACCCCGGCGGTTTCAACTTTTCATGACCAGCCGGCGCGGATGATGACGATGACGATGACGACCTATGGGATAGTGAGGATGAGGATGCGGACTTCTACGGCGAAGAAGACGAGGATGAGAATGGCGAAGAAGAGGAAAACGACGACTATGCAACCACCGGCGACGAGGACTTGCGCCCACAGTCCCCCCGGAACAGTAAACTTCGAGATGATCTTGAACTGCGCCGCCAAGATGCCCATGGCCGGCTGGTAGATGCTGTACGACGATACGGCAAGTTCTTCATGGCGGCAGCTGTCTTGCTTCCTTGGCAAGTGGTGATACTCATTTTGACGCTGGTTGGTTCAGCATACATATGCATGAGGCACATTCCACTCTTTGGCAGGAAAAAGCCGTTATCGTTGTGAACGGCTAGCATATATAATGGGCACTTTTTACTCATCCTATGCCACAAAACATACCATTGGGGCGTTTATTTTAGGGATAGACATCAATGAATGCAGAGCAATGCTAGAGATTAGCGAGTTGCTTGTTGTTAGGGTTTGAAGGCCTGGGATGGACGCGAACCCTTTAGATCGGTTCCTGGGGTGTTTCACGCATATAATGTCACATCTTGGCATAATAGATGGTTGTCCACAAAAGCTCTGCTCATACCACATATTCATGAAGATCTCAATGCTAATGATCCTTGTCATTGTGTGAGCTTACTTGTCAATGTTGATAATTATGAACTTCGACAAATATTGAATCACAGCATTCAACGCTGCTGACACCAGAAAGAATGCATTAAGTTGCGCGGGATTACGCGCGCTAAGGGTATCATAAAATCTGCGGCGCCGTAACCGCAACCGCTTGAAATAAACATGCTCGTAGCCTGAGCAACATGGTAAAGCATCATATTAATCCAATCCCGTCGACCCCTCAAGCAGCAGACGACGGGGCATGGTTGGTAGCGTTGCCATTTTGTTGCGTCTGCTCACCATTTCTTCTCCCAGGCGACACGCCTCCAGTGGCCTCGACGACCTGGGCCACATCGTCGCGCAACTCGGGCATGGCCGTGGTGATGTTCTCCGCCAAGATGTCGCGAAAGGTTCCAAAAGCGTTTAGTTTTCCGCGCATAAGCTGATTCCCTCGGCGCACGAGCTCGACGAATTCTCGGGTGTAGATATCTGGGTTACGGCCGTGCTCGACATACTCGACAAGTTCTGGAGGCACTGAAGGCAAGTTGTTTGGGGGAGAGGCGGAGGAGTGAACAGTGCGAAGGGAGTCGGAGAGAGTTTTGCTGTGAGTCTTTAGTTAGGATTTTAAAGGTAGAGGCAGCAAGGTATGTTACATTTCGTTGATGAGAACTTCCCTACTGGACCGGCCGACGGAGTCGTAGGTTGAGACTTGTACCATGATTTGGTAGAGATCTTGGATGATGTCCTTGAGCTGTTCTACAAGGGGGTTAACGTACGTTGACAATTCGGAATACCGTGTTACCTACGCTCAAGGGCATTGTGGTCTACGCGATCGACGGGTGCCATGGTGACGCTGCCGTGAGTACGGGTTGGATGATCCTTGGTGGGTTAAAGATATGACACTCTGAATGCTATGCGACGCTTTGTCTAAGGGAATGAATCTAACTAAGCTTCATGAGTAAAGTGTATGACGGACTAATTACTACTCCGGATCCCTGCTGCGGGCGGCAAGTGGGGTATGGAAAGGTGGGGGTGGTCAGGTGGGGTATCTTTCTTATCAGTGACATGAGCCTCTTGCAACGACATCAAGCTTGGAATTAAAACAACTGTCCATCTCATGAATGACCTTTCTCTCTGTGAAGAGCTTGGTCTTTCATAAGTAGGGCTACGGCTAGGGACTCATTGAATCTCACCCGGTTATTTCACTTCTTCACTGTCTTGGGCAGCCGCCTGGAATGTGACCAGCCATCCTTTGGTGACACAGTCTATCGGGATATTACTGAAAGTTATACTTGCGAATTCTCATCAAGCGGTGAGACACATAGGATTGTTAGCCATACAGAGTATGTGACGATTGGTTTGACACAATCCAAGTCATTTGACTTGACAAGCTTTAACTCAGCTATCATGTCATAGGTGGTGAAAAAGAACTGATTGAGAGCATATGAAAGAATACACAGAGTTTCTTTCGTTCAGTAGGCCTAACTTTGAAGCCCAGAGTGTGTGAATGGGGGATCTTACTGCATTATAGTAAACATAACGTAATAACCAGAGGTCAGTCGTCTACCAAAGCCAAACCATCATAGTTTCCTTGCGAATATTGAGAACGAGAAACATCTTGGCTCCATTCCTTTTCAATAGCCTGCAAGTTCCCGCGTAACTTTTCAATCTCTCAAAAGGTGGCCGATTCTCACCGCCGGCATGGGAGCCTCTTTGTCCAAGGTCAATGAATGTAGCAAAGTATTGGCTTTTGTACCGTTTCTCAGGTTGGAAAGCCTAATAAAGACCCTATCTTCTTTGTTGTTTGTATATGGGGCAAGCTGCATATACACGCGGCAGTCACTTGCATGTCAGATACGCTGACACTGCAGGATACCACCATCCTAATTCCACTAGTTCATTCATGACTGTTGACAAGACCATTGGATAAACGTCTCGGTGAAATGTTTGCTTTGTGGATGTCATATCACCACTACCTTGCAAGATGTGACAATCGGGAATTTGGTTGAGTTTCTGCAGCTTGCCGTCGGGGAGAGCACTGTCTGATCCGAACAATGAAATCCATTTCCTTAAGTTGTTCTATTGGTAGACTTTTATCAGCATCAGTATTTGTGGCAAAGACAAACCAAGACTCCGTAGGCTTTTCTTTCCTTGTAAGACAAGCTCCATCAGATATCACTTTATGGACATGTTAGCTGGAGGCTCTGAAGCAGGCATGAGGATGTAGGGTCTTTGTTCACTTAACGACATGGCTCAGCCATTTCATGGAAGCCGGCAGTATACCGCTTGGAGAATAGTGGATGAGTGATACCATAGTCTCAAAGAATGTCTTTTCTCTCGTGTATTGAGTCCCTGGTATAAAGTAAATGGCATGCCCCTGAGTCTCTGGTCACTTGACATCACCTTGATGCTAAGCAATGCCCAGTCACGAATAATCTTGCCTAGGTCAGCGCTTTATCTTCATCGTTCATCGGTCATCTTACCTATCTAACTTTCATCGCATCCTCCTCTATCCTGCCCCTGAACACCGTTATGGAGAAGTCTTCGAAACAAACCTTGGAGTCAAAAACCGTGTTTCCGCACAGCTACAGAGAAGGGGTGAAGTGTATTGGGTTCGCGAGGTCACAAGGCCGCCCCTGCAATAGGGTCATCGGGGTCGCGAAAATCAGGGAGCATGAGCACCTCATGGCGAGGCTAAATAATGTGCCCCTGGAACAGCGCGCTGACCACCCACGCTTAGAAGAGGCTGTGAAACTCCTTCTATGCCATCAACACAAGCCCGTTGACTTCGATAAGGAGCTGGAGGATGCTTCTCAGAAGTTTCGAGATGCAGTGGAGGCAGCGAAGAAAGCGGAGGCGGCCCCAGTCAAGGTATGTGACTATCCTGTTCATGTCATCATGCTCGACTCCTAACATGAACCAGCAGGAGAATCCCATTCCCCAGAAACTTCCCGGTATCCTTCGGGAACCAACTGTCCAGTTCTTTACTCCAATTCCGCTTCCGGTGACTCGTCGAGGAGCCGAGTTAGCCGAAGGGTCTGCAGCGAACTCAGGGAGACCTAGGCGTCGACTTCAAGCCAGCGACATCCCTTCTGCGCCTGAGTCTGAGTCTGACTCTGACTCCAAGTCTAGCTCAGAATCGGAAAGCGATGGTGGCAACGTTGTTGAGATCCATCCACTGGAGGCCTGGGAGCGCTACAACTCCAAGTGGAAGACGATAGACAAATCTGGGTTGGAGGAAGCGCTTGTAAGTAACAGACTATGCTCCTGTTTCGATAGCATGACTAACGATACCTTCATCAGAGCCTGTAGTGTGGCAAGTACCGTGGCCAGTGACTTCAGGCAAGCACTGGCATGTTTGCAAAGAAGAGGTCGTCAGGTTCTTCAATAATATTGCAGATGAGCATGACAAGACTGGTTGCAGAGCCATATTCTTGCATGAACGCATGCGCTGGGGTTATAGAAATATCAAGGACACGTTTGGCCGAAGCTTTTATCAAGGAACGTGGAAAGGAGAGTTGAAGATGATTTCTTCTGTTGTTAAGGAGTTCGAGAAGCTGTACTCGGAGTAGCGTGAGAGTGGCTTGATAAGGAGGTAGTCTACAGTAGGTATTGATGGGTTATGGGGTTCTATTCTTTTCTATGGGACGGTTCTTGCATAAAAATACAATTACGTGCTAGTTAGGGCGGGTGGCCCAGGTCTTGTCAGTGGGAGTCTGCGTTTCCTTTCCCGCTTCTCAGGCGGGTTCCCGTTCCATCGTACTATTCCTACATCAACATCCGTGGCCTAGAAAGATGAGCAGTCCTTAAAACTTGTCGAATATGCCCTGATTTTCCAACCTTTTGTATCGCACTTCCTGTCATTTCCTTTGGAGTACGCCTGGCATCCCAGTTCTTCGACCCTACTTTCAAGATGTCGGGCCAGAACAATTCCGAGAGTGACCCAACACTCGACGATACACTTGCGCAGGATGAAGCTCCAGACAGCAAACAAGAAGAGCAAAAAGAAACGAAAGAAGAAATGCCAACGCTGGACAAACTTGCAGACAGGTGCGTCATGGCTACTGGGCTCACAGCTCTGACCTCCCGCTTGACGGCTCAAGAGTCATTCTGCGAGCTACTCCGTTGGTGGTAAGTCACGATGATATTTAAGCCTCATCATATCATAGTACTCAAGCTTACATGGTATCTCATAGGAAAGACAAAATCATAGGGTCTTCTGGCCAGCAGCTAACCGACTTTGCCGTCGCCATGCAAAAGCGTGCCAACCACTACAATGCAAAGATCCCCGCCGAGGTGGCCTTCACTGCGCAAGATGGATCTGGAAAGCCTCTTGGTTATATTCACTTTATGAACAGCCGAAATGGCAAGGGTGGCACTGTTACAGTCGCTGTGCGAGATGTGACTCCTCTACAGCCCAAGATGGTTGTCCCTAACGTCGAGCGGCCTAATGAACCCCAAGACGTTCGATTCACCCACCGTTCAGAGCTCGGCTTAGGGAGGGCCATTCTTAACTTCTTAGGGGCCGGTACAAATCATGGTGTCACCTGTAGAACGGGCAGTTCTAGGTACAAGTTCAACTATGGCCCAGACGGCCAGCTCATGGCCATCATAACAGCCATGAAACAAGACAAAATCAATGAGTTTCGACGATCGCCGCAGGGCAGTCAATATATCCCTTTTCTTCCGCATCCGGAGACTGACACCATCTTCACCATCGGCACTGATAGAGACCCATTGGGGAGAGGCGGGCGTGGCAAATACATATACCGTTCCAAGGTCACCCCTAGAGAGTTCGACATCTGGTGCGAGCCCGCCTTGTTTCTACAGGACATCAAAGACACCGATATAGTCAAGACTGAGATGGGCGACCTAATCCTCGATTCCAACTTTCGTAGCAAAATCTACCTCAAAGGCTTTCTGCTGAGTGACACGACGCGCAGGGGTTATGCCAGCTTGTCAGAGAGGCCGCTCAGATTCGGTTACAACATCCTCCACGGAACTCCAGATGAGAGGATGAAGCATATGAGTTCGCTTGAGGAAGAGTCTCGAGCTATCATGTCCATCTAGGATCTGGCCTTGAAGCAGAGACCAAATCTCGTGGCACACCTCAGCAGCTTGCTCGATGACTGGCGCTGGGGAGATGTTGAGCTGGCAGCACAGTTCATCAAGAAGGACACCATCTCTCTACTCGGAGATTATCTATTCCTTAATCGCTCGAAGTGGTACTATCCCACCGGCTCAAGACCAGTATGTCATGGACTGCAAAGGCTTTCGGCTTGGTATATTCTTGCTAACAATCTTCAAATAGGACCCCGAATGCGAAAAGAATCTCTCCAACTTTGGCCGACAGGCATTAGAAGTGCGAGACCTGTACTATTCCATCTTAACGCCCTACAAAACGGTCAATAGAAAGTTGTACGAGTACATTCCTCGAGTGCTCAACCAAGAGCCGGTTTCTATACCAGACACACAATTTGCTGCATTCGTTGACAAGGCTCTTCGATCCTGTCTATCTGCCTGCAAGCATACAGAAACTCTCCGCATCATGTTTTTCGACGCACGGCGTCTGCCTCATTGGACTATTTTGGTTGATGGTAATCTCGTCAGAGTACCCAACATGTGGCTCGATCATATAAACCTGGGGCGGATTCATAGCATTCTGGGAGGTTACGAGTTACTGACGGATTTGATGATGTCAGTTACGAGCATCCTGCTCCATTTCATTCTCCGGCAGGTCGTCATTGACGAAGAATCTTCTCACCGACATAAAATTATTGCGAAGCAGATGCTTCTGGACTATGTCCGGGAGGAAGTGAACTCGAGGATGCTGAACTTGAGCTTTGAGCCTGGTTCAGGGGCCAACTTAGCAAACGTCTCTTGGGAGACTACGTTTTCTCGCTGGAATGTCTCGAACTATCATGTCCAACTGCATCAGACAAAAACATGCTGGCAACACCAGAACGCCGTTCTCGTTCGAGACAGTTAGTCATACAAACCCCTTCTCTTTACTGGCAAACCAAAAATTAACAGATATATAGTCCTCCCCACAGGCCCTACCTGCATCAACGACACATGCCACATATCGGAGGTAGTCATCACACAGGACTTCCGACGATACTGCATCAAGGATTGTCTTTTGGGCAAAGAGTATTTTGGCATCGTCTACAACCCCGATGAACCTCTCTCCATCCCCCTCGTCACAAGTACTTTCACGGTACCGACCGACGTGAGCACTGCCCATGACTATGATGTTGACATAATAATGAAGGACCTCGAAGATCTACAAAGCCGACTATCTTCTTGAACGCCACCAGTCGCTCACTTCTACCTACACTATAGATTTCTTCGTTACCCAGGGTATTCACAAAAGACCTTCGGTTTTATATATGATCCAGGCTAGAAGAGGCAAAACACTTACGACGCACTGTATACGAAAAAGAAAAAGAAAAAAGAAAAGAGAGAGAGAGAGAAAAGGGAGACCTGGGTAAGCTTAGTATTACTTAGAGGAGAATCTTGGCTAATTCTTTCCAGTACCTTGGTTTAAGGTTAGAGCTTCTCTCGCTCTCCGGGGTGAGGTTATTTGGACCTCAGACATGGACAGGCGTGGACAGAGATTTGGTGAGACTGTGGAGGTTAGGTGATGGCCCTGGTATAGACAAAGGGTGTATTTCTAGAAGATCTTCGTTGGATCTTGGCAAGAAAGATGAAGGTCGGAGGTTCATTTGTTCTCACATGCGTTCGGAGCACCTTCGAAATGCCCATTAATAGAACACAATAGAGGCGTCAAGCCCCAACGCCTTTCCAGCCTTTCGATTTATAGTAAGAGTTGTCAAACTAAGGTTCCCGGGCTAGCCGGGTGAACTTAATCGTCCTTAAGTCTAAGCGTATACTTCAAGCCATTGTCGTATTCAGTAGTGATCACCATGAATAGTCACAGCCAGATATCACAAGGAAGTATTAGAGAATGCATAGATTGTCCAACACGTCTCCAGATTAACTACATATCCTATCCTATCTCAAACTATCTCGTACCCTACCAGATACCATCATATAAGCCAAGAGATTAATATATACATTAGAAGTGAACATAAGGAATAACAAACCACCCTCTTCCACGACATTAAATACCCCAAAATAAGCATCCTCCCAATTCTACCTCGCCATGTCCTGCAAAGGAGCGTATGTATGCGATTCCAACAGCTCGCGATGAATTAAAAAGTCTGTTCCCTGATGCCAGGGACAACCAATTTTTACGAGAAGTAAAGGGGTGAAAAGAAAATAAAATAAGAACCAATCCGGCGGTGCTACTGGGCTTTGAGTTCAATGACTCATGATTTTTAGATGAGAGCGACGGCACCGAGGATACCAGCCATGAAGGCAAAGACGGGAGCCTTGTTGGCGGCGGCAGCGCCAGTAGCAACGGGTTCGGGTGCGATGGTAGGAGTGGCAGGGACGGTGACCTCAGGCTGGGTGACGACCTCGGTCTCGGGAGCCTGGACAGTGGTGGGCTGAGGAGCGACAGTCACGTAGACGGTACCGCCACCGACGGTGTGGTAAACCTTGGAGTACTGAGTGACGACCTCACCCTTGCCAATGGTCTTGACGATGGTCTCGACGGCTGGCACAGTGGTGGCAACCTTTTCGACGACGACGGAAGTGGAAGTGTAAACGTTGGTGATAACCTCACCCTCAACGGTCTTGGTGACGGTGACAGGATAAACCTCGTACTTGGTGTGGTAGATAACGTCTGTCTCGTGCTTGGTAACATCGGGCTGCTTGACCTGGTCGTAGACGGTGGTGTGGACCTTCTCGACAACGTACTCGGTAGAGGTGTAGACCTTGGTGATGACCTCGCCGGCAATAGTGTTGGTGACAGTGACTGGGTAAACATTGGTCTTGGTGACATAAACAACATCGGTCTCGTACTTGGTCACATCAGGCTGCTTGACTTGCTCATACTCAGTGGTGGCAACCTTCTCCTCGATGACCTTGGTGGTGGTGTAAGTCTCGCAGACGACCTCACCAGCAATGGTCTTGGTGATAGTGACGGGGTAGACCTTGGTCTTATGAACGTATTCGACATCAGTAGCATACTTAGTAACATCGGGCTGCTTAACGTGCTCGTAGTCTGTGGATTTGACGACCTCCTCGATAATGCTGGTGGTTGTGTATGTCTGAGTGACAACCTCACCGGCGATGGTCTTGGTGACTGTCACGGGGCAGACAGTAGTTCGTGTCTTATAGACGACATCGGTCTCATGCTTGGTGACATCGGGCTGCTTAACGTGCTCATAGTCGGTGGACTTGACAACGTCGTAGATGATGCTGGTAGTCGTGTAGACCTCAGTAATAACCTCTCCAGCGACAGTCTTGGTCTGGGTCACAGGGCATACTGTTGTTTTGGTAACATAGTCAACATCAGTGTAGTGCTTGGTGACATCAGGCTCCTTGATTGTGACATCGACGGTCTTAGTCTCAGCAACAACGAGTGTTGAGGTTGTGAGCTTGGTCTCGCAGTAGGTGCTAAATATTGTTAGAATGCTGCAGTCTCTTGGTAGGCGTTGAAAGACTCACGTTCCCTCCTTGTAATGAGTATAGGTGACAGGGCAGACGGTTGTAGTGGTGTAGGTCACAGCGACCTCCTTGACCTCGTGCTCATAGTTGCCCTTCTTTCCGTATCCTTCATCTTGTCCATACTCGTTCTCGCCAGTTTCGTAGTCTTTTCCGCTCTCAGAGTCTGGGCTCTCGTACTCATCTCCCCGCCGGATGTTATTAGCAAGGGCCGAGGTGGCCAAGACCAGAAGAGCAGCACCGAACTTCATGATTATGTAGGTTGAGAGAATTTGTGATTTCAACGAAGGTGTTACAAAGCGAGTGCAAGCTATATGCAAGCGATAGTGGTTTGATTGAGCGAAGGTAGAAGTAACCTGAACGAGTTGGTCACTTGTGTATACACAAATCCAATCAAGGCTGATCGAGAAGTGAGGAAGGCTGGGATGGATAGAAGAGATGGAAGGAAAACCTGAGAAGGTTGCAGACTTATATCTATAACTTGTCGAACCAGAACCTACCTTAGATGAGAGAGGTTGGCCGAGTTGGCCTTAACAACCTCCAAACTTTCCAGGTCAAGTCATCCATGAGACTTCACCTCTCAAACTCCACCCTTGGTTGCATTAGTCTGACTCTACCTGCGAGGGGACGATAATCATCATGAGGGAGGGGTGGGAATATTGGCAAGATGTGATACGGGCATCGTGAGTCCTACCACTGTCAGAGGGATCAGAGGATGTGGCTGGAGCTCACTGGAGCAACCGTGATGCAGGAGGGATGCAATCGAGAGAACTAGCTGGCTGGTAATCGGCTGGGAAGGGCAATGGGGTTTCCTACAGCGGGAGCCTGGGTCGACAGTGAACCAAGACGTAATGCCAATATCATGCACGGAGGTCAGCGATAACTACTGTGTTGGTTAATGGCCAAGACAATTGGGAGCTCCTTTGCGTAAGGTTTCGAAAGCTCCCCCTAGCTAGGCAGATCCGCAACAACAGGGCCGAAATGTCGGCCTCCCTCCAAACTCAACAAAAGATCCTGCCCTTCTCAGTGGGTGAGGCTACCAGGTTGTCAGGTTGTGTAAGGCCAGGCCGTATTGACCCGCTTGATTTGGCCATTCACTTGATCAATTGATCACTGGGTCAGCCTGCAATCAGTCTGGAGAACCTAGTAAGACGGGAGACGGCATGAGCAGGTAGGTAGAATGGAACCTGGACACGAGGGAACCTGCGATATCTGTGGAAAAGACAGCAAATGGCGAGAATGGGGACTGCATCTCAACGGAACTGTGTAGCACTCAGTGACCTACACCAGCGGAAGAGACAAGCTGGGTCAGAGGAGAGAACCTCGTGTAAACAAAAGAGGCGGAAACAATGCAACTTGGGTTGGATGACAACATCAGCCAGCGTCGACGATGCAGGTTGAGCCAAACTCATTCTACCAATATGCACCTAGCAAAGTATACGGTAACCGAAGCTGTACTATACCAAATCACGGTATGAGTGGGTTGTCACCGATGCAAACTGCAGGACCGGCCACTCCGTTGAAGTTTGGTACTGTACGCAAGGAATCGGCATCTTGGACGTTTGGTGCCCAGCAGCGGCCAACAAACTTGGGAGCCTCTTGGAGCTAGGGTAGTCCAGGAACCTAGCATCGCTACGTGGATGGGAGACTTGGCGCCATGTCAGCCATGACACAACAAAGACGCAGAAACCTGCTTGTCGTGATAGCAAAAGAGCATGAGTAAGGTGGTTGTGGTTAGCATTGTAACCATAGAGATAACTGTAAAGTTAAGGCAGGGTGAGCAGAGGCAGCATGTATGTAATGCCAGCAAGCCTCATGAGGAGGGTTTTCGCTTAACAGAGGCGCCTTGCTTGAGATGGCTAGTGAGGATCGTCCACCCCATGTATGTATATGTCGCCAATCGACGATTCACTCGTGATAGTGAACCCAAAGAAGTGCCTTGGTTTCGGGTGAATGGGGTCCCCCAAGTGAGCGTCCTGGTTGGAGCCTCCGGGGATTTGCAAGTGAACATTCTCGTTGTAACTATGGCATTGTTCGATTGCGAATGCCCAGGCAGACTTGGCAGCCGGATCAATGGGCCGAGAAAAGAGGCGGTCGGGATAAAGCAATGACTTGGGTTCCTGTGCCATCTTTTCCAATATAGTAATTGTCGAGCGGCGTGGCCAGAGAACCTTATTAAGCACACCGGCCATCATAACAGCGTTGATATAAGCCACATGTGGTTGCTCCGGCACATGGCTGTTGTGTTAATCGAAGCTCCCGGTGATCGGGGGGGCAGATTCGATAAACAAGTCCATGGCTGGGAATTGACTGCATGGCTACCTAGAAGTTCACGATACACCACTTGAAGAGAAGAGAACTGGCGGGGGGCGGGGGCTTTGAAACTGGTCTTCGCAATGGCCGGGTTCTACAGACAGCCATGTGGTTCAGAGGTCGGACGGCGAGGGCATCGAATGCGGGCGCCTTTTGCAAGCGAAGCACAGCATTTTCGTCGATTACTGGCCATTACGAGATAACTGCGGGTCGGAACCAATGGACATGTCAGGTCTGACAGAGAACAGATGATTAGCCAAGGACAAGCACCAGCACCCAGTTTGATAGCACAGCATGAAAGAAAGCACTCAAGAGCTGCAGCCACGACACCCAGTGCCTGTGAAAGCCTGTTTTATTCTCTCACCTGGTGCCTACTGCCGGATGCATGGGGCAGGGAGGAAGAAGAGCTGTTGGCCATGGAATCAGTGGTTTCTTCCTGGATAAACCCAGGTCAACAAGGGAAGGGATGGATGGAGGTCAATGTCGCATCATAACATGGTCCCTAGCGTATCGGTCCCGTGTCATTAGCGCGCACCATATTGAGACGAAACAACCAATGCTGAGCTAATGCCGCCATAGTTGTCTCGGCATACTGTAGTGGTGTGGAGGAATAGGGCGTTGAATACGAGAGAATGCTTCCCTTGGAGCGATTGAGTTTTTTGAGTAACAAGAGGTAACGGTTGTGGTTGTAGTAGCCTGAGGAACCGAACACCACCTCACTACCTAGGTACTTCCAAGGAACACCTGACTCTGACTCGGTATTGTCAACCTTCGCTATATCTCAAGGCCTTTGATCAAAATCTTTCAAGTAGCAAAAAGCAACAACAGTATCCAAGTAAGGAGACAAGAGTTACAGGCAGAGACATACTTAGTTTCGGCATTTCGTAGCTCTCAACCCGTACGTGCATGACGCCAAATCAGCCATGATCCAACACTGACGAACCAGCCACCGCTCTTCAACTCAGTTATCTACAGTAAAAGAAAATATCCAACTGATGCTCTGTGTCTTTGCATACTCGAGTTACACGACGCTAGTGACCGGATGGTGAACTTATCTACCCTCCGGGAATGGTTGCCACGAGGATGAGGCCTTCATGACATCAGATATGAAGAGCCTCTTGAAGATAAAAGCGGTTATAACTTAAGCTTGGACACTTCAGCGAAAGGATTTCCAATACGAAACTAACTAATCGAAGTTATAGCAGGTTACACGGCAATCAAGGTGTAGTGTAGCAGAAGGACTCACTAAAGAGCTGTACCTAGATTGGCGCTCTTCGTATCCTACTATCCAGGTGGTGTGGTCACTGCTGTAGCCCTTGCTGCTATATCAGCCACATCTTGTAACCTCACAAGTTGCCATTGCAACCTCATCACCGCTACGGCAACTCCTCGAAATCGAACAAAGTCGATCCCGCTCTGTCCGGGCCAAGGATGGCTGAGCATGGCCAAGCACGTTACTAACAAGTTTGCGGATACTGTGATTTTTTCCAACTCTTGCTTGGACCTTGACTCAACTTTCGTGTCCGCTTGTATCCCCAACATGCACGTGTGGGTGTGCCCACTCTGTCGATTAATTAACTAGTAGATACGGAGTAGAGCTACTGCAGTGAGAGCTCAAGTTGTTGTGCTCCAAAAATACATCATTGGCTGGTCTCACATGCCATGCTTTCTTTTCCCCTCCCTCTCTCTACTCCTTATGCAACCAAGTTAGCAAATCAGGCACAGCTGAGCTGTGTGTACCTTACAGCAGGACGAGAGCACGGACGGAACAGCTGAGGCGTTGTTGTGTTGTATTTGTGCTGCGCTGTGATAGCTGATCATGTCTCATCACTTGCAGTGCGCAAGGACAAGAGGAACATTATGAAGCACTGAATTGGATAGACAGAGCATCCTTTTTGCACTGTATCACTCAAAAACAATAGAGTCACCGCCCTAAGACAAGATCCAGTCGTATCATGACTCCTCATGCAAGGTCATGCAAGCTCCACCAATGGTCAACCTCGTCACTTTTCTGATATCCATATCCATATCCATATCCATCCCTCTACAGCGACTCGGACCCATAGTCATACTGAAACGAAACAAGGCGATTTGATAAATTAGATCTTTTAAAGTTGTAGTATCAGCATAAGGCTTCAAGCTTATTTCTCTCAAGTCTCAAACGTCATGACTTTTTTTTTTCCCACTTTTTCCTGCCCCTTGTCAGCCTCCCTCTTTCAATGTCTCCGCCCTTGTATTAAGCCGTTGTCTAGGAAATGTCACCAATGTTTGCTAACTGACCAAACATTGGGCAGAAAACTTCGCTGACTCCGTCTCCCACTGAATTGCATGGCTCTAGTCAGGCCAAGAATCTCTTACTCCTCTGCTTCTTTCGGTAGTTTCCGTTCCGATAAATGGTTGCGTTTCGGACCCCAATGTGAAAGCAAACCAGTGCAGCAGACTTACACATAGCAAGGATATGAACAAGCTGCACATGGAGAAGTTTGTTGCTGCATAACCACATGGCCATAAGAAACTAGTTGAACACATGAGTAGTTTAAACCTGGGCAAGGCCTGATCACGATTGACTAGGTATTGGTGAATAGCCTGTATTCTGCCTGCTTATAATATGCATGCCTGCCTTACACCCACTGAACAGCGTCAGAAAATTCGTGATGTATGCATACCTATCCATGGCTTAGCAAAGCCCTATAGCCTGGGCGTTGTCATACGCCTGACTCACCGGCTTAGAAGTCGTAGAACTCCAGGTTGAAAGTTGGATCGGATGTTACCCTATTGGACCTGCTACACATCCATGCATGTCGTTTCTTCCTCGCTGTTTGAGCTTCCAGCACATCGAGGAACATCTTTTGTTTCTCAAGCCTTCATTGGCGATTTAAACCACCCATGTCTTCCACCGAAATCATACTATCCCCGATGCTATGTCCACAGATTTAGATCATGTCCCACGTTTCTCAACAGTACCTCTCTAGGGTAACTATCCTCCATTTCCTGTGTGCAAGTCTCATGACTATAGTTTTGCTATCAGTTTGCTGTCTTGTATCCATAAGCCATCACTATTCCATATCATGGCCACAGACAAGATTTTATCGAGCGGTTTGAGGATGCCCTTTCCATCAGGAATATGGCTCAAGTTAGCACTGGATAGGATGCCAACGCTAGGGGGTATAATACAAAGCTCATCATTGATGATATCGCCAAATAGCTTACTTGTCATAACAACACCAGTAAGGCAAGTAGAGTTCCTCAACATGGCTATAGAAACGATGCCAATCAACTGGTGCTCACCTTTAAGATGAGGAAACTCCTTCTTAAACCTCTCCGCCGTGACCTTTCGCCAAGGTAAATACCGCCAGCATGTTACGAACAACGACAAAGCTTGTGCCACTGTATACAGGAGGAGGCGTAGACTAGAGATTCGGACGCGAAGAAACCAAGATTGCAGGTTGCCGTATGTACCTATCTTCTTGCGAAGCTTCGGAAGGACCCCTCTGGGGCTGGACAGCGCCGGTCCCCCATTCGGGACTGCCGAGAAGGACGTCATCTACACTATTTGCGGCGTCGAGGGCCTCACTGGTATCTATGGAGCCTTGAGACCGGCAGAGTTGGGTGTGTGCATGCAATGTGTGCTCAGGACTTACACCACCCATGAGATGGTTTTTGAGGTTGAACTTGCCAACGCTGGGCTTGTTTTCCTCAAGAGTCGTCAGAACCAAATTGATCCTTCATTTAGTCACGGCGCTCTGTCTGTAAGCTCTCACATATGTTCCTTCACCCGAATGCCCTTAGCAACAATATGTTCGTAGTTCTTAGACGTTCAACCTTTTGACTCCGAAGCCCGGGACTGCAGTGGCAACTGGCAAGCACGAAAACGTCGCATCCGACCATTTGGAATCGAGGCTTTAAACATTGAATTAATCGATAATGGGAGAAAAAGGAAGACAAAGAGAAGAATAGAGTGTTGGGGTTTGTTTGCCGAACCTCTGTTGCTGCCCCGCATCACCAACATTCTTCCCCGCCATTCTGAGATCGGGGCCATGAGCTCCGTGGTCCGTTCGGGCCTTACGGCAGAGCTAACGGAAGTGGGCATTCACGGCATTGGCCAACGAGAGAGGACGTCAAGATCATTTTGGGTAGTAATCGGAAGCTCTGGAGTTCTCCATGTTTCGAGGACTCGATCATAGCCCGGGATTCCTGACTATTCCATTCCTGCTGTGACCATCACGCGTGGACTATACAAGGTCGTCTTCTAAGCAACTGCGGATTACTTGAACCCTGAATATAATATTTTTTGCCTGGAATGCCAATATTTATGTATGTACTCGATCAAATGCATTCGTTATCCAGTACTCCTATCATCCAGTCTACTCCTCCAAGAAATGCTCATACAACCTGTTGCCTTATCGAAACGCCCTAAATGATTTGCTCGCCAATGGAGACGCTACGGGTACACCTCCCATCAGGTTCCCACGTCCTGTATCTCGCATCCGGCCTCCTCGCATGTTCGGTGTATTAGCACAGAACGAACAGACATACACTCTTGGTTGAGTCCTGAGGTCGAGATTGATACACTTTCCGTGGAGCCACATTTCACAGGACTCGCTGTATTGAGTGTCAGCTCCGTTCATATCAACTCTCCCACAGCCATTTGCTCTGGTGGCCAAAAGGCCGGCAAAACTTACCACTGGATCATGGAACCGTCTCCCTCGTCAGCCCCCTTTCGGTTACAGAGACATCTGACGTGTCTGTCTGTTATCAGGCTTGACTCGGTAAGGGTCGACGGCGAGTTGCTGTCACCTCGAAAAGGACCAAAGTGTCCGCCCTGGAACGAACGGTGTTGTCCGCCTTGTCCCATTGGATTCGATCGCTTTCTTCGATCCTCCATGACCTTACGAAGCTCACTAGCAGCATCTCCGATCTTGTCCTTGCGCTCATACACCATCGTCTCATTCTCACTGTCCGCGTCGTGTTGCGATCCTCCAATAGCATCGTGTATGCTACTCGTGCTCCTGTCACTAACACTACGTCGCGAAGCGTGAAAGATGGACCCAACTGGTCTCAGGGGATCAGGCAAAGCAAAGGACGCATTGAATGAGTTGTTCCTGCTAGGAATAATGATAGGCTCGTCGTCCGAAGATGATTCGTCGTCATCCGAAGGACCTAAGTCTCGTGGCGTCCGACTCCTATCACGAGTGAGTCCCGGATGATTGGCGCTGGGCTCCCAGTCCCACTCATTGGGTACGATCGTTGTCTCTGCGCGGGCTCTGCCCCTAGAGTCGATGGTGAATTTCACAGCTGTTCGAGTGGATTGGTGCTGCGGTGCTGGCCCCTCAGGGATGGAGGCCAAGCCTGAAAGGCGGTGCTGGCTCTTCATTGGAGACAACCTTCCGGTAGGTTTGGCTATAGGCCGATTTGGGGGTGCACTGTCGCTATTGGAGCCATTGCTGGCTTGTGAGACTGGCCGGGCCGGTGCAAGTTTGGGTAGCACAGGTCGGTTCTGCGGTTGGGCTCTCTTGCCACGGTTCTCGCTGAAACTCCTACCCATTCCAGGCCGAGGGTTTGCTTTGACGGGGGATGGTGCAAGTGCACGATCCGGTGCCTTTGTAGCCCTCAAGTCCTTCATGCTTGTTGATTGGCGGATGTTTTCCCCCAAAGGTGTTCTTGATCTCGATTGGAAAATCGTGGCTTCAGCGGAGCCTGCCTGTGTCACTGGGATGAGAGCAGGGTTATCCAAAACAGAACTGTGTGGAGGTTCAAATAGCAATCCAGGGTTTACTCCACTCATGGACTGTCCAAGTCCAAAAGGGTCATCTAGAGGAGCGGAAAGGGCAGCAGACATGGCAGCACTTGCTGTAGTAACACCTGCCGCGCCCATAGGCTTTGGGGCAAGAGGACGGTCACGTTGCATGGTTTGCATGGTGTCTGAACCTGCGGAAGCGAATGGTGCATTAGGGTCTTGAAAGAGTGGTACCTCGCTATTCCAGTCGAAAGAACCTGTGTGGCGATGATGACCATGCTGAACAGGTGTCGTCTGAAAGACGTTGGAAGGCGATGCACTAAAGTCAAAGTCCATACCCATCGAAGGATCCCAGAAGGTGTTGGGTGTGGCAGCAGGTGCTGTCATGGGATATGCAAACATGTCACCAGAGGAAGCCATCAAGGCAGCAATATCATGTTGCTGTTGTTGTTGAGAATTACCAGTGAAGTCGGGCTGGCCGAAATACTGATCATTTTGCATATTGAGCTTGTCGGCGAGCTTCCGCGCTCCCCTACGTCCAGTGGGTGGGGGTGTCGCTGTCTGCGAAGGCTCTGCACCCTGGACTCCGGCCTTCCTAGCCTTCTTGGAGGATTGAGGAAGCTTGGCCGAATCAGGGCTGGGTAGGGATGTTGTATCGGTTATATATTCTTGAGGTATGGTCACTGAATTCGGGGATGAGGCCAAGCGACGTGATGGCTCGACCGGCGGCAGTGGTAGATTTTGGTCCGAAAAGTAATTCACATGAGTTGCAATTTCAGCAGCAAAAGTGTCGTTGGATAGTAGCCTCTTGTGCTTGCTGGAAGGTGAGGCAGCACGATAGTCAACGAAAGAATTTTGAGATCCACGGAGATTTCCAGGAGTCGAGTTGAACACGGAATATTCTTCAGCAAAATGCGGAGTCCAACCCCCGGCGTCAGTGACTGAACCTTGCCCGGGTTTTGGGGTTTCGAAAACGGGACTGGGAAAGGAGTCGGAGACAGGTGTTTCTGCAGAAGTTGGAGGGCGGTAGTTCGAATTGGCAAAACTGTACAACTCCGGATTGGTTAGTGAATTTGATACGGATGCCATGTTGATGATAGATCGATTGATGATTGGGGGGAAGAATTGGGCAATGCTGTGAATTGAGCTTGCCTTGAAGCCAGTTGATCCCCGCTCATAGCAGCTCTAATTGCTTATCATAAAGGCCAACTCAGTTGCAGGCCGTGGGATGCTCCGAGTCCGAGGTTGATGATGTGCACGGTCGGTCACGTTGCCGTAGTAGAGGACTACCAAGAGCGGAAGTTTATGCAAAAAGCTGGAGAATCGTACTAGAGAAAAGTTTGAAACAAGGAAACAAGGTCGAAAGATTGCAGTTGGTTAATCGGGATCGTGTCAGGGAGAGTGTCGAGCTCGGCGTGGGCAGGCTGTGACAGGAAAGGAAGAGAAGATAGAGAAAGTCTATTTAGATGTCGCAGGTCGGTCGGTGCTCGTGGGGCATTATACAAGGTCGTAAACGATCATGGAAAGACGGAAGAAAGGCATTAAAGTCTAAGACTGTTTTGCTTGGACAAGCATGATTGTAAGCCACTGATGATAAAAAGAGTAAATGTGGTGCAAAGGGAGGAATGAAGTCGGAATGGAATACGGGATGGATAGGTAAGCCCCGATAAAAAAAGAGGAGGGGCAGGGAAGAAGGACCAGGTTAAAGAAAGGGAGACGACAGTTAAAGCAGGGAGGAAAATAGAAACCCCCGCCAAATGACGCCAGAGCAAACGAATAAATAGAAAAGAAAGATGGAACGTTTGAGTCTAGAGATTGAGACTGGGCTTGTGTCTTGTCTCGTTGTCAATGGAGATGGAGGATGGAAGTTGTTGCGTGGGATGATGGAGCTGTATGTTGATGGGGATACCGAGGCCAGAGCTGAGCAGATGCAGAACTAAAAGCAGAGAGACAGAGTAGACCGTCAGATTAACTCGTACCTTGACTTCCATTAAACAGAGTTATTTCATCGGTTCGCAGATTCGTCTCGTCTCGTCTCGTCTGGTATCGCCTCGTCTTTGTGTCGTTCCGTCTCAAGTCTTGTCCTTCTCAGCTCTTGTATGTGATGATGTCGTGATCTTGCGGGTGCCGACGTCGAGGATACCCTATTCAGTTTAGGCAGAAGAAGGTTGAAGCGGTCCGTTCGTTTGCTCGCTTCGAGTCGGTAAATTCTCAATGGGAATGGATTGGATGGATTGGATAGGATAAGACTGCACGGGACGGATGCAGTGGATACAGTACGTGCCCGACCTTCCTATTTACAAACCTACCTACACCTGAGCTGAAATCGACAGTTGAGCTGAGCTGTTTGTAGATAGGAACTAGGTGTGTATCTCGTGGCACAGAAAGGGAGAAAGGACAAACAACTGGGGGCAGGCAACAATTAGATAGGGCTGAGCAGATAAATAAAAGCTATGAACATTTATTAAAATGAATCTACAACTTGGAGATCGCTGACTTGGTGGCGCATCAGCGCCTCTTCCTCCTCAACTTAGCCGTTGTTGGGCAACCGCCGGTAACGCTCTTCAGGGGGCTTCAGTGCGCTATGGACCTCTGCTGGCCAAACGCTGGAACAGTCCTAGACTGGAAAAGGCACTGCCCGAAGCCAACGAACGGCTCAGCTCGTGAGCTGAGAAGATAACAAGAACGCTGACTATTTAGGTATTCAACGCGATAGCCGTTGATTCTGCAATTGCGAGTTGCTATCCTCCAAAGTAAACAGTGACTGGTTACTCTTGAGTTGTGACGAGCTCAGCAGACGAAGGGAGAGTTGAAATAAAACCATCTCATCATGGTTGTACGCTATGACTCCCGTCATAGATATTTAGCTACCTGAAATAGGTGATACATCCCGATATGGCTTGATAGTATATGAATCCGCGGAACGCCGTATTGACTGATCATGATGATGGGTATTATGATAAGGACAAGTTTTTTCCTTCAACCATGGATAGTTGCATGTATGTAAAAGGCAACCGACTGCACTTCTCCAACCATCCATGGAGGCAAATACCCTGCAACTGCATCTCTCACCGACTGCTGACAGCCAACCAACAAGTTCCCGAAACCACAATCAGCTCACCACTTTGTCATCATCGGTTATTGCCAACTGTCAGCCAGAGAAAACTGATTCGGCCGCATGTCTTGAAAGGGCAGTAATCAACTGGACAAGCCTGTCTTGAGACGTGAGCATTAGGCCCAGACGTTGCTTGAGAAACAGGTCGTGTATCACGTCACATATTGAGACTTGTCAGTAGTCAAGAGAATTATTTTTGGTATACTCAGGGCCTGGTGGCTTTGCACTTGTCATCATTGTCTGGTTGTCGGGGTTCTCTCATACTAGTCGGGGAGCCAGTGGCTTTATAGGTCGTCGAATATTTTCTTTTTTAAGCCTCCTGTCCGTGTTACTCAAGTTATCCCTCCAATTACTTTATTTATAGTGCGTGGCCATATGATGCAATATTCTCTGCTCTGTCTCTCATGTTCTGTCGAACAGGAACGCCCCCCCGAGGTGGCTCAATATCCATCGGGGATAGTATGGACATACCACTCACTATTTTTCTGGTCTGCCTTCAACCTTCAACTCCGCATGCCCCAACTAATGATGATGAGTGAGACATTGACTTGACATTTCTCGTGGCTATTTCTTAGAGCCAACAAAACTGCCAAGAGTCATTATATCAGCAACTATCTTTGTTAATAAGGTTCAAACGGGACGGATCGAACGGTAAAGACTGCGAATGGTGACAAACTCAATACGAGTGAACTGTGGACACTCCTATAACGGGCGTCGAAGTATTGACTCAGCAATCATAATGAAACTTGAGAAGTTTTGAGAGTTTCATAGATGTTACTCCGTACTCACGCGATACGTATGCAACTTGGCTCTACGACATCAATCCGCATTTGTCTTTTATACAAGTTCTCTCAAGTTTATATGACCACTACGTGCCTCTCGCAGTGAACCCGCTCTGAATTCCAGCCCGATGGTAAGGTGAAGAACCACAGCGGCTCATGATTGGTCGCCCACGGTCAACAAGATGGTGTGTGTCTTCTGGAAATAGACCTTTCTCGACCGGGGTTTTAAGTGCTTGCATCTCCATTCCACCAGACATTCCAACTTTATTCATTGTCATACTACTAGGCATTCATTGCCTTTCTCACGTGTTCTGCCAAGTAGGTATATATGTGTACTTTTACTCCGTATCACGAGATTTCACAGGTGGGGTGCCTCTTACACATGTATTTGTGAGTTTCTCCATTCATCATAGTCTCTTTCACAAGCGAGGTTATCGCGACTTTAGACGGAGTCTGCCGCGAGCACCTACCGAGAGCCAAATCTGTCATCTTATCCGAACAAACGTGCAGCGATGCCTGCAGTAGGTATAAAATATTGTGTGTATACTATACTATGTGGTCTTTGCACGTCACATCACATTACCCTGATGAAGATAACCCCCCGTATAACACAGCCTAACTAGCTACCTTAACGTTATACCACTACCGTCTATCAACTTTATTCAACCCCCGGCCGGCTTAAACGCTTCCTCCATCCGGATGCCGCTCCCCGAACCGGCCCCATCCGGAGTCTCCCTCGTCAACGCATGAATATGGGAGATTAAGCATTTGTTTCGTCTCTACTCTATTCACACCTTCACACCCCCCGCGATCGAGAGTCCAGTCCAGTCTCCTGTCAACACCCGTTTTGCCTCAATACAAAATCTCTGTTAATTGCAAGGATAAAATGCTTGTTGACCGCCGGGAATGGCCTTGCTTGTCGATGATGCGTTGTTCAATTCCCAGCCTCGCTTCATCTGCCCCCGCAAAGTGAGAGATGGCTTGACAAAAGTTTAACTGACAGTTCAGGGTTCCAAGGTAACAAGAGTTCGTTTCAGAAGCGAAAGAGTAAATTTATTGAGAGACCCATGCACGTGTTGTGTTGCTTCGGCCAAGCTACGAAATCTAGACCGAATTGTTCCGTCTGAGACTTGTACCAGTCAACTAACGCCGTATTATGTTTCCATTACGAGTATCCGTACGCACAAACACTGGGTTCATGACCCTGGCTCTCCTCGGCCTCGGGTACCTGTATCAGAACCTGCCAAGTCAGAGCCGTCTCCGATCCTGATCCTGATACTGTCAAGTCAATAATGATAGCAGAAACAACATGCGGCGATATCCTGCCTTTCTCCAATGCATTATACTGTGCCTCTTCTCGCTTAACTTCAGTATAATATTACAAGAAATCTGTCAAGGAAGATAGGCAAATTCGCCTACGTTGCTTGAACTTGGTCGTTAGCACATACCAATTTCTGCAAAGTCCCCTTCGCAAGGCTCGCATATGAGTTCCTGAAACGGAATCTGGCTGCCTTGGCTAGAGTCGCTAGACCGTTGGCACGATCAACAAAGGATCTCCGCTTCCCGCTCATAGACTTGTCAGCCTTGGTTATTCAAGATCTCGTCCAATTAACGATATAGCGGAAAACACCAAACATTCTCCCCAGCGTTGCAGTACTCCCCTGGGAGTGGCAGAACACTTGCCGATCTCCCCTGGCCAAAAGATCCCTGGCCTTAATAGCCATCACTTATACTGCTACTCTCTCTTCCTCCAAGTCGAATAACGCCCTATCAAGAACCGCCGAGCATCCTACCAGCCCCTCGTGGTGCCACTTTTCCTTCTGCAAAGCAACATTACATAGTTGCAACGGGCTGACAAGCCAGTCCTTGTGCTGTAATTAATTCATGTCACATCGTGCTTCTCGCCCTCGAAACAAAACGGATCCGACGATCCTTTTTCATAAGGCGTTTCACGGAGACTTCCGTTTGTCTTGTCGCTGTCAAGTATGTTCCGGAGCAGGAGTCTCCGCCACCCATATGAGCCCGGGGGGGCCAGATGCAGACAAAATCAATAACAGTGATATTGGGTGACCCTTGCGTAGCTATTTCTATCTATGTAAATCCATGCCTTCGACTTCGACTGGCCAGCAGCATCGTCCATCTTGCTCGTTTCAATCATCAGGCTCTTCCCTAGAGGAAGGCTCCTAATCCTAAACCGACCATTCTATCTAGTGCAGTAAAAGCAAAAACTCCTGGGTATCTCTCAAAGTGAGCAGATGTAGAAAAAGAAAGAAAAAGAAGATAAGAAGTAAAAGAAGAAGTAAAAAATGATATAGTGAATCCTCCACCTTTTTCCCTGTTTCCCTTTCTGACATGTACTTTTTCCAAATTCCTCCCAGCTCCAAGTATGGGATGGCCTCGTCCACGTGGTGATCCCTCTCGAAGCTGGTCATTTCTTCCTCCTAAACAGCATAAGCAGGCCCTCAGAGGCAAGACAAGTAACAGAAATTAAACAGAAAACTTTAAGCACAGGGATTCAACAAACTTATCCCTGGCTTCAACTGGTATCAAACATCATCTCAAAGATCTTTTCGTGACGTAACGAGTGTGGTGCCATCCACGACAATACATGTGCTGTCGTGGTACGGCGGAAATCAAAAGGAAAAGTCTAAACTGTAAAAAGCAGAGTCGTATCGAGTTAAATCATGTTCGGAAATGGCTCAGTCGTAAGGACGTTTCCAGACATCGGATCAATGGTGTAGTGCTCCTGGGGAGCGAGAACAGAGGTAACTTGAGGGTGAGACGTGATCTGGGACATAGTAGAGGGTCTAGGCGTAGTGGCAAGCTCCATCGAGGAGACAGGCATCTGGGGCGTCATAGGTCGTTGATGTTGAACTTCAGTCTTGGGCTTCGCCATGGTCGACATGGCCAGCGCCCTAGCGTTGCTGCTTTCACGGCGACGCTTAGGTGTGTCTTTCACCTTGAGGTGTGTGTGACACTAGACATTGTTAGTCGAGGCCCCTCTTGGTGGGCTAGTCCGACTTACCTTGTACGCGTGTCTGAACCAGGTGGTTCCCTTCTTCTTGCTGCTGACAAGGGCAATCCACTGCTCGCAGCTACCACAAAGACCCTCCCAAACATCAGGGTTTCCATCCATGCGTCGCTTCTGTTGGGGTTCCTGGAATGAGCTCCCGGTGGCAGCGCTAATGCCGTGAGAGAAAGACTTGTCATACCAGAAGGCAGAGTTCTTCAGCACGAGCCACCGTCCAGGTTTGCAGATTCCACACCAGCCCTCTCGCTTGTTGCCGTGACCCCGAACCCATCTAGGGGTGTAAAGATCACCCTCAAATCGCAACTCCTGCTCGCGGGGGATCATATCGGGATCCTCGGGGTTCATATCCTCGGGAGGTGGAGGGATCTGCTCCTCTCGGAGAGCCGCGTACAGCTCAGGGGGGTCAGAAAGGTCTGTGTAGTGTCCGTTGAGGCAAGCCGCATCTCCGTTGCTCTGAAGCATTCTGAATAGGCCGTGGGAAAGAAGTGGCTGAGGCGGGGCGAAATGGTTGACGTCGTTTTGCCAAGGCTGCTGCTGCGCCATCTGGGATGGAAGCTGAGTCGGAAGCAGCATGCTGTTTCTCTGGTAGACCGGGGTGCTAGGGACAACGAAAGGTGCTTGCTGCATGGCCTGGAGGTTGCCATAGTTGAGAGGCAGAGGAGTGGTACCGATGGCAGGAGAAGAATGGCCGGAGTACATGTGCTGGTGGCTGTTGTAGACATCCGGGCAAGCATGGTAAACATACTGGGCAGGCTTACGGCTCGCAGAGGTGTTGTAAGTACCAGTAGACCATCGCTTGAGTCTTGGCCCTTCGACGCTGTAGGGAGCAGATCGAACATTGCTGGGTCGAGGAGACGGAGAAGCACCGCGGCCACGACTCTGAGTCCTCACAAGGTCAGTCCTCGACTGAGGAGTCATTCGTGGCGAGGCAACGGGTGAAAGCTGGGTGGAAGACATCATGGAAGTGCGATTAGAAGGCGGTGGGTATTCAGAGCTGAAAGACGGCGCTTCGGAGAGCGCTGCCGAGAAATCATCGAGAGGCATGTCGGAGAAGGCTCCAGAAGTAGACATCGAAAAGGAAGAACCGGACATTCGACGCTGTTTTGAACCGTCATCAATGGCCATCAGATCTTCCTCGACAAGTGTTCCCTGCTTCAGGTCAAGAACAGGGATGGCTTCATCGGTTGTGAAAGAGCTGATTCCCATGGTCATATCGTAATCCATGCCGTGAAGATCAAATTGATCTTCGACTTGCTTTTCCATCCACGATGCTTTTTCAAATTAGTTTGAGTGACATCATGGGGCTCGATTTAACTTACAGTTGCCCATAGTTGTAGGAGGGTAAAAGTCTTGATGCATAGATCCGGGACGTGACATGGTCTCACTGGGGGTTTGCTGGAATGAAACTGAAGATGAGTCCCAAGATGGTACTGATGAGAAGTTCTCGGCACCGCAGAATGAGAATCCCTGATAGATGGGCACAGGGCGAGGCTTAGACTGAGTAGCTGGTGTTGACCAGATCTCATCCGAGCCCAGGACGGATTCGTTTTCGATAAATTCGTTTGAGTTCATGTTGATTATAGGCGTAGGCCTAGATAGGTATGCAAGCCAGCTGTATAAATACTATCACAGATAGAAAAGAAAACTTGAGTGTCAACTTTGGTGTTGCTGCGCGAATAAATTGTAAGTATTTCTTGCATATGGCTCAAAGGAAGGACAAGAAAGGATGAGGCATACAGGTAGTGTGGTAGTAAAAGCAGGAACCCAAGAGTCCTTACGGGAGCGAGCCGTTAAGCTATTATGCAGAATCTATCTGGCAAGGGCAGGGTGGTGTCAGCATGAATTTTCGATTAGATGGTGGACGATCATGGTAAACTGGGAAGCTCAGTTCCACATCATATCTGGATCTTCGGGAGTGCCGCGGGACATCTCGAGCTTACCTGGTCAACTAAGAGAGCAGTGGCCAAGTCGAATGTGGGAGTAATTTCCGGGCAGTCGACATGCGTTGTAAGGAATGGATGTGTTGTAAGGAACGATTACAATCGATTTGGGGATTTCAGGCGGTTAGGGTATAGTAATATGTACTATCGAGTAAACAAGATCCCTTGGGCTGATGACAGCGGAGACTGACGCGTAGAGAGTGAATCCGTCGTTTGTCTTTTGTAAAGGAAAGTGGCGTAGTTGGTTTAAGCCCTGTATATGAAGGAAAGGATAGCTAGACCTGGACTTGGATAGAGGTGGGTGGGCTTGCTATATTATACGGTTTGATGACATGCAAGTGTTTGTGTTAAGGAATGACTGGAGACAAAATGGACGAACAAAGTTAATGAGCTGGTAGATTTGCGGAAGAAGCGAAAGGGTAGCGGAGCCGGAACCTGGAGGTATAAGAGAAGACGTGTACGATGGACAAGAGGCATCATCCATGGAGGCAAGGAAGCTCCGCAAGTCAGGGACGGTCACCAGGGGAGAGGTTTGGATAGACGGGAGGGGCTGGACCGAGTGGATTCCAACACGCAACACAGACCGATCTATGAACTGGTACAAGACAAAGCGGATACATAGCAGAGGAGGGGGCTATCCGGTGCAAAACAGAGTCGCAGCGCTCCTAGGATAGGATGGGGCCTAGCGGGTTGCGAGTACAGTAGGAAAGTTCGTCTGTAAGAGTCAAGGAAGTTGAGAAGCTGGTGGAGCTAGAGGACAGGGGTTTTGGCAGGGGTTCTCATGACCCCAGACTAGGGACAATAAGGCCACAGCTTCCAGTCAGCAGGGCTAGAAGTTGAACTAAAAGAAAGTTAGATCCCGCAAGAGGGCGTGAAGAGGATAACAACGATATCGAGAGGCAACTGTGAAAGATGAAGCTGCAAGATGATGGTCCTGTATAATACCAATTGATGATTCCAAACCGACTTCAAGACGACCAAGAGTGGCGCAGGCTTCAAGAGTGTATCGACAAGGGGCTCGATCGGGCCACTGGACCGTCCAGTCGGGCTGCACAACAGCAACTCGACGGAGGTGGCTTGTCTCATACTCTGAAGAAACAAGAGGCGACGAGGGACGTGTGGATGGACGGGCGGGCGGGCTAGTGAGTCGACGAGGTCGAAATTCAGTGTGTCGACTCAAACTGAGCCACGTTAGACCCGTCTGGGGTTGACAAAACTTCCGACGACAGCGGATTCAAGCTGTAGACACGCCACATCTGTTGACCGACACCCAGACCTTGGGTGCGATAACTTGATGCCTCACCTCGGCCGTTCTTCTCGGCACACCCCTAAAAATCGGCCGGCACGCCCCCTCCCAACCCCGGTAGAGAGACAATACCCTCTAGAGTCGAGACAGACCAGGGTATAGCAGATGCAGTATGCTATTTTTCACAACAGTTGAAACCACTAAAGCCCTGATGTCAAGGCTAATTGCTCGATCAAGTCAATTCAGGAACCGAACCGAGTTGCAGCGGGATCGCCTACCGCCTGAGCGCAGACCTCTCGATACATCTGCACTCACGGCAATATGGCAATATCGTACATATGTCAAAGACCCCGTCCTCTGATCCCCCGCATGAGGGGCACTTAGATGGCGAGATGCCAGAACTTTTGTCCCGATCGTACTGCAGTTGTCCCTTCAGGAGCTTGACGGAAGATTTGGTCGCTTTTTCGAGGTAGCAAAGTCGGCGAGAGCCGTATAGGCGAAGCGGCAGCTTCCCACGGCAATGTCGGTATCTTTTCTTGAATGATAGGTCATCAGCAGACTGGTGGCTCAGCATGCATCTTGCTTGGGACAAAGCAACGCCATTCGCATCGAGACAGTGGGCGATGCGCCCTGAATTCTGGGGCTTAGCCAGTCGATTTCGAAAGCAGGTGTGACATTGTAGAGGCGGAGAGCGAATCACAGGCACAGTTGAGCTGTGGCATCTGTATCCTCAGGCGCTGATATAGACTGAATTATAAGTTATCCAATTTAAAGTAACTTTGAGGCTCTCGATATCCTCCCGCTAGGCTGATGGAGGGTATATTCGACTGAGACACAGAAGCATAGCTGAGGTTGCTAATTCCTTTCTCTTGGCTGATGTTTATCCAAGTGCTGTGATCACATTCGAGATGCGCTGGAGAGCCAAAGCAGAGGTTGCAAGCGTAGAAAGATGAGGACAAGCGCTTGTTTGAAGTTGTAAGAGAGTGGGTCACGAAAAGCCATCTGATTTGCAGCGGCAGGACAGGGGTATTTGGCAAGAAGCGGGACGAATATCTTGTTCCTACCGTTTTGGTGTAGAAGCCGTTATTCAGGGTATCTGATTGGATATCACTGACGTGTCTCAGCTGCTAGCAGGGAGACCGGCGTGTCTCAGATCTGTGTCAAGACCAGGGGTATATGGATGAGGTCCACTGATACATCGAATGATATCCACTCAAAACCCACAGGCTGATTTGGTGGCTCATGTTTAAACACCCACAGCCCACTAGAAGCTCACTGGAACAAGCTCACCAACAGCGCCTTTGCGCCTGGAAAGCCACATCTTACAGGCGAGTCGGTTAGGCGAGGACCACGTCAGAGCTCAATCTGAGCACATTTAGATGGTGGATTTCAATTAATTGTTGTGGATCATTTAGGCTATGAATAGCAGATGGCGTTCACTCTCTCTTGGACAAGAGCATCTCCAAACAGCCGGTCCTTTCATCTTGACAGTCTATCGCTCAGTCCGCAACCGATCTCGATTTGTTCTCATCTCTAATGTTTTAGTCGATTCTTCAGCTCTCAGCTCAGCTACTAAATTTGGTACACCTGAAGATCCGTTCCTACCATAGTCGATACGCCTGAACGTCGAACGACACCACGATTCCTTCATAGAAGAGGAATCCGCTTCTATCGCGATTAGTGTACTCCCTAGAAACTCCCCATCTTCAAGCCTTCAGATTATCTTCACATCTCACAACAAGTGCCGGATCCTCTCTAGGGGTCAGGGAATAGCCCAGTTGATAGTGTTACATCGCGTTGAGACTCCTTTGTTTTCCTTTGCATCCATATCATCCGACCAGTGCTGCCCCTCGTCTCATATCCATAGCTAGGTACCTATGTAGGAGGGACCTTCTGTAGAGTCTCATTCGCATACTCACTTTTACGCGCAAAAATTTTATTCCAGCGCAACGCGTAATCTATTTGTCAGTGTGTTATGAGCTGTTTCTTGAGTTTTCCGTGCCGGAGCCAGTTCTTGGGCCTGTGCCTGGAGCTATGATGGCTCTCCACAGTGAGGACGGTGGTTTCTTCCAAAGACTTGGGTTGACGCCCGACAGCTCGGAACATAAACGAGGCTGTCAATTGACGTGATAGCAATAGACTTGCATAATCGTTTATAAACGCGTCAATGCTCAAGCTGGTGAAGGTTTATTCAGGTGCTCCGATAGTGACGATGTCGTGATCTTGATCTTGCTATGGATGCGGCCGTCAAACTCAGGACGGCTAGAGGACGCTCTACCCGTTTCCGCTTCGAGATAAGCTGTATCGTAAACAGGAAGTTGCAGGATAATCTGCCGTGCACTAACTCCAACAGAATTTCTTTGCTCATCTTCTTCAAGCGTTCCATAATTCTTCTATGGGTCGCCCGGTAAGGCCGTTTTGTGGCCAGGGTCTCACACATCCGTTCCTGAATCACTACCCAAATGGGAAATTACACCACCACCTTTTGGGAGTGAGCATGATTCAAGCCTTGTCGAGTTCCCTCAAAATGGACAACATGAACCAATTGCGACACTTTAATCTCCCCGCAATGAACTTCTTTCATTTTCTTGTTACGTTACATACCTAGCACCCTGGGAAGATAACTTCTGGAAGGTCTCTGCCCTCTGAATCTGTCACAACGTTTCCGTCTTTCCCCAGCGCTTGGAGATTATGGAAATAGAACAGCAGAAACATCGCCCGCAACGGGTCCGATCCCCTTAAAACATTAATATATTTAACAAACTCTCAGGGAAACGTTAATGTTATCGTATCCCGGTCATAGCCCTATCCTGCCGAACCGGTCTTCCGTTACCTACCTCAGCCTGTGCTGTAGGCTGTTGCTTGCGCGATGCAACAGTTACTCCTTGTTGATCCTTTTCCACACTTCATGCTCGGCTGCAGCAAGACTCTCGCCTGCAGCCGAAGCCCACTTCTTGGCGGCCGACCAGACTCCCTCCTCATCGTTGTCTCCAATCAAAGATGGCCTGCGCTCCTGGGAGACTGATGCTTCGTGAGCCGCACGTTGGGCGCTGGAGAACTCGGACGCGTGCACGTTTTGGTGATAACCAGGTGGATGAGAAAGGTCGCTTCCGGAGCCTCCGCCTGGCACGCCCAATGGGCCTGGGCCAGCCATAGCTGCAGTCGTCGCTGAACGAGGAGCGGCGAACTCTGGCCCACTGGATATAGGCGCATAGGGCACCTGTGCTGGTATAAACTGTGTCTGTATCTCGCGCATAGTCTCGCCGGCCTTTGGAGGTGGTGGTAAATACCCTCCGTTTTGCGGCTCCGGTACAGCTCCCGGCTGCGGGGCCGGAGGGCTCGAATCTACAACTGCCCGTGTTGGGGTTGGCTGAATGTTGGCGGGAGGTTGAGGTGCCCCAGTTGGAGCTGACATTGACGGGCGAGCGCCAGGCTGAGCTGCCGGGTAAGTGGACGTCGGTACTTCATTGCTTGCTGGTACTTCGGCTGGCGCCACTGCTTCATCTGAGTGCGCCGTCTTCGGGGTGATTCCTGACGCCTTTGCTGCCGTGATAGGGCTTGAGGTGTGAATAGGAATTGGAGCCATGTTGGTGAGTCCTGGACGTTGATCCTGTATGGTGGTGTATGGTTGACTCTCCTGCGTTCCGAGCGTTTCCGTTGTTCCAAGGTGAGATTTCGTGTTGCCCCAGGGTTTTGAATCTTGTTAAGTACTTGTCCCAAAACATTGAGTGCGATGAGATGTTGTCTGAATAAGAGGGTGGCGATGGATGCCAACTACGTCATGTGATCTGCTTTAGGTGCCTAGCACGCGGTTACCTGCAGCCAGCGGGGAAATGCCGATCAGATTCCCGTCGATAGTTCCGTGTCGTTTTCCTATTTCCAAATGCGGAATACGAGAATTGGTTCTTGGACAAACTGTGCCTATCCTCTCAACTTGTATTTGCGATAGAGTGACGTAAGACTCCCATTGGATACACAATTGCCCTAAGGTTGCTTGGTGCTGAAGTTTTTATTCTTCCTCTTCCTGGACGATACATACCTAGGCCATGTAATGGTCCAGCTTCAGCGGAGGAGTATCTGATGTAGAGAAAGCTCTAGACTGGAAAGGAGGGAAGAATGATTGAGTTGGATTATGAGTGGTGGAAGTGAGTTTGAGAACAACTCTCTACGTTGATAAGAAATGAAGTGATGGCTCAATTAGAACAAATTGGATAATCTAGCCTAATGATATGTTTATGAGCTTGCGAGATGCTGTGAGCTTTGGAGATGATTAAGTAGGGTATAAAACTCCAAGTTATAATAGAATACCTACGGTATTTTAGAAACAATATACAGTAAGCTGGGGGAGATATCCTAAGGTCGCTGAATGCTCACCACGCTATGGTGCCATCTATCTGCATATACTACCAGTTGAGAGCATGATCTGTCTTGTCATCCACTGCATACCTCCCTCCAGTCACGTCAAGAAACAGTCTACTTCTCAGACGGTTTGTAAGGACAATCGGCGGACGCTTTCGTCTTGACAATTTCTTCGAACCCCTTCGTCTCTTCAACACCCTTGCCAACAACCTTATCAGGACCCAAATCCTCAAAAAGGAAACCCTCGGACTTCATACTAGGCCCGCCATCACCAGGAAGTAACCCACCAGATAGCCATGTGATAATTGCTTCGGGGTTCCAGCGTTGCCAGAAAGTGGGAGGAACATAGAATGGCTCTTTCATGTAATGATATGACTTGATGCGCCCGGTCTGCTCGTCAGGATCCGAAAGGTATATGGAGGGCGCTAAGCGAGGGAGGCAGAGATAGCGGACAATGAGTTTTCGAACAAGCAAGAGACTGTATGTCAGAACTGTAATTGCCAAACCTGGCTCTGGGAAACTTTTCTCGTGTGAACATCTGATCGGAGAAATGGAATTATTATGAGCCAAAGACTTACCCAAATGCTCGTCTCAAGCGAGGTCCCATAAGGACACAAGCTGCCGGGTATCCAATCGGAGACGCAATCTTGGGATACGAATCCAACAACATCTCCATTAGAAGATGGCCTAATTTCTGGATTTCCGGTGTAGGGCGTAAATATCTGTCCTCGTAGTCTCCTCCAAAGCGTGTCATGTCCTCGAAGAATTCGAGACCATCTGTCCACTCATTCTTCCCAAGCACAGTCCTGTAGTCGATATCCATCATATCTGCAACATACTTCCACAGAGTTGACAGGCTAGCAACTTCCATGTCGGTGAGTTTGCGGTACTCATAGATGTTGAGGAACCGAACAGGCTCTGCAAAAGAGGCGTAAAGGACATAAAGTAGATCTTCTTGCTTGATCTTGCCGCTCTTGATATATGGAGCGTGAAGGAAGTTTGTGCGCGCAACCGCTTTATGAAGAACAGGCGACGTAGGAGGGAAATTTGCGAAACTGTCATCGTGTCAGTCTTCATAAACTGAGGAATGAAAGCCAACTATACTCACCAGACATAGACAGCTTCAGTATCTGCATATCTAGTATTCGTCATTAGAGGTCACAAGATATCAAGACACTCGTTTGCTTACCTTTTGGGCGCCTTCTTGCGATTAGCTAGATCGCTGCCGCCATAGAGAACATGAGCGACGGTTTGAACAGCATATGTCTATATATTGACGTCGTTAACATACAAGATTTAAATGTTGGCCCTAACTCGGCAACTAGTCGTTAGTTAAACATACCTCAAATAGAGCCAATCGAACCGCAAGGTCATAGAATAACGGGAACTCGAATCTAGCGATATTCTGAACAACTTGAAATGCATCTTGATTTGTCATACCACTCAACGAGGTGCGGTCGTGAAACCCCAACTTGGATCGAAGCGAGTTAATTCTGGAGAAACGCAGAAGAGAACAGAGTACGACATAACCAAGAAGGGCCCCAAAAATGATTGGACCTGACCAAGAAGTGGGTGCAAAACTGGTCAACAACTCTGATTGAAGCCCCTCAGAAGCTGAGGCCTTCAAGCTTGGCTTTGCTGCATCCATGGCTGTGTTGATGAGGAGCTCCTACAGAGTTGCTGAGAGGGGAAACAGCGCAAAAGACAAAGGAGAAGCAAGATCTACGAGGGCCAGGAAAGGAATGTGTACATATTTATGGAACCCTTGTAAGAAGAGCGGCTTTCAGCCCGTGTTGGGAGTGTTTTAAACGTGCTAGATCCATGATGCAGAACCCCACTGGCCCTATCGGATGAGGGGCGTTGGCAATGGGTTTTGACAGATGCTGTACCAAAAGTTGCAACTAGCTAACGTGCCAATGATGTGAGACACGGGAGTTTTTGAGCTGACGCAACTATTCCTAAGTCTAGATAGTGTTTGCTATAATATGGTTATGCAGCTGAGGCGGATAAGCTGACAAGCCTCAACTCAAATTTCCAGCAGTTTAGCAAGCGTCATAGGTACATATCTTTCCATGTTCACTTACTGAAAGCCGACCGGAAGTGAGGAGAAAATAGGGTAGACATCCAATATCCAATATCCAATATCCAATACCCAATACCCAATACCCAATACCCAATACCCAATACCCAATACCCAATAGCAATAGCAATAGCAATAGGAGAGGGAATAACAGTGTTGACTAGAAGCCTTTTAGTAGTGATCTCCGACATTTGCACATGTCAATATCGCCCCCAAGTATCTGGGTCATCGCTCGTGTAACTCCAGATCAATTTGATGACCACAGGGGACAAGTTGACTGATCTAATATGGTTTCAATCAAAGCATTGCATACGGATATAGTGGTTACAATAGAATGCCGCCCCCCAGGGAGCAAGAAAACATCGGACCTTGATTTAGGAGGTCAAAACAAGCTAAGCAAAGAGTACCCTAAGCTTAGGCTAGATTTACCTAAATGTTTTTATCGACTAGGTTCAAGGTCCTGAGTTTTCTTGCCTCCCCTAGAATGCTTCGGCCGCCGATTCAAGCTGTATTCCACAACTCTATGAATAGCCTCTTGTGGGGAAGACGCTACACAGACCCAATCGTCAATGCATGTTCGAGGCCCCGGGTCATCAAAAGTCCGGGCTCTTTGCGCTAAACCCATTTCGCTGCCGCGATTCAGACCATGAATGCGCTCCTGGTGTTTTTGAGAGCTTGTTGAGCGCGCTGGAAGCTTCTTCAACCAACTCACTATCGATGTGAGCTTGCTCAGCATTATTCTTACCGCAACACTAGAAAGGCCTGGGCCAATCCATCAATATGGTTGGAAAAGTCAGCGAGAGAGTCCTCCTGCGGGAAGGTATATTTCATTATCACTTGTCGATAGCAACTCGGCTGTTGTTCTAGACACATGTACTGACAGATTGCCTTAGGTCTTGAGAGAACTGACAATGGCATGAAGCTGACGACATGGCCTGATGTCACCCCAATTAATCAGAAAAACTATTATACGTGCGCTGACCCTTTCGAATAAGCGGCGTTTGTGCTGATGCTTTGTTAGTGATTACATGAAGCGCGATGACCAAATCCTCGCCCTCCGCCTTCAGAGCGATGCTACCCGGGATCGACTGGTACAAAGTGCCCGGGACCGAGATCGCGCTCTATCCAAAACTGCCAATGGAGAGCTGCCACTTCCTGTAGCAGATCTTCCTGACGAAGATGGTGCTACAACACCTTCAGCTGGCCTGGATCCCTCAAGGGTCATTGTGATCCACCCCGGCAGTCAAAATCTTCGAATAGGCTTCGCGAGCGACGCCCTCCCCAAGACAGTTCCGATGACGCTAGCGACCAAGTTTCCCCAGACCGAATCCGAGATGTACGAGGCCCTACCACGACGACAGTTCGAGGCCAAGACCCCTGACCAACAGTACGGCGAAGATTGGTCAAAGAAATACAACAAGATGTGCAACGACCTCAAGGTCGAGATGCGAGCCAATAAGCGCAAAGTCTTGCCCAATTCGAAGGAACTTGTTCAGACTTTCAACCGCCGTACGGAACCCGAAGTTATCCAGAAGCATAATGACCCCCTTGAGATCGAATGGACTGATATCGAAACGCTTGATGACCCCGACTCATTGGCTTCGTGCTTTATTGGACACCAAGCGGAGCGTGTTCCCGACGACTCGAATCCCAAATTCAAACTTTGGTGGCCTATACAACATGGACAGTGGAACGAAGATGGGTACACAAGCCAGGAGCATATGTACGATGATTTTGAAACATTACTCGATAAGGCGTTGAGGCAAGAGCTTGGACTGAAGACAAACAGCGAATGGCAACAGTACAGCTGCGTTTTTGTCATTCCCGACTTATACGACAAGAAATACGTGGAGCAAATCCTGCGATCGTGCATGACCTGGTTCGAATTCTCCAGGGTGTGTTTCGTCCAGGAAGGAATGGCTGCAACTTTTGGTGCCGGATACACACAAGCCTGTGTTGTCGATGTGGGCGCTCAGAAGACGGCCGTGACCTGTGTGGAAGACGGTCTTGTCATCGAGGATTCAAGGATCAATCTGAAATACGGAGGCTACGATATCACGGATACATTCCTCAAAATGATGCTTTACGATAACTTTCCTTATCAGGAGATGAACCTGCGACGACGATACGATTTTCTGCTTGCTGAAGAGCTGAAGATCAAGCACTGCACCATGTCTCAAGCAGATATCTCTGTCCAACTCTTCAACTTCCATGTCCGAGCTCCTAATCAACCAACGCGGAAATACGCTTTCAAGACGTACGATGAGGTCATTCTGGCTCCGATGGGAGTGTATGACCCAGCCATCTTCGACAACAGCACCAAGTTAAGGGGACGGCGTAAGTTGGTTGAGAGATCTTACAACGCCTACGACGTTGATATTCCAGACGATCCCACCTCTGCCGCCCAATTAGCTATTCTAGCACTTGTCCAGCCGTCGATAACGTCCAACGCCAATGGCTTCACACTGTCACAGCCCGATATCTCAACGCCAATCAAAGAGAACAAACAATTCAACTTCCTTGGAGCAAAGGAGGGTATGACCAACGGAACCCCTATGGGCTCTCATGCCGGATCTCCTGCGCCGGAGGGCGCTAACACGCCGCTTCCATATGTCTTTGGCAAGGACAGGGAGGGTGTGAATGGAGGTAGCCCAGCGCCCAATGGTTCTCGTGCTGGAGGCACTCCCAACCCTGGACAAATACAACCACCAGCAGGCATGTTTGTCGATGCTGCCGCCCGAACCGCCAAATCCATGGCTGCTGAGCGAGACGCCGTGTTACCAGTTGCTCCTCTCGACATTGCCATTCTCACAAGTATTCAGAACGCCGCTAAGGGCGATGAGAAGAAGCTACGAGACTTACTTGGAAGCATCATGGTGATTGGCGGTGGCGCCAAGATTCCTCACTTTACGGTTGTTCTGGAGGAGAAGATCAAGGCCCGACGACCAGAACTCAGCGATCGAATCCTCGTGAGTCGAAGCGCGAGAGATATGGACGAACAAGTGGTCACCTGGAAGGGTGCCAGTGTGTTTGCTAAGCTGTCGACCAACGACTCATGGATCACACCTTTCGAATTTGAGAGGCTAGGTGCCAGGACTCTTCACCACAAGGTGCTGTGGGCCTGGTAACACGGGACCTGGAAGATAATGGACTAATGGAGTTTGGGCACAGGCATGGAGTATGGGTAACTTGTATCTTGTATTACTGGAATGCAGCATGGAGCCGGTCATGAAGGCAGTCGTAGATAGAAGCTTTATAGGATGAGGTTGAAAAGCCGCTAGATATACGGATGTTCATGTTCATGTTTATGTTTATGTATGGTGAACTTGACTTACACATGGAGACATGACACACGTGGAGCTAGCTTGATCTTAGCGAATCGTGATTATGGTGTAACAACTTCAACGCCACGCGATATTGAGACTCACTTTTCAGCATCGGCTACAAACTTCGTATTCCAAGACTGAATCAATCAACATCTTACGATGATGCTCTTTTCCCCGAGTGCGATATCGGGATACATACATGATGCGTGAAGATTATGTAATGGCCCCGTCATTCGATATCCGAGCTTCACGGCAGTAGGTAGGTAGCTCCCCGGTCATCCGCCCTGATTGTTTAGCACTATTATTGTTTGGGTAACCCAGCTCTAGCATCCATTTCATCACATAGTCTACACCCATCGCGCTTAGAACGAACCACTACGTCAACATTCCGCGTGCCCAAATACCAGTTTTGTTTTGTGTCTGCAATGTGATTATCCCTCCTCTTTTCCAAACAACAATCCTTCCGAAAGAACCGCACCATGTTGCGATACCTACCATTTGCGCCGTCGACGACGCCTCTACAGGCACTGACGTACCTTCTCGGCATATCGCTCTTCTCGATCTCCTTTCTTGTCTTCTTGAACAGCTCTGTTTCTTTTGTTATTACCGACCTGATTGGGCAGAAGGAGGGCGTTGGCGATGTCGTGGGAACTCTGGGCTTCGTCGATGAGCTCGTTGCGCTCGTCGCTTGTCCAGGATGGGGTCTTGTGTCGGATCGTCTGGGTGTTAGATGGGTTGCTGTCATTGGATACGCCATAATCGGTGTCTCTCTGGCTCTGTTTGTGCAGGCCAAGACTGTATATCCCCAATTATTGCTGGCTCGTGTGTTGTTCGCAATCGGCGCATCTGCAGCGTGAGTTGAGGCCGAGTATAGCTCACATGAACGGGCATTGCTAACTTTGGAAGGGCCACAATGGTAACTGCGATACTCCCATCTTTGACGGACGATAGCAGCAACGAGGAGGATGAAGCCCAAGCCAGACTCAAAGCTCTCCACAATGCGACAGCCCGAAGCAGCATTGCCTTCTCTGTCGAATCCGAAGCCACAATCACCCAGGAACGATACACACAGTCTATTTCTGAGCCAAGCACAACAGATACCGCCGATACTGCTGCAGGAAGACCATCCAAGCTAGCGGGATTCGTTGGGCTGTTTACTGGATGTGGTGCGCTTGTCGCACTGACGCTGTTCCTCCCACTCCCGGCGCGGTTTGGCGAGAATAAAGGCACTACCCCCGCTGAAGCGGTATCGTATAGCTTCTACGTTGTTGCGGCTGTCGCATTGGCCGTGTCTATCTTTGTTGCGATCGGTCTGCGCAACATCAAAGGTGAAGAGGGTAAGGGTTGGAGAATGCTCTTCGGACTGAAGAACGATGACGAGTCGAGTGATGGAAACGGTCGTGAGCGACGTGTAAGTCCAACACAATTCGATCTCGGTTGACACTTCACTAACGAGAAACAGAAGCTTGCGCCCTATCTCCATCTCATGAAAGACTCACTCTTCCTTGGCTTCGTTGATTCACGAATCGGACTTGGCTATGTTGGCGGTTTTGTTGCCCGAGCTTCAAGCGTTGCTATCTCACTCTTCATTCCTTTATACGTCAACACATTTTACATCAGCAACGGTTTCTGTAAAGGCTCGCCTCACGATTCCTCGCCCGAGCTCAAGGAGGAGTGCAGAGCTGCATACGTCCTGTCTTCCATCCTTACTGGTGTAGCCCAACTTATGGGCCTCATTTGCGCTCCTATCTTCGGATATCTTGCCAGTCGAACTGGACGCATCAACTACCCCACTGTTGTCTCGACCGTTTTTGGTATCATAGGCTACATCGCCCTTCCGCAACTCTCCAGTCCTGAAATCAAGGACGTAGACGGCCGAGGCGGTAGTCCCGCAATCTTCTTTATTGTCTCACTTCTTGGTATCAGCCAGATCGGCGCTATCGTTTGCAGTCTTGGTTCTCTCGGCCGTGGAGTTCTCGCAGTTGAGCTGCCTCGAACCGCCCGCCCCGAAAGCCTGCTCCAGCCAGAGGAGTACGAATCAGCCAATGATGAGAGCCGGCCTCTCATCAGCATTACGACAGACCAAGAGTCAGTCTCTCGCATCCGCCTCAAAGGCTCTATTGCAGGCGTGTATTCTTTGTATGGTGGCTTTGCCATATTGCTACTTACCAAGTTGGGGGGCTTCCTCTTTGACAAGCTCTCCAACGGGGCCCCTTTCTACATGATGGCCATTTTTAACGCTGTTTTGCTCGCGTTCTCTCTTGGAATGGATGCTTCGCACACATTCTCACATCGGGTGTAAGATATTGCATCGTCTGTCTTCTTGTAGCTAGATACGAATAAATGAAAAGCGTTCTTCTCCCCTTTCCTTAGATCTTACAGGGGTCATCGGTTTAGTGTTACTATCATAGCAAAACATGGCTTACTTAAGGAAGAAACACTGATATAAGGCGTCTACAAATTTATTGGTCCTGGTATCCTTAAACGTACCAGATACCAGTGCTGAAAGTTGTCAAACATGTACTCCACCCCATGGATTCTCAACCCAGATTGCTAATACCCACACAAGTGTTGTTTGACCTCATCATGATGTCTCGTCTCCTTTCTCGTCAGTGCTGTGATCAAACTTGAGGACGTTGACCTAACGTCGACGTTTAATGCGGCAACGCATAGACTCCCGGAGCTCCTTGAACTTGCAGCGGAGCTTATCTCGGAGCTCACCACGGGCATGCTTGCAGGCGGCTTTGAAGTTGTCGGTGCGATACTCCATATTGAGGCAAAAGAGCTCCAGGTACTCCTTGAAGATATTGTCCTCATCGCTCTCGTGGTCTTCAGGGTCGATAGGTTAGTAATACTTCATAGTGGTGGTTTGTGGTTACTTGGCTGCTACTGAGTATAGATAGTGCTCTAAGCGTGGAATAGTGATAAAGGATACTTCTGGAATTGCTTTAGTATCGTGACAGGCTTACTAAAGTATTCTCGAGAGGTTGTTTGGCTCTGATATGAGTGGAGGGGGGGAGGAAAGACAGTGACAACTAGGGACGGGCTTTTTATACTCAAAATCTCTAGAAGCACAATCTATAGCTACCAAACAGCCATCTTATTCTGTTCACTTGTTCTACAACAGTTCAATGCTTCCAAAATAATCCGGTAATAAAAAAGGGACTTAGACAACAAGCCCGTTCAACGGCATTAAGGCCAAAGGGGCCATCGAAATGCAAAAGCAAGCATATTTTATTACTCTAACTCATATTATAGAGTACTAGGCCAGTTCAAGGAGCTTAATATAGCTCAAACGGGCTTCAAAGACCAAGAGTCAAGCGAGTTACGTCTCCAGTCAAGGTTACTCTGGCCCAGCTAACTAAGAGTTGCGATTAAGAGCACCCAGTAGCTATCACTGAACAGAGGCAACTTCTACCAACTCTAGAGAACATAGGAGAGTGTTTAAGGTGTAAGCTAGGTATAGTTCTTACTGCAGGGCACTTCACAAGGCTGATTTGGATGGTGGTTCAGGTGATGACTTCATCGCACAACGTAGGTTATCGGGAAGAACAATATACCAAGCTAAACAGCCTATATTTTCTCATAAGAGAAGTCAAGTTATCCTTTTGTTATGACATCAAGTGCTCGTCGTTCGTAATATGTTAGTTACACATACCCCTGGCAGGTGCTATGTGATATATCAGATTCTGCCTGCGTCCTTTTACTGGCCTGTAAGCCTGGATAGTAAGCATTCATGCGATGAGAACAAAGAACTGAACAATCCTGGAGAGTTCTTTAGGCTCATTCGCACTGCAAAAGTTGAGTGCTAATGAAAGGTGTAGATAGGGGGGGGTCAGTAATGTTGAATTACGGATAACGACGGCCAGTAAGCAAACCGACTAATGCACGAAACGAATGAGTAGATTCTGACTACAATGCATTAGCAGTATGTAATTTTAATGCTTTAGAGGAAAGGTGTCGACGTTGCCTATTGGTTGTAACCTAGTTCATTCATATTATGGTGTATCGTATCACATATCAGACAGCAAAGATATAAGAGCATTTCAAATGAATTTTGTACGGAAAACCTTCGAGAAGACCTAGAGGACAGAAATACTTCTGGGTGCAGCAGAGCTAGTGAGATCTGAGCTCAAATCCTCCCTATATCACGCAGCACTTTGCCCGTTGGACGCAGACCATCCAGCCAGACAGAAAAACCAATGGTCAACTAATTTTTTTTCATTTCAACCTGTCGAAGAACAACGAATATGGCATACTTTCCACCCCCTTCTTATAGTCATGGCGAGTTGATGGGGAAAAAGGAAAAAGGGGGGAGGGCGTAAGACATGCATGACGTTGACCCGTGTTTGCCTTATGCTGTGAGAGGGTGCAAGCAAGGGATTTTCGGGGCGCTCTCTTGTGCGAGGCGCGCGGGCTTTGGCCTAGGCAATCTAGTTGCCGCCGAGGCTGGGGAAAGCAGACTGGTCGCTGGTGTTAATAGCAGCATTGCCCTTAGCAGATCCCTGAGGAGCACCGCCGCGACCGCCGCGGTTACCTCCACGGCCACGGTCACCACCACGCTCTCCGCCACGACCACCACGGCCGCCTCGGCCTCCGCGAGCACCACCTCGGGTGCGCTCAGGCTCGACAAAGCGAGGGTCGAAGTCAATGGTTTGCTTGACCTTGCGCTCGCGCTGGCGCTGGGCCTTGCCTCCGGTAGGGGCGAAGTACTCCTCCTCCTCGTTCTCGAGGGGCTTGGCGTTGGCCCACTTCTTGTCGAGCTTGCTGCCCTCGTTGGCCTCACGGACCTTGAGACCGGAGTCGAGAGCGGCCTTCTTCTCAGCCTGCTGGGCGAGATATTCCTCGTAAGAGACCTGCTTCTCGGCCTCCTCCTCAGCGGCGGCAGCCTCAGCGGCAGCCTCCTCAGCAACGGCATCCTTCTGCTCGTCCTTAGCGATAGCTTCACCGGCCTGCTCGTCCTTAAGCTCAGCAGTACCCTCGTTAGCACCCCAGGATTGGGCAGCCTGCTTGTCAGAGCCACTATATTCTGTCAGCATGTCGAACAAGACTAGGAGATTCAGTCAAGCATACCCGTGACCGCCGAACTTGGAAGGGTGTCGGTCATCGCGCTCACGGGCGTGTCTAGCGCCGCGTCCTACAGATGATCAGCTTTTGTTCGTCATGACCAAGATCCTCGGGCGACTCACCACCACGGACACGAGCACCGGCACCGCCTCGGGGACCATCACGAGGAGCCTCCTCAGTGGATCGGTTCTGGTTTCGGTTGCTGCCAGCACCACGATCCCGGAAAGCTATTCCGAGTCAGTATTTTGACCATCGACTCAATTTCCAGTGCTCAAAACTCACCACCCTCGTTACCACCGGGACCACGGCGGTTACCGCCAGCACCACCGGCCCTTACGGGAGCCTGGGGCTCGACATTACGCTTAGTAGTACGAGCAGTGTTCTTGTCAACGGTCTTGACAGGAACGACGGGCTTCTCCTCGCCGTCACTGTCGTTGCCTGTGGGGGAGTCGATATGTCAGTACGGATGATCGTAATTGAGTTGGGCATTGGGCATCGGAGTCGATGAAGCAAGATTTTGGATTTTTCTTTCTCGCGGGGAAAGCGGGGGAGAGGAGGAATCGTACCGAGGTAGGCAAAAGGGTTCTGGATAAAGCGTTAGCATGATTGTATGGTTATGTTATTTGGCTATTGCGGTATCATATTTGTGGTGTTTTAGTATGAGGGGACAGGCCGTCGCCTTAGGTTAGGGCAAACAACCTGATGGGCGATGATGACGAGTGAAGGGAATGAGGGGCTTGTTTTGGATCATGGGCGAGAGGATGGACGATGCGACCAGACATAGCAGAGGCGTAGAGCAGGCGAGGAGGAGCAGAAGCAAATGCGACTGCTGAAGCCATCGAGAGCGAGCGTCCTCATACAATTGAGTTCGATCAACGGCTGCCAACTCAATGCAGCGCCCCAAATCAAAACTCGAGTCGAGATCGCAGGGGGGGTACACTGCATACAATAGAGAGGAGGACAAAACAATAGAAGAGTAGAAGAGAGCAGAGATGAGGAGAGATTCGTCGTACCTTTGTGACAACCGACATCTTTGGTCGTCGCCTTGGGCTTATCGCCTTCCGTCCGGGGCGTAATTCAAATCTTGAGGGCGACGAAGAGTGGTCTACGGTCGCATGACCTTGTAAGAGGAAGAGCTTTTGGTGGTTTTGTTTGGGTTTGGATTTGGTTGAGAGAGGTACGTACGTAGAGACTCCAGCCAGCAGAGAGCGGATTGTAGGAGTGGAGGGCTCAGTCAGGTTTGGCTGAGTCGAGACGAGTCGAGTCGAGTCGAGAGAGAGAGAGGGAGGCTCGTAGGTAAGGTTTAGGCACTGTAAGTATTTTTTTGGCTTCTATTGGTGTGGTGTGACCCTCGACCTTTTTTTTTCCTCTTGAGACCTAATTAATGGTGCCCACGATCAAGACTCAAATCACAGTCAAATGTGACTGGTAATAAATTTAGGTACTAATACAATTATTAATTGGACCAGCCTCTTTTTTTCTCCCACTCCCGCTCCGTCTGCGTCTTGTATTTTACCTGATCTAACTGCGGTCCGGTACTGACAACTCTCTCCAAGTACATACAGCGCACAACATGCCCTGACACAGCTGTTATTACTGGTCATCAGGTGGGACGCTGAGGGACCTCTGACGCACACGCCAAAGAGCGGGCTAGAAACCTTGTTCTCGCTTAACTAGGTATTTGTCGCAATTAAATTTGAATTTTGTGAGTGGAATTTAGGGCATGGAAACTTGACTACCTTTAGCACAGGCCAATTTAACCCCGCGGTTGAGCTCCAAAGAATGATTAATCGATGTTGCCATGGAAAATAATGTAAGACTAAGGTAGGTAGGTACCTTACTTACTCTATGGATGCTATGCATATCATGCTCGTGATTAAAGCCATTGAATTGACTCAATGACTCGATAACAATGCTCTTGTACCTTAAATCAAGCAAAGTTCAACATTTCTTCAGAGGCTGACTTCACTTGCCTCTATCACTCAATTACCCCGCCAGAGCTTGGCCTTTAGCTACGGCTGGGCTTCTTTGGCCGGTGGAAACCTCCATCCCCCTCCTCAGTCAATGTGATATCACGTTTCTTAACAGAGTCAGCCATTTATTGCATTTATTACAAAGTGTTCAATCTACTCAATTCAACGCTCACGTTATCCAAGTCAAGTTCAATTTAATAACAAAGCTCCCTTATTCTGTTACAGTTCTTATGGCGCCCAGTGAGATCTCGCTTGGCTCCGTGCCTCGGCCGTCCGCTTCCGCTTCCGGTGCCGAACCGATATGAACGCTCTCATAGTTACGTACCGCATCCGTCTCGGGCTTTTGTCCTGTTGATCATGATAATACAGCCATCCCATTGGTTTACCGAAACTGTAATTCTCTCCCTCTCGGCGATCATTAAGCTTAGAGGTTCATCCTGTATAGCCTCTTCATACTGCTCTGTTAGCCCAAATCCGCTGTATACTTGAGCACGTAACGATTGTAAACAAACTTGTCTTAAAACTTGATAAATAGTTCGCATGTGAATAGGGCCCTGCTTCGTTAATACATACTGCCGTGTAACAATCCTCTATCGTCCCGTAAAGAACCGTCTCAACTCAGACCCGACCTTGCTTCCCCATTCTCCACCCTCAGCTTGTCCCGGCTTCGTCGTCGCCGAGCCCTCCTCGGTCACGCTTGCGTCTTTCCTCCTCAGTCTTCTCAACTCCTGATTCTGTGTCGATCTCGTCGTCATGGGCTGGTAGCGGTCAAGATACTCTGATGATTGTGGAGTAGCATGCACAGTTCGTTGCGAGTGCGACGTGAGCTGCGCGGGCAAGGGGCTAGCCGTCTTGACGTTTGATAAAGGAAGCGGATACGGCGTCCGCAGTACCTGATCTGGATATTCTGGAGGCGTTCTGTATGCCGATGACTCTGCCTCTGAGCGATTGGCCTCTGCGCGACGTGACGGAGCGAGTCGAGACGATGGTCGTTTCAAGGGCTCTACGCTGACCCAGCTGACAGCTTGTTTGTGCCGCACTTCAGACAGGTCATTCGTGTCTAGGCAGTCGTGCTCTGGAAGTTTCTGAGTGCTGCGACTGCGAGATGGCGAAGAAGGTGGGGTTTTAGGCAGAGTTGGTGATGGTTGGCGTGGAGTACGATGTTCTGGTGATCGACTTCTCACAGGCGATTCCGAGGGACAGACTGAACAAGGAGCAGAATGCTGTTTTCTCAGATCGTATGGAGGCTGAAGGTATGTATCGGCAGCAGTTGACCTGCGCTGGCGCTCGTGGATAGTAGGACTCGGCGGTCGTTGCATGAACAGTGGTATAGGCTTCAGGGGGCTTGGTTTAAAAGAAGGGCCGTTGATGGGATCAAATATGTCGACCCATATCACCGATTCGGACTTGTCTTTGAAGTCTGTTGAGACCTTGTTGACCGTGAGGTCCTCGGCTTCGACACCATGCTTGTTCTTGTAGACTCTCTGTTGGCTAGAGAACTGCTGCACATGAATATTAGAAGCAATCACAGAGGCGAATGTGACAACTTACCTTCAAGCTCTTCTCGCTGTTTTTGGCCTCCCATCTCTTCCTGGTCAATCCCCCATCCACTTTCTCAACTCTCCTCAAGCCCCTTTTCACAACATTATCCTCCTTAACACCATCAACCTCGACTTCCACAACACAAGCCGCACAAAGCGGTACCTCAGTCACCTCTCGGCCTCCACATCCTTCGTTTCCTCGGTCTTCTGCTCCGCTCTCTTGAAAGAGATTGTGTACTGAAACCCCCTGATGAATGGATCTGCTCCCGTAGAGTAGACATCCGTAATACGCTCGATGCCAGAAACACCAACCGAAACTGACACATTCATCCCCTCGGTATATAAGCTCTCCGCAAACCCAGCAGATGGCTAGGTTGAGAAGGACTGCATGGCATGTTGCACATGCTAGACGTCCGGTACGGCCAATGATATGAGGGGTACCTTGAAAGACGTGGAAGCAGAACGTGCAGGTGAATATGTTGGCTTGACTATGGTTTGGCATTGTAGAAGCATAAAGGGAAAGAAATGCGTCCGATAATATGTTAGGTATTTTGATGAAAGAATGTGCGAGCGAGCAATCGAAGACCAAGGCTGCAGTATGGTGATCTCCAGATTGCGCCCCTGAAGGAGTGTCATAAGTAGGATCGGATGGAAGATATCAGATACCTTATGGATATGAGAGCGGGAGACTCTACCCACAGCAAAGACGCAACACGTTAGAATAAGGAAAGTGCAGGTCATGTCAGGGAAGAAGAGCGCAACATATCAGACAGTAAGGTACCTACATTAGCTAAGGTACCAGCAAAGGAGTCCTAGGGAGAGGGAGAGTGCTATGTGTTACGTTTATACACAACCCTATACAATGAAATACAATGATGAACTATTCTCATCTGGATTTAATCTCAGAACCTGATGCATTTTGCCATAACGCCCCGTAAACCCCCTAACCCTCGAGTTACCCAAATCCTTTGTCTTGTGTGGTAAAAACAGCATGTCATTGACTTTGTCAACATAAAAAGCCAGGTAAAACAATCTCGAAACTCCAGCTTAATCAAAGCACGCTTCATCATTAGCTTCTTGTGTCAAGCTCTGGGTGTCAGCAGAATCGAGTGACCAGCATGCTACAAGACGAAGCAAATAATAGTGAGTCTATAACATCTGCCGTGACAATCTCCAGAATACCACGGACACATAAAGTCGTATTGTACATTCAATTTTCAAAAAGTTCGCAGCTATAGCTGTACTTTGGTGGATTCCAACAATGTGGAAACTTAAGCTCGATTCTTAGGACGAGCAAGCATGTTAAGCCGACTCAAGCTGAGAACTGCACGCTTCTTGGTAGGGCTGGCAGAGGCCGGGGTTCGCGGCGTCGTGCTACCAAAGCGGACCTTCTTTGCGCTGGGAGTGCCACCAACAAGACGGGGAGCAAGAAGGGCTTCACCTTCAGGGACATGCTCGGCCTTACGCTTCTTGGCTGCACGTTCGGCACTCTTCTGCTCCTCCTCTTCCTCGTCCCAACTGGTTCGGTGTCGCTTCTTGTTGGACATGCCATGAGGCGCTCCAAGCAGAATCTTGGCCGAACCAGGTTCCTTGTTCTCCTTGTTGGGGCCAATTGGGGAAGTAGGGCCAGGGAAGCTACCAGGCATCTTTGCATTAGGCTTGAGTGACTGTCGGACTTGGCGAACACTCGACTGGCCGGGGGAAGCTCCAAAGCCTAGCACAGGAACGTCGCCAAACTCGATCGTATGGTCACTGCGAAATGTGAACTTGCCGGGGACAGACGCAGGTGTATTATCCTTCTGTTTCCTGGGAGGCTCGGGCAGAGGTCTAAAGCCGCTCAGATCAGGGTACACTACATCACCAGAATTCGCCTTTGCCAGTGTTCCGTCAATGCCTTGGAATTGCTCATCCGCCAAAGTTCTTGTTGACTGTGCCTTGAGACAAGACTTCTGTGGGGAAGGCGAGTTCTGCTCAAATGCAATGCGCGTGACCTCTGGGGTGAAAGCGACGTGCTTTGTCACCTTTCGTCGAGGAGTAGTCAACGGAAGAGGAGGCAAAGCTTTGTCCTTATCGGCCTTGGGTGGAGCAGGTGTCTGTGAGATCATGGGTTGTGGGATCGCAGTCTGAACATTGCCCGAAGGAGTTCGGTTGCCGCGCAAAATCGACTTGACTCTATCGAAGCGGCCCGGGCTAATGACTCGAGATCTAGGCGTAGTCGGCTTGCCAGGCATGAGATGAGAAGTACTGGTGGATTTTGGCAGACCACTCTTCAGGTCGACCTTGGAAGGAGACTTGATCAGAGATATGGTAGGTTTGCCTGTGTGAGCCAGGGACGCCTTCGTAGGGCTCATGAGTCGTGCCAGGCTTGAGCTCGAGGCAGGCAACTTGGTGGAACCACTTCCACTAGACTTGGGTCGAGGAACCGAGGAGTCATCGCGTGATGGGGGTCGGTTTGTTGTCGCATCGTCCTCCATTCGCTGCTTGAGTCTCTTCGAAGGAACCCGTTGGTGTACATTGGGGAACAATTGTGCCTTCTTGGAGGATGCGGGAATGGCGGTAGGGAGGTTGGACGGAGGCATAGTGGACTTCTTGGGCGATGGCGATTGTTGGTATTCATCGAGGTTAGCACGCGACGACTTGCGCTTCAGGCTCTGTGTAATGCGAGGTGTCGATGGTGTAGGAACATCTAGTTCGGCCTTTGAGGGTGACCGCTTGAGATCAGACTTGTCGGGAGAAGAAGTTGGTGTCGTTTCCAGGTTAGCCTTCGAGGGTGTGCGCTTCAACGACTGGACAACAGGTTGGAATCGTCCGTTTTGGGCTCTCCAAGCAGATGCGTGATTCTCGATAGAGTCCATCTTCTTGAACTCCGCCATATGCGCCGCGCTATAACGACTTGTCTTGCCCTTGGGTTTGGCAATCTTGCGGCCAAGGGCGTCTTCTTCAGCATCCTCTGCATCACGCTTTGCGATCATATCAGCCTTGATCTTGGCAGCCTGTCCGCGAAGTTCCTCCATCAGACGTTGCGCATCACCACTAAGGGTGGAATCGGTAGTGTCGCGCGTGAATCGGAACGTGAAATCGGAAGCAGGGACGGCAACCTTGGATGGTGTGTCAGGCGGAACGCCAGGGCGGGTGGTGTCCTTGATATCTGTGAAACCCAGTCTCATGGCGGAGGAGGGTTCGCCCATGTTGTGGTGAGCTTTGCTTGGGTGCATTTCTTCATGAGGAGGCTTCACGGCCGACGATGCTGGCGTCGAAGGCGCAGGTGCTGGTGAGGATGGAGCGGCATTGTTTTTGCCTTTCGCTTTGCTGCGACTCTTGAGCTGTGGAAGCCGCTCAGGCGACTCGGCATCTTCGATAACAGAGGTCAAGTTGGATGTCGCAGGTTTCTGTCATGAATGTCAGGATGCTTGTCTTGAAAAATTGCATGATGCCATCACGGAGCTCACCTTAGGGGTAGTACCAGAGGCCAACCGGGCCGAGCGACGGCGCGGAGGAGACATTGCGTGCGATAAGAATGCGGTCAAGACTCCAAGTTATGCAAGTATTGGGCAGGTAATTTCAATAATTAAGGGTCGCGATCCTCGTGGGTGATGTCTTTGGGGGTCTCTGCTCTGGCTGGTATGATGTCAAATCTCTCTGGATCCAGATGGCGCGTGAATTCCAACGTTGTGAGTGGTGGGGGCTTGCGGTTTGTTTACATGGTCCAAGCTCCATAACAACGGGTATCCATGTACAGTGTTAGTCACAGTATTTTGCACCAGAAATCGGCCTTGCACTGTACATCGTCATCGCTTCACCTTACCCTGTAGGCTGCGGCACATCACATCAGGTTTACACAGCAGTTGAAGTTCATCCAACCGAAGACATGTCTCGATGACAATACATATCTCAGAGGTCCCTTTACTGTGTCTGGCTCTTGTCAGAATATCAATATATCGCTTGTATCACTGAGACTAGCTTTAACTCACAACAGAGCAATACCGTTGAAACTCTAAACCTTCGCAGAGTCAATAACACTCGCCGTTAAAGAACATGATGAGTTGCCAAGACGCATGTTTGGGCTTTCAACACTCAGACCTTTGATGTTCACTACGGCCCAACCAGTCATGAATTAGCACTACGATGATCGAGAATCACGTTGTTCTATGTATCACGAGGTCAAGGCACAGAACATCGACAGTCGACGGACCAACGAAGACAACATGCCATTCTAAATCCTAAATAAGCATGTATTTTAACAAGAGACACATGTCAAGGCAAAACGAAATCAATAGAATAATCAAGGCTGTACTTCGATCAATACTGATGCCAATGTTGCTGCTCAGACACGAGCTCTGGTCTCCAGACGGTATACTTAACAATACCATCAGCACACAACTGAATTTGTCGAAAGCACATCCCATGATAGACCATTCCCATGCCGGCTCCGATATATCCATAGCATGATCTACCGGCTCTGATCCGTTACCCATGGCATGCAAGTAATACGCAAATCGAATACCATGCCACCGAGATCTGGTGCCTGTCACGAGAGCTTCCCAACAGTCTCGTGTTGAGTCTTCCGCTTATGAGATATCTATTCTGTTCACGAGATTTTGCCAGTGTCGACGAGGGAGATGCCGAAAAAAGGTGTGGAGAAGCGTAAGATGATGATCGAAAGTTTTCACTCAACAAAAGTCCATCCCCGAATACGTCCTCCTCGATCTCGTGGCAGTATACTTCCCTAACAGGACTTATCCTTACTCCTCTTCATGGAGATTCTACCACTTGCTTGCTCCGCCCTGTCTCAGCTGTTGACACATGTGTACTCAACGTGAAGTCGAGACCAAATCGACTCACATCACCGTCACGGTTCATGGGGTGATGTTCCTGTTCGGATCTCAATGTGGCTGTAACCCGAGCCGCGCTAGAAAATTTCCAGAAGCAACACCCCATGTCTGGAAGAGAACAGTCCGCCTGGGCACCATGGCGCGACCCGACAATCCCGGCCAAGCCTACGTAGTCAACTCAGTGGGAATCAGCTGAGGCGAAAGTGTTTTTCTCGCTCGGTGAGGAAGGTGAAGGAGAGTTTCGGCAAATTCAACCAACGTTGCGTGGCCCTGGCTAGGGATTGCCAAGGGCTGTGGAGATCATGTTAATGCGAGGAATGTATGAGGAACATAACCTGAGAACTCTCTCTTACACAGCCCAAACGGCTTGCCGCCAAAGGCAATGATGAAACACATTTACCTTCTTGATCGAGTAGCATCGTGATCTCCTCTGACAAAATGCCGACCTTGAAGCTCATCAACATAAGAACAACGTCACCGAGAAGACCCTCAAGTTGTTGCCCAAGGGCGGAAGCTAAGGCCCAACTAAGTTACGACAGGAGGCCGGTGCACTTCGGGAGATGCAGGTCAAGCGGGTTCGCTAGGTCAAGCGAGACGAACCGTCATCTTCGACCTTACATACTTGGTAGAGCCTCTCTGACTCTCATTGATCAAGACAGGCAGACAGACAGGGTTGCACCGTGTGTACCTGGCCTCAACCATTGAAACCAACTCATCAGAATCGGTAGGGCGTGCTTGACAATCATTCAAGTGATTGTATGGTACATGCTCTCAACCCTGAGAGTCTTGATTCACAATTATCAGTTGATATTGCCTTCATTGATGCCATGCCAAAGCAGCAACACTGTGAGGACTATAGAGCCAAGACGACAACCTGGAGCTTCGACTTCCCCAAAGCCGAGATTTGATAAGCTCTCTCTCACCGTCAAAAGACAATATGAACATGTTGACTCCTCATATGAATCCCACACGAGGTGGATGGATGATCCGGGGTAGCAGGAATTGTAATTTTGACTTGTGAATCCACCGTCAGAACTAGCAATTATCGCCTGCCAAAAAGGGACTTAAGATCTGTGGCTCTGATCAAGTTCAAACAAGCCGCAAGCCATGGACCAACAGGAAATGAGCAATCAACTGAGCAGAGTTTTTCACCAGACATGGGCTCGCTTCTGGAAAAAGACACGGAACCCAAAGGTTTCTTTCCATCATGTGAGGCTCCACCACTAAACCACCTCATATATAACATAGCCTGGGGGCTACATATGCACGTCCGTTCCCAAAAGACAACGGACTGGGATGGTTATCCATGGTTGCGACTCATGGCACATGTGTAAGCCCCGATGGGATGCATCATAGCAAGCAAGCATTTGAGCATGAACTATTGCCTAGGATTGTTGGGTCGCCGATGGCCGGGGACACATGGTCAGATCTTTGCTCATGATACGGAGTATGCCCTCAGCATATCAATGTTTGGGGACAGGCGAGAAACTTAGTAACAAAGTTCCTTCGAGGCGTTAATTTTTGGGTTTGTTGAAACGGTACCTCTGAAGTCTGTTTTAACACAATGGCATACATGCTGCCATCCATGGTATGTAAGAAAACTCATCAAGAAGCGTTTCCGTTCCTGGCTGACAAACTTTGTGCTAAGGTTTTATGCCGGGATGCTGGGATATGCCGTCATACCATGCGCTAACGCAGCTTGCCTGTTGTCTTTGGAAATGATGAGCAACCGCATATCAGATTGATACGCTGTATGCAACAGGCAGCTTGTTTCGCTTATCTCTCAAGGTTTACAGGACTATAGAATGTTGTTGGAATCTCCCAGTGCTAACTAGTAACAGCATCAGGCGTGGAGACAATTTGAACATATGTGATGCTTTTTGACCGTTGCTGAGGCTAAAATAGACCAAAACTTGTGCCCTGAGCGCCGTCTCTAGAGTTTGTCACTCAGAATGGAGTGCTACGTCAATCACTTGTTACACTGCTGTTCAAACAGTACAACCACCAGAGGCGCAAATCATTTTGGGAGCTTCGTGTAGTTGGAACACATGATGTAGCAGGGATAGGCTGTGGATAATTTACTCGGTTCGGAGGATTCGGAGGACCTCAAGTAACCAGGATCAAGTTGTCTTGAGGAAAAGCGCTAAGCAAAATACGTGGACTATTGGACATTCATGCCGCTGACAGCTCCACCTGGTGCTCTACCAGTCTCAGTGACTTGGCAGCGCAAGCCAGACGCGATTATGTAGAGCGCGGTTATCGGTCGTGACGGGGCCCAATTCACCAAGCATGTATGTAGCCATCGGCGCCGCAACTGTTCAATATTGGATCAGATGACCACAAGAGCTGAAGGCTTTGATGCAGCCCTCCATCAATCAGAATTAAATGATAGCAAGAAAGGTTGGGGTGCACATCGGGGGTTGAAAATAAATAGATCCCTGCTGAGATAGAGCCAGAATGATGGGCTATAGTCTTTCCCTGGGTTTTCTAGAACTGCCAGGGTCACAGTGAAAACAAACGGTGTAATTAAGCGTGACAGGATGATCGACCACACGGAGGGAAATCACGGACTGAATATGCTGGCACGCACGGGATCTCACCGTGAGCTCCATCTCAGGTTCTTCTAATTCCATCGACAAGGGCATCTGTAAGAGATTGCAGTAAGTGCTGAAAATTTCGACAACCATCACGGGATCACAGATCAACGATTGGGCCAATGGAATGGGCGCCAGATCCGGGGTTGTCTGTCATAAAAGACGAGAAACGCACTCTGGCACATGCCCTCCGCCACCAGGGCGCACCGCGTACTGTTGAACACCACTAGGAAAACCGAAAGCCGCCCTTGCTAACTGTTGAAAACCGCCCAGCGACTGAAGCGTTTCCGGTGAGAGAGGGCTGGAGCGAAAGCGGGGGCTCCGATGTTACAGCTGCCGATCAGTTCAGCCAACAGTGAGAGTGGCCCGGCGGCCGAGCGAACATTCAGCCGGCGGCCACACGATACATGGGCGAAATGTGAACAGAGCTTCGTTGGTGATGGTCGAGGTGCTGATGGTTTGTATATCTACAAATCTCGAGCATCGAAAAGACCATTTGTATGCTTATCAGAGAGCGTATCTCTGGCATCCCACTGTCTGACACCAGGCCCAGGTTGGTCTTTTCCATCCTGGGTTCAGCTCGACCGTAAAGAGGATGGCAAGAAGAGTTAGTTCCAAGGTTGAGTGGGATGTGAGGGTGCCAGGGCATGCATGGCTGCAGCGTCTTGTGGTAGTGCGAGTGGGCTGGTCTGCTATGGTAGACTCGATTCTCACTCGCCCCTTGTGAATGGCAGTGCGTGTGGTGTCTGCTGGCGGTTGATTGAACGCTTCACGATTTTATGCCTCATGTAAAATGGTTAAAAAGAGATCACGATGGGACCGTGCACTCCCTCCCCATGGTTTGACGATGGATGTCCATGTCGAAACAAGTGAATGGATGGGTTTAAGGGGCCATGCTGAAGAATTTAAGGTGAAGATTGAGATGGACTGGTTTTTTTAGTGGATGTCTCCTTGCTCCACTTACAGGCCTTGGAAGCCCACTCTCATCCCTCGAATACGAGCCCTTGATTGGCTCAAGGGCTAAGGCCCTCAAGTCGACAGAGAAAAGAAGGAGTTTCCTAGGCTGCCCCCTCCTCTTAATTTACATTACATAAAACCGTATTCCCTTGCGGCCTGAGTGATCCCCTTCTCTGTTATCGCAACCGTCCCCCCCAAGAACTCGACGCGAATTACAGCCCGTCTTTTATCTCTTGGTAGAATTTCTTACGTTTTCTAAAGACCCTTACCTGCGACCTACAACTGATAGGCGCTTGTTAGACGCAGCGCGTATCATTGTCGCTCAGCCAGTACCATCTCTGATAACCAAGCGTTTTTGGTTTTGTCTGCGTTTCTGCGTCTGATAAGGACCCCTTTCACACTCCAGTACGCTGTTGACCCCCGTACGACCCCCAATCCGGGCTGCATTTCCTATCTCTTGCGCCCGCTCTCCCTACGCCCGCAACCGCAAAGCAAAAACCCAACGGGCGCACAACTTGCCTGTCTCGATTCTTTGCGCCCGTCGTCGTCTTGACGTTCCACCTCGTCACGTAACAGAATTCCCGTTTTGCGTCTCTGGGGCGTTTGCCGCTGCGCGGCAAATCGTCTAGTAGCCCGGTCTGGGTAATGGCAGACAAGATGTCAATCGATAAGGCGGATCCTGCGCAACACCAAAACAACAACAATCATCTCAATGGCCTAAACGGTCATTCTCGGGAAGAGACCGACTCTCTCGTTGGCTCCAGCCCTGAGGGCGATCATCACCCTGCGATAACCTCTGCTGCCAATGCTACCCAAGAGCCTCAGCAGCCCAAGAGGAAGGGCGGCCGCAAACCTGTAAGTCTTGTCTTGTTTTCTTTTTACTTACACACTACACACTGCTTTCTGTCTCTATACGAGGGCAGCTTTTTATCAAACAACACGATGGGGTTTGGGACAGATAAAGACTTTGACTTGACAACTCAGCTTCCCCGCTCTCACCTTGGGTCTCAGCCATGTGTCTCTCTTCAAGACAACATGACGCACATATACATCAGCCCTTGAACAGTGACTGACAGAACATGAAAGATCTATGCCACTTCCGAAGAGCGAAAGCAGAGGAACCGACAGGCTCAAGCTGCCTTTCGTGAACGCCGAACTGAATACATAAAGCAACTCGAAGAGACCATCCGTGTCCATGAGTCCAACCTTCACAACCTCCAAGCGGCCCACCGCACTGCTGCTGATGAGTGTTTGATGCTTCGATACAAGAACTCGCTTCTCGAGCGTATTCTCCTCGAAAAGGGAATCGATGTCCAGGCTGAGCTTCGGGCTAAGACGGGTAGTCCTAGCTTGGGACCTACCCATATGCCTCAGAACCTCGTTCAGCCTCCTCCTATTCAACGTGCGATTATGAACCGACACCACCAGTCTCGACGATCAAACTCGAACATCGCCCCGAAGGCTGAGCCTGTGCCAGTACTGCCACCTCCGCTGCAACCTCATTCGAATGCTACTTCACCCAAGAATCGACCTACACCATCGTCACATTCCAACTCGCCGAGTAATACCGGCTCTGCATTCTCTCCGGCAGCCTCGGATAGCATGTCGATGAGAGGTTCGATGACTAGCATGTCGCGCCAGCAAATGCCCCAGCAGCAACAGCAACAGATGCCTCAGCACACACATGTCCCTCGATCATCGATGATGCAGAACGGTGGACGTGGAGGCCAAACTGGATCCGGAGCTTCTTACTACCCTACTCCTGCCTTCCAAAACCATATTGAACAGCTTGGTAAGTTTTCTCTTGTAACTTGATCGATAATCCATCCTAATCAACCATGCAGAACAAGAATATGAACAAGACGGTATGATTGACGAGCCTGAAATCGAAACACCAGCTGGTCATGGAGGATACCCCTCAGGCTACAATGGAGAAAACCAACAGCCTATGATGATGTCGCCTGCCTCTAGCGGACCTGGACACCAGATGACACCATCTCATGAACCCGTCCAACAGCCACAAACCACGCACTCGCAATATCCATCAATGACCCAGCTCTTAGACCAGAATGGTTTGGATTGGGACCCTTTTGGATTGAGTGCTAGCATGGCATTCCCCAACGGACAACAGTTTCAGTTCGAACAAGCCAACATGAGGTGAACTCGGAGCTCGAACAAACCTCTGGAATTGGTCACCTAGAGGGTTCATTCATCGACAGAGGCCTGAAGAGCTGCTATCATGGGAGACTCCATAATCCCGTCAGCTCTTGCTCAAGTCTTGAAATCCATGGTCGAGAGTTTGGGTGGTTGAGAAACCAACCACCCCTGACATAAAACCCCGCGCACCATTGGCATGCTTCATGAAGATAATAACACTTAACGGTCGCACTTGATTGAAAGGCAATTTCGACGCGATTGACTTGTTGATTCTTCTGCGGGATGTGCGATAGATATATCCCACCGCAACAGACCTGAGCAACAGGCTCACCACAGCGAGGCCATAGGCCTACCCGTTCTCCGTGTCATATCGCGCTGGAGATTGGTAGGGCTATGGTAGCATTCTGCTGGCAAGGCATGTCGAAGGACTCGACGACTACAAGCAAAGACAGAACACGTCGGCATAGAGAATATATCGTCTTGAACAGCTCTAGCAGTACTATATACAAAAGCACTTAACTATGGCTTCTCACAACTTTGGAACGACAAGTTATTTCAAGAGCGAGATTTACCTGTCGGCTTAAGGCAATTGATGGGGCTTTGGCGCAGAAAGGACAATGGAAAAATGAAAACAAGCATTATATTACGATATCGGGATTTGGTTTCACTGCAGACTCAATGTTTGAGGGTTTCTAAAAGTTTTATGATCAGACAAAGGTTCTGTTGAAAGCAGTGTTTGTTTTGGAGATATCAAATCACACAATAGTTGGTTATAACGGGACACGGGATTTGCACATAGCAATTGCGTAACGAAGCACGCATTGAATACCACTTTTTGCAACATACATCGCTCCCCAATAAGTCCCGATGTCTCTCGTCAATCTCACCGAGTAGTACAGCGCCTAAACCTCGAGTCAATCAACATTGCCCCAGAAATGCTACGATCATGGACAAAGCGGATTGGAGTCAACAAGGAACTAAGCAAGACTTGGACTGGGTAAGATGCCACACATTGTAGGACAAGGTTAAGCAAGTCAGAGTGAACCTTGGCTTAGTGCCGAATATCCACGAGGTTTGTTATGCGTTATGTAACTGTTAATAATGGCTTCACTGCTTCAGTCCCCAGTTGTTGAGTTAGGTTAGTTGACACTGGGGCGAGGCCTGTGATCTGAAGTCGGAGGCGGGTCGGAGCGGATGCGGGATAATCAGTGGGACTTGTAACTTTAGATGATCGACGATAGTGCGAGTCTGTTTAATGAGATGGTGAGAAAAGGGGAAAGGTTGGGGAATTGCTGGAGTAGACGGCGATGTTCTGGAGCCCCTATTGTTAGTGTTGAAGCTATCGTCTTGAAGGAAGTCACAGGACGAACTAAGGAAGACTACATGGAGATATTCTACTTTGAAAACTAAATATCTGGCTGTTAGATCAGTGTTACCCTATGAGCTGAATCATGTAAAACATTCCACATACACTAGTATAAACCCAGGAGTATGCCCCGACGTTGTAACGCTTTATATATAAGCCAAAAGCATGATTCCAAACGCAATCGTCCTTGTCCAGTATTGCATATCCACCATAATGTGAGACGCCGCACTCTTCGACAGTATCTTGGTCTCTCCAGCCTCATTTGCCTCATCGATGCTACACACGACCTTACATGCACCCATACTATCATCTCGTCTTACCGGCCCAACGTTCTGTTCAGCATAGAAAAATTTATTTTCCCCGTTGTCTTTTGTAACATTATACACCATATCAATCCACTGGATCTGCATATATGCTGCACCATTGAGGCTCATATTCCCGCTCCACGAACCGCCGTCGCTCCACGCGTTGAGAATGATCTGTGCCGGGTCCTTGGGTGTCTGGAATTCTATATTGGCGACTTCTTGACCATTAGCATACCAGGTAGAGCGTTTGGGCGTCCAGTCCAATCGGTGCACAACCCAATTATCCCACTCAACACCCTTGGGTAGGGTACCGTTACGAGTAGCCTTGGGGATATCATCGCCATCCTCTGTGAAAGAAGGCTGATTTGTGTACTGGACCCGGTTCTTAGGATCGCGCGTCATGATCTCGATATCAGCTTCTTGTACATCATCTAGCTCTTCACCTCCAAGGTACGTGAAGATAGCCATGCATGCACCCGGGCTGCCGGTGACACGGGCGAGCATCCGCACTGAGAGGTAGTGATATGTCGACACAGAATTGAACTCTGCAGCGGTCTGGAAACCGGGCAGCCGCATGGTTCGCATGGTGAGGAACGTATCCGAGGCTGCGTCTTTGTCGTCATTCTTTTCAATGTAGATGTTGTTGGGGGAGTTGATCATTAGGACAGTTGCATCACCCGAGAGACTGACGCCTTTCCCACGGTTGCTCCAGTCTTGAATGCTCCAGCTGTCATCCCAAGTGTGGCTGTTGAAGTAGTCGCTTGTTACACCTGTTTTCCTGGAAGTATTTTGGATAGGACTGGGAACTCCAGCATAGTTCCCAAGGTTTCGGTAGTCATAGAAAACGTGTCGTGAGTAATATGCAGAGTTCGTACCATTGGTGAGATAGCATTCACACTCATCGTTTGATGATCCATGAACTGTGGCTATTAACACAGAGAGATGTATATAAAACAAGCGGCTTGGCCAAAACATAGCTATAAGCTACAATCACAAAACAATAGAAGCAGAATTAGAACGCTAATAGTACAGAAAGCATTGCCATTGATAAATGCTAGGAGCTGAAGGCTATTGAATTGGCTCTTTGCCCATTCAGAACGGTCGAGGCTTTGCTTAGCCTCATTCCCTCGTGGGAGGCCTTGGATAAGTATGTAAGACACCAGCCATTGACCTAATGTGATGAACTTCGCTGATTAGTCGCATTAGTTCAGATACTGTATATATAGGTATAGTAGGCATAGCACTGAGAATGTGAGATTAGTTAAGTTGTATTTCCGGGACATTCCAAACGGACAAGCTTTGAGGTTTGACGGATCACGTGATTATCATCATCCGCTTTACTGGGGGGCCCCGCCTAATTTATGCAGCATTACAGGCACCGCTGATTCATTCTTCATTATTATTCGCATCTGCATTTACCATCTCTTTATATCCTACGTCGTCACCAACAACGATTCGGTTTTCGACGACGTGCACAAGGCACTCTTGCTATGTGAAGCGTGGCCCGCGACTCCATTTACTGGATGACAAAAACCACACTCGCTCATCTTTGCTAAGACAAACTCCAGGTGCATAAGTATCATGATGACACTGTCGATTTTCGTAAACTCATTTTTGGGATGATAGACGCTTCAACATCGTAACAACAACCGCAATAATCGCCATGTCGTCACCTAGGCCATCCGCAGGCGTAGAGGAGCCCGCAGCCCAGTCGCCAAAGCCAAAGTCGCCAAAGCGCGACGGCGCAATCGAACCAGTGGAGGAGGATTCTGATCGCGAAGACGGAGAGGCCTCTAAGTCTCCCAAGGGCCCAAACAGTGCCGCCAATGATGAGGATGCGCCTCCTCTTCCGAACGAACCAACACCAGATGGACCACCTTTGCCAAGCGAACCTGTACCTGGTGGCCCTCCGTTGCCCAACGAACCTGCGCCGCAACAAGAGGATGATGGTTGGGACTGCCAGTGGGACCCAAACACGCAGGCTTGGTTCTTTGTGAATCGTTTCACCGGAAAGTCTCAGTGGGATAACCCTCGTATTGCCACGAGCGCTCCCATACCCGCTGCCCCAGGTGTTCCTCAGCCTCCAGCTTCAGAGAAACCCGTCGCTGGAGGTTACAACCCGGCAATCCATGGCGATTACGACCCCAACGCTTGGTATGCAAAAGGCACACAGGAAGAAGACCAATTTGCGACCGCCGGCACCGGCATCGCCGACCCTGCAGAGATATACGCTGCCACAGCAACGTTCAACCGCTTCACAGGCCAGTTCCAAGCAGCTGGCCAAGGGCCCGAGCGTCACAGTGATGAAGCCAAGTCAAAGCGCCAGATGAACGCCTTTTTTGACGTTGAGGCCGCAGCTAATGCCCATGACGGTCGAAGCTTGAAGGCAGAGCGTTCAGGGAAGAAGCCTTCCAAGGCTGAACTGAAGCAGTTCAAAGAGAAGCGGAGGGCTCGTAAGGAGGAAAAGCGTCGCGCTTGGCTCAGGGACTGAGACTGGCGGAACGTTTCCTATACTCGTATACTAGGTGGCATTATTGCTCGAAGGCGTTCTTATGGTAGGGGAGTTAGTGGGCCGTTTCTGGATTTAATTGAGAGACGACGGCCGCTTTGGATGTAGACGTGCTATTGTGCTTTGAGAAGAAGGTCGGCGAAGGCTAGAAGGCTAGGGATTGGCTCATATATTTATACCCCAATAAATGTCTCAGAATTACTTTTCTATGTCCTGTGAAATGGCTAGTCCTCATCTTCATCTTCATCATCGTCCAGTTCCATATTGAGATGAACGCTCTCATCATCATCGTCGTCATCCTCTTCCTCTTCAGGTTCCTTAGTCACAACTGGGGCCTTTGGTATGGGCACTGGCAGAACACGATCAGGAGAAGAGGACTTTTCCAAGATCTGTCTCTTCGGAGGTGCAGAATCTGAACCTTCGTGCTTTCGCTTTGGCGGTGAGGATGCCCGTGCGAAGGTATTCTCAGAGGGTGCAGCCTTCTCGATAGGAGCAAATGGATTGCTCTGAATGGGGAGATTCTTCTCAGCATGTGGAACTGTGGGCAGTGCGCCTGGCTTGAACAAATCACCCTTCTTTTCAGGCTCTGCATCTCGTTCTTCGACATCACCATCCTTCATCTCCTCATCTTGCTCCTCTTCCTCCTCCTCCTCTTCGATAGGGAGAGCCTCTAACGACTCTTCACCCTCAGCGAGACTCTGAGCGCCCGCGCGAATGTTGGCGCGCAGAATCTCAAGACCTTTGTCATCAGGGAATTGTTGAGTAAGATGGGGAAGAATGCTAGGATAAACTCGACCACGTTGGTCCTTGTATGGGTTGAGAACACTTGCCAGCATAGCTTCACGGTTACTTGTCAAGATAGCCGTCTGGTCAACGAGGCCACGCAAAGCAGCCTTGAGATGTCGTTGTGGTACTTTTGACAAAATAACGGGCAACAGGTTGGCAGCAGCCGCCCTGTGCTTGGGCTCCAGGGAAGGGGTTGAGACAACGGCGGTGGCTTGAGGCTGAAGGAAAAGATCCGCATTGGCGGCGATGCTGTTCTTCTTACTGTCGGTGCCAGTTGCCGCTGGCTTCTCAGCCTCTTTAAGGTGGCCCGCATCTTGTTGTAAGTCACGACAGCAAGCGCCAAATACAGGGTCCAAGCTACCAACAGAAGGCTTGGATAGTGTAGGGCCAGAGATAAGCAATATCTCTTTGAGGACAATGTATCCGGTCGTTCGGACTATGGGAAGGTTGATTCCTGACTTGAAAACTCGTATGAGGTGATCAAGGATCTCTGGGGCAATAGACACAGCGTTCTGGCCCAGACGCTGGAACAAGGCTTCAATGAGGTGCAGAGCAGCGATATGAATGTCTGGTAGCGCAGCCCAAAGCTCATCCTTCTCTTCCCTGGCAATCGCAGCGTTGGTCTGAAGCGCTTGATCCCATGTTTGGGACTTGGGCGAGAGTCTGGCTATGAGAAGTAACCGAGACGCGGCGTCAACAAGTGCGCTGGTGGGTATCGTGACCGCTGCCTTGGTAGGATAGCGCAAACAATCAGATAGATATTGGAAAAGACCAATTAAACGATCAGCCCCGGCGTTGATTCCTGACCATGCCGGGAGCTCGTCCGCAGATGAGCCACCACCATTCGGCTCATTATCGAGTTCAACTTGCGACCGAGCGAAGCCACTTGTTCCCTCCCATGATTCTTCAACGGCTCTTAGTACCTGGTCAGCTGTAGAGTGCAGCTCCTTCAGGAGAGTGTCGATCAGCTTGGCCCACTCATCACTACCTCCTGACTTGGCAGCAACATGGTGAAGCGAGATAACAAGTTTTCGCGAGGCTCGCTGAAGGCTTTGTGGAATGGAAGCCTCATCCGATTGTGTAGGAACAAGATAAGGCTTGACTGCTGTTCTAAGCTTGGAGTTTGAAGGCCGAATGGTTGTTGGGTAAAGAGGAATCAAGGCTGATAAGGCATCGCAAATAGTCTCAATGACAGACAGGGGCGTTTGGAGCTTCTCGCCATTCTTGGGCAAGCTGATGAGTTTTAAGCAAGCTGTAACGAATGTTGGGATTGTTGGTGTGGCAATTTCTCGGACAAGGGTCTGATATGGCTGGACTGAGATGTAGATGCGTGTAAGAGTCACAATGGCCAACTCCTTTGAAGCCATGGGATCGCTTTTCTGTGAATTGTCAATAGTGAGCTTACAGAAGTGAGTGCATTGACTTACCTCAATTACAGACAAGAGCCCAGTGACCCATGGTTGACAACCTCGGAGGATTTCCCATCCACCAACGTCAACCACAGTCTTGATTAAAGCAACTGCAGCGAACCTAGCCTCACGGCTTCGGCCATTAAGATGAGTAGTGATGCTAGCCTTGAGCTTGTGAACAAGCTGAGCGGCTTCTGAGGAGTTGTCCTTGACCTTGCGGTCCGAAGGTGCTGACAATGGCTCCTTGCAGTGTAGGATGTGGTTGATGAGAGATGGCAGCGCATGAGGGAGCTGAGTTGGAGTGATTGAGGTGAGTTTACGGCATAGAACCCGCAGATCGGGTGGAAGTGAGGCCACCATGGGTAATGGATGCGATATGGGGGCTTCTGGGATAGCTTGTGAGGTCTCAGATGCTTTGCGACAAGTTGAAGCTTGAAGATATTGGCCAAGATAAAAGTATAGCAACTCAAAGTTGATACTGCGCCGTCACGTGCAAAGGGCGAGTACAACAGTCGCAGAAGAGGTGCAGGTACGTTTGAACACAGATTCAGTATCCAATTCTGTTGCTCAACTGGAAATCTCGGCTTATAATCTCGAATTATGGTGAAGCTGTAAATTCATCAAGAGAGACTCCATTGAAACTTTTTTTCTGCTCTCAGTCCAGTAGGTCCCTAGCAACAAGCATACCAAAGGTGGGTTAGCTTGACTGGCGGGAAGACCCCTGACAGTGGATCCAACCGTGCTGTATTAAATGACCCTGATTGGCCTATGAGCTGAGTTACGTCGTCCCAGCAGCTCTCATCTCCAGCAAATACGACCTTGACCACCTTGAAAGTCCAGAGACCGCAATTAGGGTGTACCATTCACCTCAGGTGGCCTCTGAAACATCACGATTGACTTTTGTGATCGTTATATTCGATATTGTAACTTTCCTAAGCCTCTCATCCGAGGACTCACATCCATTTAGCAATCCAATCTTCCTCGCCATGCGCTTGGCGCCATCTATTTGCTAGTCCAAGTCCGAGAGACCGATCTCCTGAAACCCTGAAATAGGTTTCCAACGAACCATGGGTGTAAGACGAAACAAAACGCCCTCGCCGACTATAAAGAAGCTGACTCTGTATCGCTACTGCTCTATAGCCCAAGGCCGTGCAATACATTAATCAGCTGGACCATGCCCGCTGCGACGGCAACTGGGACCTGGTCCCGGAGCTTGTTCGCAAAGTCCGCAAGCATGCCCCCGACAGAGCTTGTACGTCATTCTCCGAATACCTTCATGACAGCCACAAAGTTAATACTGCTCAATTAGGTCTCGCATTGACGGCCGAGACCGAATGTGCCATCGCCAAAACGACGGGAGTTGCAGCTCACACTAACACCGAAGGCCGGCCGACAACTGCCATAAACACAGGCAACGTCAATGTCACGGATCAACTACCGAAACTTGAAGCGGCAATCGACGAGGAAGCCGCCCACGAGAACGACCGATTCCAGGCTGAAGTATGCGCGGGTTGGTTGCATTGGACATTAGGAGACTATAATCTCTGTGTCACTCGACTACCCGAAAACAACTTGGAGGAAGGCGAGATCAACCCAGCTGACAGAAGTGCCGAATGGACAAGTGTTTGCTCACTTAAAGCTGCGTATCTCAAAGCTAACTGCCTTGCGCGTAGCGGCGAGTTGAAGCAGGCACTCTCTGCCTACCGAGCTGGTCTTCCATCACTCGGTCGAGTTTGGGCAGAACAGGGCATGGGAAGACAGCTTCGTTACTGGTCAGAACTGTTCCTCACAGAATATTGTATGCTCTCAGGCGAAGCATACCGAAGCAACGAAATCACACAGGTCGACGCTGATTCTATGGCGGGTTATCGAGCGTGGGCAAGATTCTGGGATACTATGTCTACTCCTGTCACGGGAGGATACGGCTTCAAGGGCTCTGTACCCCGAAGAACAGTATGGAGAGAGTACTACTTTGCCCTCTCATCCATTGTTGATACCGATCAACCTTTTCCTACCGGGTTTGTGAGCAACACTGCGGGCGACCTTTCACCTCGGAATCAGCTGCGCATTGAGCTCAAGCATGCCGAGGCTACGTACCAGACACTTTTGCTAGGCGAGACATCCTTCCCCAGAGCCGACGAGGAGCGTGAGGAAGTCGAGGCGTTTGTCAATCAGGTACTGCGAAACTGGTCTATTCTCTGTGGACGAGGATGGAGTGAAAAGGACCTTGGTCAGGGTGGGCGAAGCAGCCTGAGCCGTGGAGTTCTTGATATTCTTTACAGTGCGGCTATGAAGACCTACCATTCAACATCTATCCTTCGGTCTCTCTTCCTCGTTCACCTTTCGGTTGCCGAGTTTGACCTCGCTTTCAAGGCCTTCGACTCCTATATTGAGATTGTCAAAAAGGGCAAGGCTCGTGTCGACAAGACCGGACTCGTTGAACCTAGTCTGGATGACGATGCGACCGTCCTCGAAACAATCTCGCAGTGCATCTTGGCCCTCTGTCGATATGGCCAACGACCTGCAGCGGAAAAGGCGCACCAGCTTGGATCTGAGCTCGAAGACTGGTTGGCTAAGTTGCCGCAGATCACCTCGCAAGATAACCCCACGCCTGTAATTTCGGAACACAATGAGCTTAGCGCTTCACATCCGCCCGTGGCACCGCATACTATTGCCCTTGCATGGCAAGCTATTGGTCTGTCCCAGGCTCATTGGTCAAGAATCACATATGAAGCCTCGGCTAGGACCGAAATTCAACAAAAAGCTATTCGCTGCCTAAGAAAGTCTCTTGCAGCTGAGCTTGGGCGCTCAAAGGATATTAGGAGCTTTTATGCTCTTGGCCTTCTATTGGCTGAGCGTAGAGAATTGACTGCTGCGATCGAGACTGTCAGAACTGCCTTGACAGCAAGCAAGGACCAAGAAGAGAACTACGATCTGGTATATGGACCATATTGGCAAGAGCGTTCTCTTATTCCTGTTTGGCATCTACTCGCTCTCTTGCTGAGTGCTAGGCAGGATTATAGCATGGCCGCGAGGGCTTGCGAGGGTGCTTTGGAACAATTCAAAGATACTACGGTTCTATTTGGTAAGGCCGACCAAGCCTATAGAAGCGAACACCTCAACGAGGCGGAAAAAGATGCTTCGGCAGAAGACAAACATGGCCTAGTGGATGATATGGATGATGGTGAAAAGGAGAGCATCCTGGAGGTGAAGATGACACAACTTGCGTTGGTTGAACTACTCGAAGGCCCAGACGTCGCTGTAAATGCCAGCTTCGAATTGCTAACTCTCTTCTCGAGACTGTTTGGCAACGTTGCAGCCCAGCCCACTCTAAACCCTCCCAAGGCTGTTGAACCACCAAAAACTTCTGGCACGCTTAGGAGCATTAGGGGAACGATCTTTGGTGGCAATGATCGATCCAGACCACCTACGAGGCAGGTCTACACTGCCGCGGGTGACAGGAACCCCAGACCTCAAACTGCAGCAACCATGCGCAGCAGTGCGCCGACGATTCAGGTTACAGGAGATAATGGATCCCTAGCAGAGTCGCGACCAAGGACATCAGCATCTTCAGTGCGTCGCAATAGAAGCGCTACGGGTAGAAGTAACAGTCTGAAGAAGCGCGATCGGAGCCACAGCCGACAGCGATCCTCTAGCATTGGGGCTATCTCGTCTGCCCATGGACCTACAGTTGTCGATGGAGACGTCTTTTTCACACCAGCTGGTCCAAACGGCGAGGTTGAAGAAACCGAGCAGCAATCGGACTTCTTTACCTACTCAAGTAAACGACACTCCGCAACAAGAGGCTCTTCTTTCTCAAGGCGGCCTATAGGACACCTTAACTCGTATCTCTCAACGCAAACGAAGTCAACCGACTACTCTGAGCTATCAGTTGACAACGCTTATGCATCCACTTGCATCTTACCACTGGTCCATTTCCCCAAGGATAAGGAGAGGGCTCAACGAGTGGTCCTTCTGATAAGAGTCTGGCTCATGATTGCTGGCTTCTACCGCAGAGCAGGTATGAGGGAGGATGCCAAGGGAGCTATCACAGAGGCACAGCGACTTATTCAGAGCCTTGAGGCCGATTTGGCTAGGGATCCATCTGGTTCAGGTGCTCTCAAGCCTCCTAGTTGGGCCGAAAAGAAGACCGTAGAGGATCTATGGAGTGATCTATACGCAGAGGTAAAACGAACACCCTCGCTGCAGGATATATGATGTATACTAATATTCCTCATAGCTGGGTCAACTATCTCTGTCGAAAGGAGCCCCCTATGCAGCTCGCAACGACTTTGAAACCGCCCTCACACATACGCCAAATCATCCCACTGCTATCATCGGCCTTTCTAACATCCTGCTCGATATTTACAGTGAAGATCTCCTGCCGCCGCCTCCGATTCCGCCTCTGGAGGATGCTTTGCTCAACCTCAACATGGGAAATAGCCCAAAGCCAAATTCAAGCAGTCAAGCAGTCTCTCCTCTGCCTTCGACACCCCTTGGTCTAGGCCCTTTACCTGAAACCCAATTTACTCCCAAGGAACCCATGGACGACGACGAACTTCCCGCTGCGTATAAGGCCACCCGTCTACCACTTGTCGACCGTCTTGCGGCTCGTGATCGTGCGTATGCCCTCCTTTCGACACTCACCAAGCTCGGTTCCGGCTGGAACTCATCTGAGGCGTGGTTCACGCTGGGCCGCGCCTACGAAGAGAGTGGCCAGCCCGATAAAGCAAAGGAAGTGCTTTGGTGGTGTGTGGAGCTTGAAGAGGGGACTGGCGTTCGGGATTGGCGCTGCTTGACTGGGGGAGGTTACATTATTTGATGAGCCTTTTGGGGCTTAGGCAATATCCATTATGACCTTTGAATGGAGAAAACTACCAATGATCTGCCTACTAATGTTGCTCGTTTTTCAGCCGTCTACATGGAGTGGTGCTGCGCTTATAACTCTTCTCTTCTCTTCGATACAAACACTCTGAATAATTTACTTTGTAGTCCTCGTGCAGACACTCATCAGACAATACCTCATAGACTTTTAACAAGATCTTGTCAATTCTAGGACTCGGGGGTTATTCAAAGCACAATCTGATCACAAATCTCGACTCGGTTGGTGAAAATTCTGGACAATAGTGTTCAGGAGCTGATTGTACTCTGAATATGCTTCCCAGTCAACACTATTAATTGATTTAGTATATCGCTATGTAAAACGCATCGCTGTTTAGACTGAAAACTGTTTGCTGACGAAGAGAACAGATCAAGCCAAGTAGAGTACTTTTCCTTTTTTGACGTTTCACTTCTGTCTTCGCATCCCTCGATAAGTCTCTTCAACTCCTTTTGTTTGTAGCTCGAGCGGAAGACGTTTGCTGGGGCCAAGTTAGTGGGAACAGTCGTTCATCGATGAGGATAGCCTTTATCAAGACGATACTTCGGCTTCGAGTTGGCAGATTGGCTCCGTTTTGTCCGGTTGGCTGATATGAGCTACCACCGGTGCAATCGGTTCCAAAGGACTCGCCGGAAGTATACCCGTTGCTATCACCTTCTTCCTTGTTGTTCCTGTCGATTACCCACATCATATTGCCTAAGAAATTTGATTGAGATGGCCGTGAAATTGTCACGCATTCTCGATAGGTGGAAAGCCAAAAAAATCCATTTGTACTGACCAGGGAGTTGTTGGCCGTGTCCCACAGAAGAGCGCATCAACCTCCGTATTTTGTTCATCGAGAATAGCAGGCGCATTTGGGACATTGATGATATTTTCAGTACCAATGGCTTGGTTCGTGCCATCGTCTAAACGCCATTCGCAGATGCTGTTGTCGATATGTTCAACAAGGGCCTGAATTTCATCTTCCACAGTTCTTTGGGAGTTTCCCTTGTTGGGCAATCCAGCTGAGGACGATATCTGTGGTAGGAGGTCTGAACTTATGGACCCATATGAGTTGGCGCAGTGTGGGTTGCTCAGTAAACGCTGGAAGACTTTCATTGTAAATAGAAAGCGAATTCGACGTCACTCTAAATTTGCAACGATGAAGATATTGTTAGAAAGACAATAGCGAGTGGAATGTGAAGCTGGTGATGCAAGAAGAAGGCCAGGAACCAGGAGGAGGCACATCTCCATTGCCTTATACCTCAGGTGACGCTTTGCCGTAGGGACTTGCCCCTTTCACAGATTCAAGGCGCCATGGAGAAAGTGCTGCTCGCCTCGTTTCCTCATGAAGGAGTAACGACTGAGCAAAGCGGAAACGGAGGAACCAAAGTTCATCAGATCAGGAAAGTGATTCATGGCCTCTTCTCGTAACATCTTACCTTAGTCCACTTTAGACGACGCACCTAAAATCAGGGGTTCCTTTATCAGACAAACACTTTTATAACTGTCAGCCAAGGGTCGAGGTATTCTGACATATACCAAACAGCATCATCACGAGGAATCAATCAACCAGAATAAACAATTCATATGTTTATGTAGAAGTGTGTTTATTTTCATCCTTGTCCAAGCCTCTCTACGCCCTTATCCTTCCCCCAACAGCTCTTCACATTCCATAAGACCCGGCCGCCCAAATGAAATAACTAAAAAAAAGGGGGAATATTTGTTTTGACTGCGAATGACAAAGAAGACGATTCTTTTTAGCTCTAATATGTTTGTCCGCAAAACTCCCTGAACATGCGCCGTGAGGCTCCCATCCATCCATCCATCCATCCATACATCCGCTCTTGTCTCCAATCGTCATCATCATGAGCTCAACCTTACTATGCATGCTTTCCAGACATGGCATCCCCCTTCAAATTGCAATCGTATGTTCTCCTTCAGTATCTACTGTCGGGACTTGAGCAGATTGTGTAGGTATGAAGCAAACTGCCTCTTGTCCGTCGATGTCGTAAGAGATCGTAAAAAGTCATCACCGCTGACCCCAAGGCCAGGGAAGATATTGTTTTGGAGTTCCTGAATAAAAGACTCGCCTGTCTTGGTGTAAATGGTCTGCTCTAGACCGGCGATTTCTGTAAGAATTTGCTTAGTCTGAGCGTCCTGGTAAGGCCGGAAGCTGGGGTTCCTCATAACCTCCCAGCAGGTCGAGTGAAACCTCTGGATCATGAAATGGTCAAAGCCAGGGAATGCAGGGTTGGGGCTACCAGATGGAGCTGTCGGGTTCTGCGAAATAGTGGCAACATCAGGTCCTCCCCATATAGCTGCCATTCTTGTCATCAGAGTGAAAGCCAGACGGCTACCGCCGATGTTACCCTCAAGAGTCTTGGCGAGCTCAATGATAGAGGAGATCATAGGCTCAAAGAAGCCCTGATTAGATTCAGTGACAAGAACACCATCCAATCCATTGTTCAGAATAATCTGGAGGAAAGAGAGGTATTCCCTCCTCAGCTCAGCCAACTGGATTTCGTCGTCGGTACCAGCAATGGGCTCCGTAAGCCCACCAAAGATACGCTGCAGCAAAGGCGTCAAGAGCATGTTCAAGACCTCGTAAATTTCAGCCTTGAAGCCAAACACCACTTGATCCAGTAGACGAAGAAACATGGCCATCTCATCCTTAGATGAGCTCTGGGACAGCAGTCCTTCAATCCACTGGGGCAACTGGGGCAGCACAGCAGCACCAAGGACCCCCAGCAGCTTAGAAAAGGCTGATCGGCAAGCAGTTCGGATCTCGGAAGACGAGTTCAGCTGGTTGAGGGCAATGAGGATGGCTTCGGCTGCGCGAGAAAACTCATCGGAGACAGCCTTGTCAGGAGGTCCATGTGCATTAGCGGAAGTGATGCCTGGAGTCCAGTCAGAGAACCCATGGGCCAATGTGCCCAAGGCCATAACAATGTGGTGGACTTGAAGGGTGGCTTGCGCATCTCCAGACTTGGCTCGTGGGAGGTGTCCTTCCATGTCGGTAAACAGGGGGTCCATAACAGATCGGGCGTACAAGGCCTGCTTATCAGCAGGTGTACTTTGGGTTGAGGAAATACAGCCAATGGCTTCGAAAAGGTATAGTTGGCTCGTAAATAGGGCATCCGCGGAGTGGTCAGATTCGTCTGATGACATATCATCGTCGGCATCCTCACCAGGGACCTCGGCCTTGATGGGCAAGAGATCTCCGATCGACTGGATGACTGTCTCCGCAACATTGCCGACCTGAGCACGCAGTTGCTTGATGAAGCGGTGGAACAAGTACCACGATCGTGTTTTTATCCGAACGTGGTCATGGTGAACCAATCGCACAAAGTTCTCAAGAACTTGAGGAATATACTGTGAGAGATGGTTCTCGAAAACAACGCAATATCTAACACAAATCTCCATGTACTGCAGAAGGATGGCGGGATGGGAGAAGTTGGCAATGCCTACATCGATTAGTACACCACACCGCTGTTGGCTTGCGGAAGCACTCACCAGATTCAACCATCTTCTGCATCATAACCACCAACCTCTCCGAGGCCTCGGTAGAGGGCTGGTTCTTGGTGCCAAGTCCTTGGTTGGGAAGTGCGAGCTCGCCAAAGAGGTACATCTCATACAATGCAAGATCCAGATCTCGCCAGTCCATTTGTGAGCCCTGTTGGTCAAGGGTTTGAAAAGTGGTGGCAACCAAGTTGCTGAGCATATCCATGTACAAAGGCTGGTCAATGGCTGCAATTGACTTTTGCAAATTTTGTAGCTTGCGACGTAGCTCTTGAAATTCAGCTTCATCGGTGAGCTCATCTTCATCACCCCAGTTGGTAGTCTCATCGTATCTCATTTTGTGAATGATGGCATCTAGAATTGGCGCGAGCATACCGCCGTAGTCTTGGTGAACAACAGTGAGTTTACGGAGGAAAGTAAGCAGGTCTGTCAGGGCGGGGATGACAGACGAGCAGACCTCATCATATTCGTCAGAGAAGAAGCGCAGAAGGAAAGGGAGGAACCCTTGGAGGTGCTGATTAGCTCTAGCGCGAGTGTCATCACTGATCTGGCTGTCCTCGAGGGCCCGTACGATATCGGAGAGTACGGTGTTAACTAACTTGGCAACTGCTTCGGCCAGGTCCGTATCGTAACGAGAGGTTCCCTTGTACTCGCTCAAAGGGGGGCTAGCAACTAATTGTTCAACAATCTCCCTGAGGTTAATGAAGGAGATCATCTCCATCTTGTCTGCCGAACGCATCTTCTTGCCGCATATCTCATTCAAGGTATCAATGGCGGTGTCGCGGACCTTGTCTTGCACATCAGTACTTGGCCGGCCGACTACCGGCAGCAGCAGCCCAAGCATGTCCTGGCTGATAACCAAGGAGATGTCCATCCAGCTAACCCACTTGCCCAGGACTTTGAGAACAAGTTCTACGACGGTATCGTTATTCGAGTATCGTGTTAGGAGCTGCTTCCACGACTCAGACACCTTGTGCATATCCTGAGCTCGAAGTTGGTCCTTGAGCTCGGTATTTCGCTTGGTCTCGTTGCTCTGCCGTGACAGAAGCATATCCGCAATCTCGTCATGGATGGATCCCAGAGTTCGCAGATAGAAAACGACGCCCGGGACGTTGTCGGTATTTGTGGAGAGACCGGTCAACTCAAGTTGATCGTCGAGGAAGCTCTGCCATCCGTCTTGGTAAAGAAAAACAAACAAATACGTCAATGTTTGTGTGAGCTTGTTCTGAAGGTGATAAGGGTCGGCTTCTTGTTGGGCGTTAGGACCGTATGTCTGGCGGCAGTATTGGAGAAGGGTGTCTTTCAGGAAAGCCAGGCTTGCCTGGTCGAGACCTTGAGTGTGCACCGCATAGTTGACGACTTCGAGACAGACCATGCGCACGACTTCTGACGTTTGAGGGGTTCGAGCGAAGAGTGTGGTGCAAGCTTGCCATCCTGAGGGATCGTTTCGTAGTTGGTTTAGGTATTCGAAAGCTTGCTCCTTTAGAGATTGATCGGAGGTGGGGTTCGAGAGAATCCCGACGGCATTCTCGACCTGAGCCATTGGGGTCAGAGTTAGCAAAGAGACGATATTATGTATTCATAAGCTTCAGATAACAACCATTCCGTCGGGTCGGGCCTTGAAAGTGTGGGCATTGGGCCGATGCGGCTTGGCCATCCAAAAGTGACGGCTGAAATGGCGGGGCACGAGAGCACCCTAGCGAGCGTCATGGGACAAAGACGAAGGAAGATGATGGAAGAACAACGCATCAACTCACCTGAGCTTCCATGATCAAAGATTCAGGTTGTGAAAAACACTAGGGTGAGAGGTATTCCAAGTATGGACGATGCTGCTATAACTCCGGCAGCCTCAGATACACAGCATCCAGCATAGTTATGATAGAAAATAAACGGACAAGGTGAACAAGGCTACCGAGGGGTCATGCCTAAACGTGGTTGGTATTGAAAGCTGGGGAAAAGGAGCCTGTACAACAGGCAGGGGTACAGCTGATGGATCTGGAGCTATCCCAATGGCAGGAGCTTCAGACAGAGCCGGAATGTGCACAAAAACAGGCGATTTGAGACGTTGATGCTGATTTTTGGATTGGATAGCGTGTGAAGACTGCGTTTTTATCGAGACGTGCTATTTCTAAAAGTCGGTGCGCTGAACTTCTTGGGTCGATGTGGGGTAACTCTTTCGGCACATGTTCGGTAAAAGGGCCACCCCCATCACCATCTCAGGAACCTCCATCACCAAGCTCATCATCAACTGCAAGGTACCAACCTATCTAAGCTCTGGTTGACATCTCATGTAACGAGATACTGCATTAGTTCTATGGCGATGCAGCACTTAACCTTGTTTGGAAACGCATACATATGCCGACAGTCTTGACGGCTTGAGCTACTTTTGAACACAAGCACTATTCGACCCAGAAGATTCCAACGCTCTGATAACTCTATTTCATGAGTTAAGCATATATCGAATAGCATCTTTCGGGCAGATGTGAGCCAGGACGGAACCTCCAAGATTCGCCACATCAGGTCAAGCAGGCTACGTGAGCCCTACTAGTAGGGTACGGCAATTGAGGCAAGCTGTAACTCGATCTCCATCTTCTTCTGTACTTCGATCTTGAGGCACCCAGATCATATAGAAGTGACTCTTGGTGGTTTTTGTGAAGCGCGAACTAAACCTTGGTGCACCCAGCCATGCTTGTTTGCGCCGATCAAGGTGTTACCAAACTTATGCGTCAGGCTTCTACTCACCAGCACCGACCAGTTGGAAATCAGATACGCCCGGGTTCTCAGCACACTCTAGACAGCGTGGTTTTTATACCAACAGGCCATATGTTGATGCCAGTCCACTTCTCTTGCGAGCGTGAGTGGCTGTGGGATAAATGCTCATATACCTCAAGCTCCAGCCGTGTCAACTGTAACTCAATGGATGTAATAAAGTATATCGAACTGCTAGTCGCCGAAATATTAGGTATCGATAAGGTTGCCTCAACGCTATAACAGCGTTTCCGAAAGCCGTATGAAGCTCAAAATCATCAGGTATAAGATCGTTGAGACCTAAGATGAATGTTAATGAAAATCTTTTGGGGCCGATTTAACCCCGCGGCAAAAGTAATCAGCATCGACAACTTGCATCTTGCTGATCGCAAAACAATGAGTCGCATGGTATGTTAAGCTGAAATAATGGTTGGGTAAGGGACCGGAGCTATTATTGCCTGGAAACGCTTATAACCAGCGATATTGCCAACTCATGTTGGTAGGCGCCTCGCATGACAATTCTCGGTTTGAACCCTTGATTTGAAAACTGGTTCGGAGGGCCGATCAAATAACCGATGTTTCGTTCGGAGAATAAGTCGGCATGGCCGCTGTCTGAAACTTGGAACAAACGAATCTCTTGCCCCAACGCATGACGTGAACTTGGGACCCAGCGTCTGTGGGCCGTGTGCTTTGTTTCTCAATAGTTTCTGGGAAAAAGTGACGATCGGCAACTCAAGCGCTGAAACAACTGAGATCGACAGGCGCTCGGCGCTACACACGTGCGAAGCCTTCCTTGGTGGGCATGAGGGCGATTATCAATGGATCAGGCTGTTCAAGACAGAGAAGAGTCGTCAGCTTCATTTCCCCATCTGTACTGTACCCTCCTTGTTGATGCCAAGTTGGAGCCTTGAATATTTGCAAACATTGAGATATCCAGTTTTTATCTTGCATCATTTGACAAGAGAAAGTGTTTTAAGTCTTCCATAGCGGAGAGGTTTATTATACCTAAGTAGATATAGGGGGCTTTTGGCTTATGCTGTTTCTGAAATGCGGGTGTTTTTTGATACGCGGGCTGTCGCTGCAACTAACGATTCGTTGCCAAGCTTCCCTGACAGGCGGGGAGGCGCAAAGCCACTACCGGCTGTGTCATTGGCTCACAATCAGCCAACACCAACACCCAACCAAGAAGAAGCAGGGGTCCAGCAGGGGTATCACAAGAATCATTATCCGTAGAATCTGTGTTGTTACGCAAGCAGAGAGTACAGCTCCTACAGCATATCGAACAAGAATAGAAACATCTCTAGCAGTGACTGTAATCGACGATCGAATACGAACAGCCCGGTTATATCGTCGATAGTGGACCTTCAAGAAAGAGAGCCGCGTAAGATGTCAATATTGTGGTTCTTTGTTTCAAATCAAATCGATGTCATGAGCTTGAAAAGTTGCTTTTTGATCAACAACGGCGAACAGCAGTAGGCACAGTATCTGCTGCTGATGGTGTGACAAGGGACGAGCATCGCGGGAATAAGCATTCATCCAAGGCCCAAGATTGGATGAGATTGAATTCGCGCTTGTGAGCTAAATGCTAGCGATATCATCCATGCTTTTTGAGCTTTGGGGCCTCTTTACAGTTTGTGATGATGCAATGTTTACAGTGGGAAATCACCGTCGCCGCCTCGAAAAATACCGTCTTGAGAAGCGGAAAATCAAAGGCCCTCACCGACACAACTCCATACTCTTCTCAATCTTCTTTTTGTCTCACATTTTCGTATTTGCAATTACTATGTAACAAGCATTAATCTCTCCAAATCGATCCTAGTGAAGTAACCGAGATATGTCTTTCAGAGGCCCGCAACTCGGGGTCTATCGCTGTCCAGTTCATCCAGAATTAGAACTTTTGATCTCGGTTCTGGTTATATTGTGATGTTGCACTTTCGGCCTTTCTTGATATCCACATGGTTGATGAGTCTAACTACCTTAATTCACGGATCTGGTGACGAACGTCAGCTGGTGTTTCTATCTTGGGGATTGCTTGTTCAACATAGCCCTCCGATAGCCTCAGCTTAATCTGAAGTACGCAATAGTCCAATCAATGCCAAGTAAGTTTTTACAAGAGATGAGATGCTCATGACATCCATTTCTGGGGCGGAATCCAGAGGGTGGTTGGAGTACTTTGTGGGTTCCTGCATTAGAGGAGTGGCGCTGGGAACCCTGTCTCACGGAGCGTTTAGTGTTGTATCAGATTTTGTGCAAGGAAAATGAAGCCAATCAAATGAATCATGCAAGCCCTGGATAAAGTCACAAAGGCGCAGTGCTGATCCAGGATGAATTTCCGGAATTCATTGGTTATTACAGCTTGTGCTTTGAGACATCATATTCCACCTCTTTATGTAGAACCGACATGATCAAGACTCCTCAGAGAACGTGGCAGCTATAGAATGCAAGAAATAAGCTTCAAGATAATATTGCAAACATCTATATGCCGCATACCAGGTTGCACATAAGGCGAAACAAGACATGTCATGGCCTTCTATCAAGGGTCTGGAAGACAATCGACAAACCCTGGCCCAAAGTTTATGCAACCCTCTTCAGTGAGTCAAGGGCGCACAAAGGCTTCTGAGTCCCTGCATAAAAGGGTTATACACTTGCACAAGTCCTTGTATCTTAGCGGTCGGCCTCCAAACAACAGGCGGGCCAGGGAGACTAGAGGCTACCTACCGCATTAGGTAGTAATGCAGCACCAACTTCCGCCGGGGCCAGTTACCTTATCTCTAATCCAGGGAATAGGATACACCCTAGTTTCGCCTTTCATCAACTATCCCTGATCAACATGCACCAAACATCGATCCTCATATGCCGCGTTCTAAGATGAGGCCGACTAGACACAGTGGAAGGACACTCGAGAAACACAGCGTTGGATATTGCTTCGGCAACCATTCTGATTCTTCATGCGTTGCAGAAGCCTCATCGAGCTGTCATGTAACGAATTAACAAGCTTATTAAAGATACAACCTGTATCAAAGCCTCCGACAAACTGTTCGCTAGACTTGGCGCCGCAGAAGTACCCCCCTCTTTCAAACAGCCACTCAGAAGCCAAAAACATGCCTGTCGATCGATGGGTGTGTGGCGGAATCCACTTTCGACGACCGAGATGAAGAGAGGGTGAAAGGACGGCGTTCAACTGGTCCACACCTTGTTTCCGACCACCAGTTGGCCACTGATCTTTCGGGGTCGATACAAGGAACCATATCCGTACGTTCTTCTCAAAACAGCCTGATCACGGAGCATCTTTGCTTCTCGGACAGCAATTCTCTTGAGAGTTCACAGAAAGCCTCACCACGCTCTTGTTTTGAACGCTGAACTCGGTTGTCCGAAACCACAGTACGAAAATGCAATGGTGACATCTACCGTGCTCCTAGTCATGGACCACTATCCGTGACCCAAATTCAATGGTGATCCAACAGCCATCTTTCAAGGATGATATGGGTCTCGGATCCACGGACCTCAGAAACGTCGACCGACTTTGAAAGACCGGGGCAGTGACCAGCATGTCTTCCCCCAGCTTTGATGGACCATCTGCTAGGGCCGCACACTCCATCCCATGTTTGTTGCCTTTGTGGCAACCCCCTTGGACCCAGAATGGTTGACCTCCTGGATGACCTGGTACGTAATCTCCATATAGGAGTTGATGCTCTTTGTGTGGATGGACATCGGTATTAATATGCGACCATCCTGCGGCCTCAAACTCGACTTTTCTTCTCTTTCTTCTTCAGCCCAACAAGCCATTTCTAAGCTGCCAGTTTCAGAAACTTTTGACCTCGGTCGTCCATTCTTTCACCACTTTCGATATATCAACATATTTTTGAGCTTATAGCTTCAGCCTTTCATTACCAACTTCCAACCAATTCTTCAAGATGCGTTACTCTACTGCTGCCGCTGCTCTCCTGGCCTCTGGTGCCATGGCCACCGAGGTCTCCAAGGTCTACGAGACCAAGCGAGTTACCATCACCTCTTGCGGTCCTGAGGTCACCAACTGCCCTGCTCGATCTACTGTCACCAGCAACACCGTTTACCCTGTCCCTCCCCAGGTCACCTCTGCCGAGCAGGGCAGCGAGACCAGTGAGGAGGTCCCTGAGGTTCCTGAGACCACTGAGGCTCCCTTGACCACCTCTACCATCTACTCTACCAACATCAGGACTATCACCTCTTGCGCTCCCGAGGTTCCTGACTGCCCCGCCCGATCTGGTACTCCTGTCGTTGTCACCGAGACCATTGCTGTCTCCACCACCATCTGCCCTGTTGAGTCTACTGGTGGCAGTGAGAAGCCTGGAAAGCCTGAGCAGCCCGGCAAGCCCGAAAAGCCCAGCCAGCCAGGTTACGAGCAGCCTCCCGCTCCTCCTGCTGAGACCAAGCCCGGCTATGAGCAGCCTCCTGCTCCTCCTGCCGAGACCAAGCCTGCTCAGCCCGGCAAGCCCGTTGTCCCCGGACAGCCCCAGAACCCCGGTAACGGCACCGTCCCTCACCCTCCCGTCTACCCCAACCCTCCCGCTACTCAGAGTGGTGAGAAGCCCGTTGTTCCCCCCACTCCTGTTCCCGTCCCCAGCAACCCCGGCAACCCTGAGCAGTGCGTTCCCTCTCAGTCTGTGACTGCCATCACCAAGGAGTACACCACCGTCCTCACCAGCGTTGAGTACTCTACCATTCAGGTTCCTTGCCCTACTGGCACCACTCCCGGCAGCCCTAGCAACCCCGGCCAGCCTGGCCAGCCTGAGTCTCCTACTGGACCTGCTGTTCCCCCTCCTGCCACCACCCCCATTGGCGGTGGTAACCAGACGTGAGTAACTCATCCTGACTTCTGAACAATTTACTGACTATTCATAAGCGTTCCTACTCCTCCTGTCGTTACTGCTGGCGCTGCTACCTTCGCCGGCTCTGCTCTCTTCGCTGCCGTTGCTGGTCTCGCCGCTTTCATCCTGGTCTAAAGCTATTCCCCTTTCTCTTAGCATCTGTTGAAGCCTGCAGGCTATGGCAACTTATGAACTCTTTGTGTTTATTGGTCTCGCTGGCATGTATTGTACTCGAGTAGACTTTTGAATACATTGCTTTTTTTGGCTTACTTCTATGTACTTATATATCTGATCCGCAATCTGGGATATGCGATTGGAACTTATTTGCTATTGTTTAATTCTGACATGATATCCCTCTGTACCGCAATCTTTGAGCTGTGTGATTCAAGTTGCTCCCAACGCATATGAATGTCGTTACTATTGGGGCGGGCACTAGTTGACGCCAAGGAGTGTTATCAAGCCACCCGATTTTCGACCCTGGCAAATCCGGGGTGAAGGGTTCGCCAATGCATAAGCTCCACTCATCTAATTTCCCAACCTGGACCATTTGGGATCTGAAGGACCGGCGTCGATTATCCAAATGGGAACACGCAAATTGCCAAATGCCGCTTCAGGGAATTCGTCTTCAATGCATCTCGATCGAACAGGAAGATCGCTCGGTCTAGATTTTGCGAAACATGTGACTTAGGTCAGATGGTTTGCTTGACATGGATTCTTGAAGGTAAGTTCATTTTACTTGCCACAGGGTGAGTCTATGCTGGTGTCTGATGACTCGGAGCTGGAATTTGAATGGGCAAGAGGATGAACATGTAGACTAATTAAGTCGGTCTTCATACAGACCTGTCTAGAGAGTGAGGTTCGAAGCAAGACAGTGATGCCCTTTGGTGCGTGTGTTACTCTGTAGATACGTGCCACTCGGATAAAATCTCAAGGCTAGTAGGTACCTTATCTAGCGTATCAGTGTCATGAGAATTACGGAGTACTACTCCGCAGGATGGTAAGTGTTCTCTATAACACCATGAGAAGTCAATAACTGGTATCTAACCTATATTCTTAACTCTTGAATGTATGTCAGCGCCATTTTCCCGTTTGATGTTATAACCAAGATGTGTATTTTTATGCGACATCTTGTTGCTTTTGCCTTTATTGATAGTTGCTTGATTTAGCAAAAGAGATCTGGGTAGTCCTCACTTCCCGAGCCTGGCGTCTTGTGAAGGGCAAGATTCGACACTCTAAATAGTTGGTCATGGCAGTCCACGTTACGTCAGTGGTGCCAATTAATACAAGTCGAGAAAGGAAAAGATGATAAGAAGCAAGTACTGAATTCAGATAGATCAACGAGGCACCAACCCTCTCCCCTATCCCATGATTAACAGAGTGATGGTGACAGTTGCTGGGCCCCAGTGCTGTGTCTTGTTACTTAGGGACAGATGATATAGAACGATGGTTGAGTGCAAAACTATCTAGGCAGCCAAAACAAAAGGAGGAGTTTGCCGCAAGAAAGAAATGACTCGGTGATATCACGAAGGACGACCTTATGACACATGGCCTTCCGGAGTGTTGTGACAGAGCTCATGGTAGACACATGCCTGTTGCCATTGATCATCTCGTGTAACACTTCTCTGATGCATGTTGTACATGTGCACGATGGATAGAAAACACCTAATCGCTCTGTACTTCTGAATAGAGGACAAGTTTACTGAGGGGAAAATCTGCGTATTACCAAGCAGGTTCCCCAAGTCACATTCTGTAATGAAACCAGAGTTTGGTAAGTGAGATTTTCTACCTTCAATACAAAGACTTAAACAGTAATAAAAAAAGCTTAATAGAAAGTGTTATAACGATATACATATTAATGTAATTCGGGCTAAGAAAAAGGCTAACTTAGGGTCGAGTTTAAGGGTTGAGAGTTAGAATTGTCCTCGCAACTCCACGGTCGACCATCTCCCTTAGCAGTAGCAGTAATAAGGCCATTAATAGAGCCAAAAATACCACCAACCATCAAGAAGGTACCAATTATAATGATAAATATACTCCAGGCGACCTTTCCTTTCCACCTGAGGCTACGCTGCCTGGGTCTCCAGTTGTCGTACAACCACATACATCCGAAGGGCTGGAAGCAAAGGAAGACACCGAAAGATGCGCCAATCAATGACACAAGAGGATCAAACACCGGGATAGCGCTGGCTATGATGTAGGCGATAATAGTTATGCCGCCGATACAGCCCAGCCAGGTACCCCAGTGTATGAGACTGTTGCGGTGGAGGTGATCAGATTTGCGGAGGACACGAAGGAAGATGTACTTTGCTGATAACTATGGCTGTTGTTAGTAATAGATAGAATGACGAGATGCTGGTTTTTGGGAAGACTTACATGGGTGACAATCATGGCACTGACCAAAAGGCCCGACAGAGCTAATCCGTAGCCGACCTTCTTCATTTTCGGCCCTGCAGAACCCAGAGCAGGAGATGCAACCCCAGAGCCAATGAAGCAGTAAATAATAACACCAACCACAATGTAGACAGCAGTCATAATACTCTGGGACCAGATAAGCGCTGATGTGTAGTGCTCCGGCTCTCGCATCTCGGCGATGATGGGAAAGTAGCCGGGCACGCCGGCGTATGCGAAGATGTGGGTAGAGACTGCTGCCATGGCATCGGCAAATGAAGGGTCGTTGAGAAGCCTGAACTTGGTCGAGTTTCCCGCCTCGGCCGCAGGGCTTGCCCAATTCTCGACTCCAACAGCTATGGTAACAGAGAAGATGGCGCTCATGATACCAAAAATACCAACCCATGCAATCCACCCCATCCTGCCCAGGGTTCGGATACTGGCTAGGAGACCTGTGCTGACAGCGGCGACAATGACAAAAGCCCAGGTGCAAAGGGCGTGGTCTGATAAGACATTGAGCGCAACCGAGATACCCAGCATGGCTGATGCAGAGACGAAGACCCAGTCTGTATAATATTAGTAGGAACCTTGGAACCTGGCGGAGAGAAGTGTTTACTCAGCATCAAGAGCGCAGCAAAGATCTCGCGGCCAACCCTGCCAAACATCTCTTTTCCAGCATCATCTATGGCATACACTTCTCGGTGGCAGAGCTTGAAAGTACCAACAATGTAACTCGACCAAGATGTCATGCCGGCGACGGCTACGAGGCAAAAGACGCCGGGGAGGAGTCCGAGGGTATGGAACGTTTTGGGGATAGCGAGGACACCGAGACCGACTTGGGTTTTCGTCATGAGGGCGATGGTACTTATCCACGAGAGCTATGCATAAATTAGCGCCACATATCATGGTAGAGAAGGTCACATACTCCGCGGTAGTTGGGGCCTTGTTCGCCTTCGCCAACATGGCCAAAGACCTCATCCTCGACGTGAGTATTCCGCCTGGAGGACGGATTCGAGTTGCTCGCGGCAAGACTGATTTTCTTCTCATTTTTAGCGTTGGAATTGTTTGCTTCTTCGACGGCAGCGATTTTATCTGAAGACATTTTGAAGTCGTAAGTGTATGCTTGATAGGGTATACGGACGGATAAGAGTGTTTGCACGAACGTGTCGAAGCAAAAGAATATTGAACAAGGATAGAACTATGGAATCAAGGCCCGGGGGAAGCCGTATCCTTCAATGCCTGTTAACGAGATCTTCTGGCTGCTCCTTACCTAAGGTAGGTAGGTATCCTTTGCGAATTGACTTTGCGGCAGGTCATGCCTCCCGCTCGGAGGGCACGCACTAAACCATCGTGACTTGGCCCACAGTAAATGCCAAAGTTAGCTACCTCAGATCTCACGATGATGAGTTGGAAATCTGAGAGGGGCGGGCTTACATGGCTTGGAACTTCCCTCACTTGAAGCTGTGATATCTGCGGCACGTACTTTTGTTGTGGCGTCGAGTTTCCCCAACTTCTCCAAGAATTCAAACAGCATCCCTCAATTCTTATTATGCGGGGAATTGAGTGCCTGTGCTAATTCGAAAACACCTGTTTTACCTGACTAAGGTACCTTACTTAAAACAAAGAAGTGAACTAAGGTCGGGCACTCACGTAGTAGGTCCATGAGGGCTGACACTTGCCAGTATTGGTTTCATAAGACATGTGAGTTACCTTATGGATATAGGTGAGTAGGTAGTAGGCTCTAGTTGAGTTTTGCGGTTGCATGTATAAGATTGACTTTGTTCTCATCTAAATTTAAGCTTAACTAACTGTCAATGGTCAATCATGCTACTTGGCAGGGGTGCACCGAATAGGCATCGCAAGATCTGCTGGGGCTCAGCCAAGATCTTGGCATAGCGACATGGATAATTGCACTCTTGACTTTTGGCTGTATTCATGCTTTGCAAAAGCGTTGGATCACGTCCTTGTCGAGTATTAATATCGAAGTCCATTGAAGACTCCCAGTGGGGAAGAGGAAAAGTAGACATCCCTTTAGTGTTTGAGTGGTACTAGGAGAGATTGCCAAGTTGGGGAAGAGACTCTAATCTCTTCGGCTATCATACCGACCCAAGATCAAAGCCTAAACCCCAGTTTCTATCACAAGTCCAAACTATAGGGCCGAGATGATTTCATGACGAGCCTGCTAGTGAGCGAGGTCCGTATCGCCACAATTACAGATCTCGGTCAGAGCCGTGTGGCCGAGTGTGTTCTTGGTAATCAGTCTAGCTGAGTCTTGAGACACAGGTTTTATGCCAGCTATGTTAGCATAAGATGTTTAGAAGAATGGCGAAGATGGCAGGATAGTCTTTTGGCTTGACTTGTTGCATCTTTACTGCCTGGAGATAAGATACGTCTTCCTAGGATTTGAATGATTCATGTTGTGAGATCCGTTTAAGCTCCAAGATTGGCGACATCCAGTAGACTCCGTGGTGGTTTTTTGAAAGTTAGAGGATGTCTTCGTGGGAAATGGCTTAACAGGTTACGAGAACGTTGTGTGAGATCGGGCCGAGTATCAGCCACAGCCAATTGAGTTGGAGATATTACATAGAACTCTTATGCTTCTATTCATCTGTCATTGGCTCTTGGCTCTTGTGTTGGTAATATTCCCCTCATAGTGCCTCTTTAGGAGAAATGGCAACGTGGTATTGCAGTTGGAGAGACTCGATGACATTTGGAGGGCGAGCCGACCTTTTGGAGAATTCGGCCGAGATGAGTAGTGGTACCCAGGTTCTAAAGTTTGGATGTCGATTTGCTATCATTTGCAGCTTTCTTAATAGTTGTAAAGCTAGTAGGTTGGGGATTAAAGCTGCGATGACTGCTCTACCATTGTTTACTCCCCCATGGTATCATTGAGTAGGCGGATCCTGTATATATTAACTATGGCCAACAAACTCTTAGCACGGCGGCGGGTGTTGTGTAGGAGAAATTCCTTTAGTTGTGGTGGAATTTGACCGCTTGTCGTTGCAGAAGTCTGTTTTCTGTGAACTCTGGAGTAACAGGGCTCTCAGAGTGTTGACTGCGGGGACAAGAGATGATGAGGTTTATTAGGGAGTACGATTAGGTAACGAACGTTGAAACGGAAGTGTGAGGCTCTGTTTGCACTTGGGTTGGGGCTATAAAACGGCCAGGCTGGGTCTAACGCACCGTTACGGACACGGAGTCGGTGCAAGTGACATGCATCTTACTCCGGACGGAATACAGTCATACAAACAAACAGCCTGGAGCCAATAAATGAAAAATTCCACTAGTAAGACAGTTCCCCCACCAATAAACCAAGCCTCGTCAGATTGTTAAGCTTCATGTTCAAGAATCTGACCAGTTCAAACCGCGTGGCTCGTACCACGTAAGAATGCGGAGAGAGAAGACATCTTACGATAAATCTTTGCGATTGTATGTACTGTCGCGAGGAGATTGGGCTTGAAGTACGAATCATTACGCGTACACGTGTTGAAGTCTGGAGTGGATGGTAAGATAATAGTTTGGTGGATTCTGGATTATGGGCTGGCGGTTAGATAGCTGTTTCAACCTGCACTGCTCTGCAACAGAGAGATATCTTGTAGAGACGAGGTGCTGTTTCAAGAGCCAATTTGCTGGAAATTACAATGCAGAGCTTGCAAAGCTGAATATGCAATGCGGGCTTCGTACATAAGGCACACAATGTCAGCAGAAGCAGGAGAGTGAGTCTCCAGTTTTGAGCTGATGGCTGGGCTGATGATGGGTGTAAGCCGGGTCAATTGCACAAATCTTACAGGAAATAAGAAAAAGAAAAATATGCCTAAAGGTAAATTAACATTAGTCCCATTCGTCATTACGCTAAAATTGTGTTGCTGCAACGGAAAAGTGACGCAAAGTCAGGCTGTAAAGTCAAGGATATTCTCTCCAAGCCTCAACGGGCAAAACTGAAAGAGAAAGCGATTCGAGAAAAAGGGCTGAATGATGCATCACTAAAACGGATAGAGTCCTACGCAGCGCTCATTCCCGTGGTCGAGATGGTGATTGGTTGGATGGTGGTGATCAATCTCACTCGGACTCGCTTCTCGCACTTTGACTTTTTGGCGTGCGTGGTTCTTCCACTATCTTTATCTTTCGGTCGTGATGTGATAGGCTGATTTGCCCCGTTGACCATTCCTTTGGACTGATCCTTGCTTTCTTTCTGGCAGGGGAAATATTATTATTATTTGATGCTGTTTCAGCTGTAAGCGTCAGAGGACACCGTCACGAAAAGATACTGAACGAGGACATATCAGTTGACTTTTCTGTAGTCTAGTCTAGTCCTAAGGATCTTCCAACATGCAAATTCCGTGTGTTCTTACAGACCTTGATAGACGTCAAAGGTACCGGCAATACCATCCAGAGCGTGGATCTACATGCAGCTTTGTTAATGCTGACACTGCCCCGTTTTCGAGGCTGATGTCCATGATCCTTCGTCTTATTGGTCTCAATGATCGACATTCGCATCGGGTGCCCTTCGCGCTAAAAAGAGCGAGAGCGACAGCAAAGCCTCCCGCTATCCAAGGTAAGGTAATGTAAGGTAGCGTTAGAGAGGCATGCTTAGCAGATGAGCCTCCTTGTGTTTTAGTGCCAGACTAGTTAGCAAATGCACTGCATTCATTGCCTTGCCTTGTCCGTCTCTGCAGTTTGAGGATCCGAGTCCGACATTGTCGCTGTCATAGCCATTCTCACATATCACATCACATCAAATCTGCATGTTTCTGCAGTTCTCATCATGTCTATATGAGTGGCCCGTCCTCCCCTCCAACAACATCCTTTTCTCACCATCACTCACACATCAGCATCTACATTCCTACAATCTCATCTCCTGTAATCCACAAACAAAGCGTATTAACAACACATAAATAAGCTTACCTTTATCCGGTCGAGAACAAATAAAAATACAAATACAAATACACCACTCACTTCTCCTTTACTATCCCGACTTACACGCTTATATCGACTCACAAGACAATACACATCAACCAACAACATGCCTTACAATTACACCATCAGGCCCGAGGATGCCTTCGGCTCCGATTCGCCCTGTAACTTGGATACTTGCCCCGTTGAGTGGAGTATCTACAGCTACCGACCATCTCTTGCTGCCAACATTGTTTTCGTCATTCTCTTCAGTCTCATTGGTCTTGTCCACGCATATCTTGGCTTCCGATGGAAGAGTTGGGGTTTCATGACTGGTATGCTTCTGGGCTGCGTCTCTGAGATTGTTGGCTATGTCGGCCGTATCATGATGTGGTCCAACCCCTTCTCCTTCAACGCTTTCATGATCCAGATTGGTAGGTCTCTATGCCTCTCATCCAACTTCACAACCACAATCTAACAACCTGTCTTAGTCTGCCTCACCATCGCTCCCGTCTTCTATACCGCTTCCATCTATGTCACCCTCTCCAAGACAATCAACTTCTTCGGCCCCGAACTCTCTCGCTTCAGGCCCGCATTGTTCTACTGGATCTTCATCCCCTTCGATATCGTCTGCCTCATCCTCCAGGCTGCTGGTGGTGCCATGTCTACCGAGTCTGATAGCAATGTTGGTGTTGATGTCTCTATGGCCGGTCTTGTTCTCCAGGTTGTCGTCCTTGTCGTCTTCATCGCTGCCTTCTCTGATTATATGATTCGATACTGGCGATCTGGTCATGCCAAGGCTTTCGGCTGGCGCGAGACTGCCTTCTTTGCTGGTCTCTCTAGTGCCATCATCCTTGTCCTCACTCGATGCATCTATCGTGTTGCCGAGCTCCGCGAGGGTTATGATGGTGATCTGATCAAGCATGAGGTTCCCTTTATCATTCTTGAGGGTATTGTCATCGTTCTTGCTGCTGTGGCTCTCTGCTTCGGCCACCCTGGTCTTGTCTTCAACAAGCCTCAAGTCACCACTTCTGTCTCTCAGGTTGAGAAGGGTGTTGTTTCCGGCTCTGAAAGCAACAACTAAGATATCGGTCACTCGTGCTCTCAAAAATTTGGGGCTTCTGATCTAGGACTTTGAAGATGTTTTCGTTTGTTCAGCGGGTAGCGATGTGGTTGTCACTTTTGATTTTGATTCCCTCTTGTTTGGGTTTGGGCTTGATAGAATAGGAATATTGGATACCTTGTAGCTCTGGCGACATGAGGACTTGCCATCGAGCTTTTGATGAGTTATTGAATGATTTCAGAATAGGGATAGATGGATGGTATAGGCCCTGTGATTAGAAAGTTGGAATAGAAATACTTTAAACAATCTTCTGTTTTCCATCAGTGAGCAGCCCAGGAAATGGACAAGTGCAGCTCTACTTCTCATTCCTTCTCGATGATATATATCTTGATTGGTTATCTGAAAGACCAGCTTGTGGTGAAATGTCAACCAATTGGCTAAGCGGATGCCACGAGCCAGGATACTTACCTAGGTAGCGAATGTTATTGGTACATGTTGGACACACAGCGCAGCCTGCAGTGAGATTGACCAATGATGGTGGGCTACAGATACGTATCAGGCTGTGCAGACTTGCACATTCTATTATACACTCGTACTGAGAACACTGAGTTTGAGTATCATGATAATGACTATATCATACCTTGGTGCCTCATTCACTTGGTTCCACAATAGGAAGCTCATGCTATGTATGGATGATAAGATAAGCCCCACTACTAACGGCATCAGGTGCGGATTGAATGCAGATGACGACCAACCAAAGCAAACACCACATGACTACTCACCAAAGGACGGCGTTGATCTCTTTACTGAACTAATTAACTTTGTTTTAATTAGTTAGTCACCGCTTTCTCAACTCCTTCATAATCAAGATCTTCGACAGATGCTCGCTGTCTTTCGCATCTCTTCACGCCGAGCATCGCCTTTTAGAACCTCAATTGATACTACCCCGCGTCTATTCGCAGCTTCGTTCTCGACTTCTTCCTCCATCATGGCACCTCCCAAAGAAGCTCTCGACTTTATTGAGTTCGTCAATGAGTCGCCAACTCGTTCGTCAAGTCGACCCCACCATAATCTCAATGCCTTCTAACATACTACAGCTTATCATGCTGTTCAGTCTGCCTCGGCTCGCTTCGAAACGGCCGGTTTCAAGCTGATCCGTGAGCGCGACTCGTGGGCTTCCACCCTCCGACCTGGTGGCAAATACTACCTCACCCGCAATGCTTCGACCATCGTAGCCTTCACTATCGGTCGAAAGTGGCGCCCTGGAAACCCTGTCGCCATCATTGGAGCCCATACCGACTCCCCCTGCCTTCGACTGAAGCCCGTGTCCAAGAAGAGCAACGTCGGTTACCTCCAGATTGGCGTTGAGACATACGGTGGTGGTATCTGGACCTCGTGGTTCGATCGCGACTTGAGTATTGCCGGCCGTGTCCTGGTCAAGGAGGGTGACAACTTTGTTTCAAAGCTCGTCAAGGTTGACAAGCCTCTGATCAGAATCCCGACCCTCGCCATTCACCTCCACCGACAGACCAACTTCGACCCCAACAAGGAGACCGAGCTTTTCCCCATTGCAGGGCTCGTTGCAGCCGAGCTGAACAAGGGATCGAAGGATGAGAAGCCCGAGCAGAAGAAGGATAACGATGAGGAGGATGAGGAGTTCAAGCCTCTCAAGGTCATGGCTGAGAGGCACCATCCTCAGGTTCTTGATGTTATTGCAGCTGAGGCTGGAGTTGAGGTTTCTGCGATCATAGACTTTGAGCTGATTCTCTACGATACTCAAAAGTCATGCATTGGTGGTCTTAGCGACGAGTTTATCTTTTCTCCTCGCCTTGATAATCTTGGCATGACATACTGCTCGGTAGAGGGTCTTATCGAGTCTGTCAAGGATGAGTCCTCGCTTGAGGAAGATAGCACCATTCGATTGATCGTTTGCTTTGATCACGAAGAGATCGGCTCGACCTCAGCACAGGGTGCTAACTCCAACCTGTTGCCATCGGTCATCCGTCGTCTATCAGTTCTTCCTGGAAAGGACACTGCCAGTGAAGGTAGCTATGAGGCTGTCCACCACGATAACGAGGAGGCTACAGCATACGAGCAGACTCTATCACGATCTTTCCTCGTATCTGCTGATATGGCCCACTCTGTGCATCCCAACTATGCTGGCAAATACGAGTCTTCGCATCAGCCAGCCATGAACGGCGGAACTGTTATCAAGATCAACGCCAATCAGCGGTACGCTACCAACTCTCCAGGAATAGTGCTTCTTCAGGAGTGTGCTCGCACAGTCGGTGTCCCTCTTCAGCTCTTTGTCGTCCGCAACGATTCGCCCTGCGGTAGCACCATCGGACCCGGTCTCGCTGCCGCCCTTGGCATGAGGACTCTGGACCTCGGCAACCCACAGCTCAGCATGCACAGCATTCGTGAGACGGGAGGTACTGCCGATGTCGCTCACAGTATCAAGCTGTTCAAGGGATTCTTTGAGAACTATGGATCCCTGGAGCCCAAGATTCTCATCGATTAAGTGTTAGATGTGGAGCATCATATGACGTCGGGCGTCATTGAAGTTGGGTGTAGAAGTGAGTGGATGAATGAATGAATGAATGCTGGGCACCATTACAGCCATGGGTTGGACGTAGTCTCAATTGTATGTAGCTTGTTAGATGAATGAGCAATGTTACTTTATCATTGAAGCTGGGCTTGGAGTTGTCCTTATGAAACAACATATCCAGACATTGCAATCCCAGTCCCTGCAATGTAACTCCTCCATAACGCCTTAGGATATCTCTGATGAATCTTATCCAGATGAGAACACACTTATGTCTCATTACCGCCCATGATCGTCAAATCAAATAATGCTTTCCAAGCAAATGCCTTTCCATCGTACATATCTCGCTTCACATGCCCGCCATGCCCCGCTCATAAAAGTAAGAAGCAAGAAGAAAGCCATCAAGAACTCCCCAGCACCATCCCATCTTTCCCTTTTTATACATCCCGATATCTCATCAACTTTGCTCCTCGTCTTCCTCCTCCATGATCTCCGTCTGCTGTGAATCTATCGAGTCTCTTCGCGATCTTGTCTCTGACTCTTCCTCTTGCTTGGACACGCTGGCGGGCTCGGGGCTTTGTACGCGGACGACGCGTGGTGACTCGCGGGGTAATGGTCGTTGCTGTAGTTCGGAGAGGGGCACGGTTGTTTGGCCTGTGCGGACTTTGTAGTTTGCGAGGGATAGACGAAGACGAAGTGTTTCTGCTCTCTGTAGGACATTAGCATATATACATACATATATGCAAGTGGGGATGGTTTAAAGGACTGACTTGTCTCATTTGCTGGCGTGTAAGTGTTGTAGTCTGCTGTGTAGGTTGTACTGTTGTAGGAAGTGCGGCTGTATCATGTTCGGTTGCAGCAGTGGCCCATGAATTATCGTTGGCAGACGTGTCGAAGACAGAGCTAACATCAGGACTGGTGCTCCTCTCAGACGCGTCCTATACAGTCAATGTTAGGTACAAGTTCATTCCCCATCATGACATCTTGTAAATAGTAGAACATACCTCATCACGTCCCAGACACGCCTTCTTAGCAGCAGGCGCGCTACCCTCAATATCGAGCAACCTCTTCCTCCCCTCGATAGCCATCTTTACAGGGCTATGACCCAATGCAGGCTTGAATAAGTTCTTTGGCGCAGCAAGCGCGTTAGAATCCAAGGGAGCGAGGGCGCGTCGCTTCGTAGGTGATGATGTAGAGGATGATGTAGCTGACTGCTCCATTGCAAGCTGAAGCACTGATTATGTATACACGGGAGAGGGAGAAACGAAAGTATTAACAAGATAGAGCTCAAGGTTTGTATGCTTTAGTCGCGTGTCAATGCGTGTTAGTGGGAGGACGTTGAGATGGGAAATGGTAAGGTAGAGTAAAGTAAAGTGTTGGTTTTGTTAAAGGGACGCGGACGATAAGATAAGGTGGGGTGGCTTTTTTGGATTGGAGAAAACGGAAAATACCTAAGGTAGTCAAGGTAAGTAGGTATGGAGGATGGGATAGCTTGGTCTAAATGGCGTCGTTCCTAGTCAACGAAACACGACAACAGTAAATATTATGCCAGGAGATCAACAATTTGATACAGACTATTGTTTCTCAATTCTTTATATTCAATTATTGACATCAATGTCTCTCTTTGTCCCTCAACACTACTGACACTCATTGATATCTCATCCCCCACTAGTAACAACCCCCAGAAGGTGTATCACTATACCTACTCATCGTTTAATTGATCTCGTCTGTCACGTCCGTAACCCTAACCCAGCCTCTTAGGCCCGACACGGTCGCGCTCTATATCCCTGTCTCAAACCTCAGCCAACCTCGCCCATATTTACTTATTTCCTAAAGCGGTCTAGCGAAACTTACATAATCTTCCCCAGCCGTCAACACTGCAGATTCGCGTGGTCCATCCCTCTATTCCAAAGATAGCCTAGCGTATGTGTCTTCGGAGACGGGAGGCGCGTGCCATGTGGGGCATGATTCCCGGTGCGGCCCGGACGCAGGAACGGGTGTTGGCCGGACCTTAAGTCAATCTTGACTAACCAACATAACACGGGCGAGCATAGAACTGTCAAGTAGCAAAACGCTGGGTATCATTTGCTCAGAGTCCATGTCCATGAATCTCATGAGCCTTAGCCACTAATTCCGACTTTGCAAAAAAGAAGCATCCGATAGCTTCAACTAGAAACACTGAAACAGCCACCTCGCTTCAAATATCAACATCATAAATCAAAGCATCATGCATTACAAACAAAGCCTCCTACCAGTCAAACTCCTGTGTATCCTCTGCCAAATCACACCCTGCCTTTCGTCCTTGGTCCAGAACAAAGCGCCCTCCATGATGTTTTCAGCCGCGTCCACCTTTTACTGCTGTCACCTGGCTTCGATCCACATCCCTAAAGTGTTATCCAAAACAAAATGCATTTAACAAAAACTACCACGGGTCGTGGTGACAAAACAAAAACAAAACATCATGTGTGGGGTATATCTCCCGGACCTGAAAGCCCTGATGACCGGTCGATTTGTGGTGGATAGGTAATCAATCCGTCTGTTGTATAATGCCGTTCAACGGCTGCGATTATGAAGTTGCCATATAGTAGTGTTGGCTAGAGTCGAATTGGAAAGGTTTCGAAAAGTCCATCTTCACATCTTCCCAGTCCGGTTCTTGCAACGATGGCGGGTCGAACAATGCTGAGGGGTCAATACCCATTACACCGCTTGCGTCCAAAGTATTGGTCATGTTCAGAAGAAGATCGGTATCCATATTATGCCAGTCCACATTAACGTCGATGGCTGGACCTTCTGGAAGATCGCTGTTGGGCTCGCTGCTGCCAGTATCCTTGACCGAGTCAGGGGTGTCTCTAGGCGTCAAGTAGCTAAGAGCGTTGAGGTCATAGTAGGGGTTATCGTAAAATCCGTACCCGCGCTCAACTCCGAGGTTGTTCACCAGCATCTCCGTGTCGATAGTTGCATTGGCCCAAGGGTCAACTGCAGTCGATTCAACCGGCTTGATATCCGCCATCTTGGGGGTAGTACCAGCTTTGAGGCCGGCCTTGTCTTGGGGTTTGCCCATACTGCTGGCCGATCGCTTCATGCCGGCATCGGTAATAGACACAGGAGTTGCCGCCATAGTGACCGGTGTCTGGCCTTGCTTGGAGTTGGTCAAGCTCATTGCAGCAGCTTCAGTACCTGGTTCCCGCTTGATTGTGCCATCGGGCTCGAGTCCAAGGGCCAAGGCTAGGTTCTCCTGGGCAAACTTGAGAGGGTCTTCTCGAGGCTTCGTGTGCTCCTCATAGACATGTTGTTGAAGAGCTTGCTCAGTGCTATAACCAGTGGTTGAATACTCGCACTCGGGTTCCTTGCAGAGAAAGACTGGCTTAGGTGGCAACTGCGTTTCGGACGTCCTTCGTAGCTCAGGGGATCCTTTCTTGCTAATTTTAGGCGAAGGCGTAGCGCCCTGGGGTGTCTGTCCAGTCTTTTGCTTCTTGCGTCCTGTCGGTAGCTGCAGGTTGAGCTCCTTTGACGGTGCGACATAAGTTGGGTTGCCATGAGGAGGCAATTGGAAGGGGGGTCGAGTGCTTGTAGGAGCTTCTGGGGCCCGCGAGCCCTTATTGCCTCCCTTGGGAGTACTATTCTGAGCTTGAGAGTTACGGCGACCGTTTTCGGCGTTAGGAGGAGCTGCTTGTCCCACCGGAGGTTGCGTCGGCTGATCAAGTTGAGGTTGAGATTGCTGCTGTTGAGAGAATGACTGTTGTGGCTGGGTAGCCTGGGCATTCTGATTTTGGGGTGTGGCTTGTCTGTTAGCATTGTTCAGGCCTCTAGCATACACGCTCGCCGCGAGATCCTTCGCCATGCTCTCCAGCATATTTCGAGCCTGATCGATTTCCACGGCTCGCATCGTGAACACGCTTTTAGGCACAGACATCTTCTCGCCATCAGAGAACTGCTTGAGAATCCTCCATCGCTGTTCTGAGTTAGTGCATGCCATTCATGGTACAGCTGGACGTAGACTTACAGTTCGGAAGAACATCTTCGCTCGCTGGTCATCGCGTGTGAGACCATACCATCTGCTCAAACCACGGCCGATCTTGCTCATATCAACCACAATCTTCTTGAGCTTCTCAGCTGTCTCCTGATATTCCTGTTGTGACATCGGAATTTCAGGATCATTCTCTTTCATAGATTGTCGTTGCTCTTCTTGTCCTAGTTGTTTAAGACGCAACAGTATTTCATTTGCACCTTGGGGAGGTATCTGGCCTGCCTTATTCATCTGGGCCCTCATCATCGCTTCGTATTTGGCTCGCTGCTCTGGTGTGAGCTGTGCAATTTGCTGAGGAGTCAACATTCTTGGGCCTTGGGCCTGCTGTGGCTGGTTGGGCTGTGACGCTGGTCTCGCGGGCGCTGCCTTTGCGGTTTCGGGTACGTCGATGGCATCGTCGTTACTCGGGCGCTTCAGGTTCTTCGGGGCGGCTGCTGGCGATGGGTTTGGAGGCTGTGCTCGGTTGTTGGCAGGCTGAGGGCGAGCATTCCGTGCTTGCTCTGGAGTCACGCTCGGTTGTTTCTGAGCTGCCTGTTGAGCAGTATTATTGGATCCCATGTTGTTGGCTCCTGGCAAGTTCTGGGTCTGCTGTGCTTGGTTTGGCTGGGGTGGTTGTTGAAGCTGCATTTGCGTCGGGGGAACACCCATTTGTGTCTGCATACCTTGCTGGCCTTGACCATTACGAGCTTGCGCCATATGAGCCTGGGCTTGTTGGTTTCGCATTTGCTGTGCCTGCTGGTTCGCCCAGGAACTCCTCTTCATCTGGAGAATCGCATTGCGTAATTGTTCTTCGGACGCTTGAGCGAACTGAGGTCTATTCCGAAGTGTCGCTATTTCATGCGGAGAAACCTGCAGGATGTGTGCTGGTATATTGACAGGCATCTGTGGTCGTCCTGCTTGGAGGGGATTGGGTCCAGGCCCACCTGGCGCTTGCATGCCAGGGTTGGCATTGTTTTGTCCTGGCTGGAGCGGTTGTTGACCTTGCTGTTGAGGAGAAAGCTGCTGTCCTAGCTGGCCCGGTTGCTGCTGTTGCATGACACTAGCACGTCGCTGAAGGGCGAGTTGGAACTGCCTTTGCTGAACGGCTGCCAGTTGCGTCCGTAGTTGCTGAGGAATGTTGTTTTGCTGAAGCCAAATCTTGAGCTGTCCCCATTTCTTGACCTCTGGGGGAATCTGAGTCTGGAGCTGCGTGAGGACTTGAGGAGGCAAATCCATAGAGTCCATCATAGCCAGCTGCTGGTTCGGGGCTAGCCGAGGCATCTGTATTTGCTGCGGGTTGCCATTCATAGGCATTCCGTTTTGCGGCTGCTGCATGTTGACTGGCATTTGTCCAGCGCCGTTGGGGTTCAACTGGCTCATTTGGCTTGGAGGTCGGTTCCCCATTTGCCCTGGAGGAAGTTGTCCACCATTGTTTAGGCCCATTTGCTCATTGCGTTTTGACTGCCAACGCTGCATTACCTCATTCAACTTATCAGGAGTCAGGCCGCTCACAATCTGACGTTGCTCCTGCGGTAGACTTGCCAGCATGTTCTGGAAAGTTTGGTTGTTAGGCCGCTGTGCTCCTTGGTTGAATCGCTGGTCCCCGAATTGAACACCGCCTTGTCCACCACCCTGGTTCATGTTGCCAGGCCGGGAAACAGGTGTGTTAAGGGTGTTCATTGCAGGACTTTGGGAAGGCTGCATGTTGACTGCCATGCCTGCCTGGTTTTGCATCTGCTTCATCTGTTGTGCCTGCAGTTGTGCCTGCGACTGCTGCGAGACTTGGTTCATCTTCATTTGCTGAAGATTCATGTTCTGCTGCTGTTGTTGCGGCGGTCGCTGGCCTTGATTAGGACCTTGCTGGTTGGGTGCGTTCTGGCCCATCGGTTGAGGCGTCGCGTTTCGATTCGGTCCGGCGCTGGCAGGTACTACCATCTGACCGGCTTGCTGAGCCATCAAGCCATTCATCTGCTGTTTCTCGATGCTATCCATGTTGGGTGCGAAAGAGTTATAGTCGTTATTGCCCTGATTGCCATTCATCATACCATGCTGCTGTTGGCCTTGTTGAGGGATCTGACCCTGCTGCTGGCGAAGTCCTTGCTGACTTGCCTGCTGTTGCATCATGGGTGCTTGGTTATTGTTGGGATTCTGTCCCATCGCCTGCGGCTGCTGGCCCTGTTGAATCCTGGCCATATTCGCTTTAAGCACTTGGAAAGCCTGGTTCTGGTAGAACCACATCAAAGGATCTTTGCCCTGTGCAGTGAGCTCATTCATCTGCGTGGGGGTTATCCTTTGAGAAAGCTGCATTCGAGTGTTTTGTTTCTGCTGATCCGAGGCAGTGTTAAACATCTTTTGTGCAAGCTCGCTAACTTTAACTCTGTCTTGTTGCGAAAGGCGTGCCATGTCAGAAGGGAATGAAGTTTGTTGAGGTCGGTTCTGACCTCCAGCCATACCTACCATCTGCTGGCCTGGGCCCATCCCACGACCAGCTTGATTCGGCATGCCCATGTTCATTCCGGCATTCATCGGCAATTGTTGCTGTGCTTGGTTCATCTGACCACCTTGCATCGGGTGCTGCATCGACTGGAAGCCTTGCTGCGGGCCTTGGCCCATGCCGCGTCCCATCTGCATGTTCATCATCGCTTGTGCTTGTGCTTGTGCCTGCGCTTGAGCGCTGACATTGATACTATTCTGGAGTGTGGGTTCATTGGCCTGGCGTCTCTTAAAGAATTCCATGATCTTATTGCCCATCTCCTGATCGTAAATTTCCTGTGATAGTTGTGAGCAACGTGTCTGGAGGAGGAAGTCTAGAGTTCACAAAGGAGAAAATCAAAAAAGTGCGTACCTTTGTAGCAGATTTGTGAAATGCTTCACGCTCAAAGTTGCAGCCCCATTCAGCCCCCTTCATGTAATCCCCTCCGTTCATGGCCAAAGAAATGTTGGTTATCCTTTGACAAGTCAGTAAGGTTTGTGGCAAGAGTTTAAGTAGGGCCATACAAGTTCATGGTCTTACCCATGCGATCACTGATGGCTACATTGGCTTGCCAACATATGCCAGTGAATGGCTGTGTATGTTGGACAAGGTTTTGGTACACTATCTGCTGCAGTTGATTAGGGGTCGGTTTGCGCATCTGCTGCTGCATCATCTGCCCGGCCCCAGCCATGTGCTGCATATTGGCCGCCATGGCCGCTTTCAAGTTGAGGGAACAAGGCCCAGGCTAGCAAGCAGTAGATATCTCGACTGATAAATAGTTTCGTCGTTTGAGGAGTAACTGGGCCAAGGTGAGATAGCGGAGGTAAAAAAAAAAAAAAAGAAGAAGAAAAGTTAAAGGAGATCACGAGATCAAAAATGCACAAAAGTATGTCGGGCAAGGCGGTGCAAAAGTATTGGCGGGGGTCCGTTTGGACAGTGGTTGACGAACGAGGCGGAGGTTGCGTCAAAGGAGTCTACGAAAACACAAGGCGATCCATAAAAAGGCGATTGTTTGTGCAACAAGGCAGTTGTTCACCCTTGAAATTGGCCAGAAATGAAATATGTAACGCGTGTCGAAAACTTGTTCGAGTATCGGGTTTTCGTCGAATGTTGCGGTGCATTCAGTGCAAAAGCCGGGTCGAATTTGTGACGTCGCGAACGAAGCGTTTGGGTAGATGGCGGCGGCAGAACTACTCTCGTCAAGTATTAAAGAAATTTATCTTTCGCGCAGGGCGGACAAGCGGTGGAAGACTGCCAGGCGAGGCGTGATTCAGTCAAGGGTCTTATCGTCGAGACTGGCGGAACGGATCGACTCGCGGTATTCGAGATGGTGATGGGCGACGGGTGAAGCGTCTAGAAAATGCAAAGTAACCAAATAAAGTCGAATAAGAAAAAGAAGGATCGCCAAGGTGGATGCGATTGTCGTCAAGCAAACAAACGACAAACGCCGTCAGAGTTGAAGCCCAGCGAGAGGAGAGGAGAGAAGGAAGAAAGAGTCGAGTTCACCGATCGACCCAGGGCGGTGATGGTCAACGGTTTTGGTGTTGTTTTGGTGAAAAAGGTCGCAAGCGCCTCGAGTTGGGGGTTCCAAGATGGTAGTAGCAAGACCTAGGCACCTTAGTGAGGTAGGTGGGTGTGGACTGTGGAATTTGGGCGGCGCCGGGCCACTAGCACACTACCTTACCTTGCCTTGCCTTACTACCAAGGGACCCTGGTCGCCCAAGCCATCCCGGTCAAGTCTGGTGTATGGGATGTATCTGATACCTTTTCCACTCTGTCAATCTGCTCTAGGTTTGATAGGTCAGAGGAGATACAGGGTCAGGGCGACTGCCGAGTTGGGGCCATTCACTTTTATGGAACTGCCTGGACTGGACTTGGATTGCTGAGCTTGACTGGAAATGACGACGACTTGATCTCGATACTGATGACGGTAGCAATAAGTCAAGTCAATCACTGCCTCTCGAGAGGCTTCAGAAGCTTCAGAAGCAGTAGAGGCCATGAATCCAGACGAAGAGATAAGCAAAACGACCATGTGATGGATGATACAGAAGTGGCAGCGAGAATTCCTCTTTGGGGTGGATGCTTATTCACTGACGGGAGTGAATGATCCAATATCAACAAGGCCCTGCTTCCAAGGGACCTGTCGCCGCAGGGAGCAACAAAACCTATATCCTTGGACTGAACTGTCAAAAAACAAATAATCTAAACACCTGCTACACAATGCTACGTTTACCCGAGTCTTTTTGTCTCTTGGGATAAAGGTCTCAACTTTTCTTGTCTCTCCTCACCTCTTCCTGTCCCTCCACTGTCATGTCCTCGCGGTTACGGCACTGTCGCCAAAACGAATTCCAATTCCAGGCACGAGTCCACTATCAAACTCTAACCCCAAGAAATGTGTACCCTCAAACTCGTAGATCCCTTCTCTTCACTCGTCAAATGTTTCAAACACTCAGCTCTCTTGTCCCGTCTCCGTCTTCCTTCTCACTCACACGTGGAAATCGAGAGGAGCAGCTCATCAACCACGTAGACAGGAAAAAGGTCGATGGAACTTCCAAGGTCTTTGTGGATAAGGCAGAGTCGCACTAGAGCCAAGAAGAGACGATGGGGGGCATGGACAAGCGTCGGCAGGGCGCCTGGGCCTGAGCCTAGAGGGAGGCTATCCCTGAGTTGGACTGGTTCCGTTGGTGTGCGGTACCAGTACCTGACCGTCTGTCTCTTGGCTCTTGTGTCTGTGTCTCTGTCGAGGACAGAACCAAGAGAGAGAACCCTGAGGCTTTGGAGGAAATCTCACACTGCACAGCCTTGGAGATGGCCTCGTCCAGGTACGTAACCATACCGCCATCTGAACCATGCATGTCGACTGCCTGCTGCTGGTGCAGTCGCCGCTTCTTCAGGTGTATGCGACATTCATTCTCAGCTTACAACCTGTTTCTCTTCAACGTCTGCTGTCTGTTTCACAGATGTTCAGCCCAGTGTGGCATGTAACTTGGGTTTTTTGTGGGCGACCCCTCCAACTCATCCTCCTCTACCTAGGCCTTGGTATTTCCCTTGAGTATCCATATCCACCAAAAGTTGAGGCGTCGGTCGCATAAGCTAATGGGCGGCGTCTATCCGTCGTTGGACGGCCGCTAGAACCATTTCTCCAAATCAATGGACGGAAAGGTACAGCAAGCAGACAGAGCACGATGGAAGCCTCTGCCGTGCGTGCTGTTGCGTGCTGTGCTGTGCTGTGTTGTCTCTCCTACCCACGGATACCTGTGGTGTCTGGGATTGGCGACAGTTGAAACAAATGGCACCAAGCATCAAAGTAACGACCCTTGATCTCAACGGTGCACGGTCTAGCAAAACGTTTTGCAACAATGTTAAGAAAAAAAAATAACCCACGGTATTGCTCAATTTCAATTCATAAACTCTCTCTCCCTCTCCAGCCTCTCTCCTCTCTATCTCTCTCAACGTTGATCAACCTTATATCGCCAAACAAGGTGTTAGTCAAGGATGTACCGCACATCAGTGGGGTCGACAAGACGTCGAACCTCAAACAGAAGTGAAGAGGAGGGAGAACCTGCGACAAAGCATTGGAGACAAAGGTGACACGCTTGCACAACGGGACAAGAACTAGAGGCACATTCACATTTCGACAGCCCTGTCATTGGCCAAGTCCCCCGTCGAGTCGGAGAGAGGAAGAATGAAAGAAGACCTAATCGAGGTTGAAAGAAATACTCGACAAATTTAGTCTGGGCAAAGCGAATGGTCTGACTGAACGTTTTTTGCTCTCCTTATCATATCAAAGGTCGAGGTCAAGTCTTATTGCACCCCCGGGACTGGGACGGGGACTGGAGAAGTCCTGGTTGTTTGAAAAGGGCAGACATCCCTGTTCCCCTAGTCTGGTTGGGGAATTGTGAGGGCGCCCAGGGATGGTACCAGGTACTTTGATGGGCGCCAGCATTGACAGAGGATCTCCATTTGTTCTTGTCTTCAATGTTTGAAGCCAGTCAGTCCTTGAGCACATTGCATTGTGTTTCTTGCATGCACATACACACACAGTTCTATTATAGGATCTCATTCGTTTCAACAGGCTTCCAAGGGCAATCTGAGCATGATGAATCAAGATGCACTTTCAGCAGGCTGCAGCGGCATGTCTGAAATGCAAGGCAAGGTAAAAAAAGAAAAAAGAGAGGCGGCCCACCCGGGTCCAATGTACGGAAGACTTCCACTCCCACTTCTACTTCCACATACTTTGCCTTGCAGGAGGGATTGGTAGTTGGTGGTGGTGGTGGGCTGTCAGTCACTGGCCTTGGCTCGTGGATCATCCGTCACCTCAGCAGGACATGGTGCGACTTCTGACCAGGCAATGAATCGCCAGTAAATCATGGTTGAAAGACAGGAGAGTTCCTGATGCTCAGAGAACAATTGAGTGAGATATTCAGCATCTTGTTTGCGGTGGTGCCTGTGAATGGAGACAGATTGACGGGGGTAAACAATAAGGGGATCCATTCTTGTCAAGGGATCTCATAGTCCAAACTCCACCTCATCAACGACCCCGACGACACACCGTCCGTCAAGCCAAAAGACAAGCAGGAGCTCTGACACGAAACAGTTTTGAGAGAAAGAACTTGAAACAGATTATGGCTTGTGAATAAACTCTCAGCCAGATATCTCATGATCATCGAAGTTACCTGAATTCTCCAGGAATCTATGAGCATATGCTGCTAAGGCTACGGTTCCTTGGGGGGAAAAGAGTTGGATCCGGAGATGCCACGAGGCCCGGGATGTCATCGTCACACACACTCACTCACACCGGGCACTGACAGACAGATTGACTGAGCATCAGCAAGTCATTTCTTTCATCTCCTTTCATTTCAGCAATAAAGGGGCATGAAAGACTCTTCTCTCGATCATCTATAAAAAGTATATGCCGACGGCACAGTCAATCAATATGAATATCGATCCTAGACCATGCAAAGTCAATACATTCTCATCAATCTTTCAAGTCCTTTTTATTCTAGCCTTTGAGTCTCTTGAGCTTCCCTTGTCTTCCCGCCCTTGGTCGCCTCAACAGGGAGCGTGGGTGGTCCTAAAACCCCTGCACATGCCCCCATGTGCATCTGGGAAGACCCCCGTCCGCTCACACCTTTTTTGGAGGCGCCCTCAGAGTTGCTATGTATTCATCGGTGGATATGATTGTGTGAACTGTCGGCGCGTGATTTACTAGATGATCTTGAAGAAAAGTGACGACCTATACTGCTCCCACTTTCAAAATTGGAGTTATCATCTTTATTTGGCCTCTTGAGGGCAGAAAACCTTGACATCGAGGAGGATCAAAAAGGTGGGAGGGTCCCTTGTCAGGCTGGCTTAATGCCGTCACCACCACCACCACCACCAATTCATCCATTCATTCATTCATTCATTCATTCATTCACCTTTTGGTGGTAAATGGTGGCTCCTGGGTCCTAGGCTTGGCTGGGCTTAGTGCCACCGCTTTAGCTTCAGGTCGATTGGCCAGATGAAGAAAAATCAGGGCAGTCGAGGGGTCCTCATGAATCTTCCCTTCAATCAGTCAGTTCTGACTGATTGCTGTGCTTGATCTGTGATGTTTTACAGTGATAATGCGATGTGGTATCAGCAATACCACCATGTTTTGTTTTTGTCTCACCCTTATCATGAATGTCTTGACATATGGGTACAGTAAATAGATATGGACGTCAATGACTGTCGGATTGAGTTGGGTATCTCAGCCCTGCCCAACTCGAGGCGGAGAGGTTCTCACTTTCACTGTTAGTACACTCCAACTCAAGTTTCAACCGCTGGAGCACCACTGAATGTGGATCTCTGATCTGATCTCATCTCATCCTCAGTCACATAGTCTCTGCTTCTCTTTCTCCTCTTTCTCCTCTTCGTCTGTCAGACTTACACCTGAATTGGCGTTCGATGTCTCTTTTCAGCCTTGGTCCAATAATGCCAAACTTTGCATGGTGTATTGCTCCCCTTGCTGACCATCAAAGGGAATAACTCTGGTAGCGTCGAATTCTAAAATCGCCCGGACCCTGGCATTTCTGACCTGGTCTGGCCTGGCCTGGCCTGACTTGACTTGACTTGACTTTGATGAACTGGGGGCCGGCCCTCCCAAGACCCAGACCCAGACCCAGACCCAGAACGACGGGACTCGAATTGGGATTAACGATCGTCCCGCTTGCGATCCAACCGTTTGGTGGCGTATCTCTTTCTTTCTTTCTTTCTTTCTTTCTTTCTTTCTTTCTCTCTGTCTTGTTGTCTTGCTCGCTTGTTGATACTACGTTTGTCACAGTGGCAGAGTGGTGAACGATGGTTGGTTATTCACATATACATACAACTAAAGTCGAATCACCTAACCTTATGTATGTATATGCAATGCAAGTCTTGATTGGCCTTCCTTTTCCCCCTCTATTGTTTCTTTCTCCTCCCAAGTGATTGCCCATTGCAACCCTTTTAGCGCCCAGCTGATGAACCCCGTCAAACACATGATCCAGCTGCATCTCCCGAGACACACATCACCCGAGAATCCTATCAGCGGTTCTGTCTCTACACAAAACCAGACCGTGTCTTTTTATTCGTGAACCATCCAATAGGAATTTATGTTCTCGCGGATATTTTCTTCTTCTTTCCTTTGAAAGGGGCACAGAATATGCTGCAAGGTACCGACCAACACTGAAGCCAGTGAGTGAGTGGATGGGACATCTACCCTGCATCAGACACCTTTCCGATTGACGCTGCCAAGATTGGCGGTCAATTTAAAGGATATCTTGGCTTGTATGAAGAGGGAGCTGGACTTTGATTGTTCGTCTTGACTCGTAATACGATTATTGTGTGGCTGAACTACAAATGCTCCTTGCGTTAACCCAAGCTCTTGGTGCAGTATATCCAGTCAGAATCCACCGAGCAACATTGTCCTCTTCACACGACTCGCAGGTCCTGACAAGTGCCGCTGATCAACCGTTACCGCATAGGTAGGTAGGTAAGTAGGTATCTTTGAAGCCTCGGACCTTAGTGATCGCCAACATGAGATGATGGAGAAGTATTGGTATGATTGCCGTCTCTTGTATCCGTACGTGATTGCAGTCTACAAGTCAGGCTGTATTTACAGAGTAACGAACTATTTGCTGTCTTCTTCCTTTTCCTTTGTCTCTTTCTGCCCAGCGACGATCCGCCTTTTAGCTCCCGCATCAACATGTGGCTGGTAAGATCTGACAACCAACCCCACCATTTTCCCCAAATGGAGACTTTTGGCCCTAGGAAACTCTATTGAAGAGATTCGGATGATTTTTGTTTCTCAGGACGAAACGTTACTCTTAGTTGAGGTCTGTTATTGAACCTTGATAGCTCAATGGCATATGATAATCTCACCGTCTCAGCCTATGGCTGCCTCATCACCAAGAATAACACTCGTGGTGCTACCTCAGTTTCAAGCCGCTGCCTGGATTGCGTGTATGCCCCAAAAACTGTGGGAGGAGAATGTCTCACTGCAGCTCCTCTCTGCCTGCAGAGTCCTCTCCCCTTTCCCTTCATTCGCCTCGTCCTGCCCTGCTTTGTCCACTCGGCCATGTTATGCCATGCTATGCCCCTGCAGCTGGTCCAAGAATCAGCCTGTGCCGTGCGCTTTGACATTGGCCCATGCCCGGACAAATCCGTTCGTTCGTGTTTCTTCAGCTTGGATGTAACCTCTTTTCACTCTCTGTCTCTCTTTCGAGATGTCTCTCCAGATCGACGAGATCTACCTGTTATTGTTGATCTGCGCAAGTATGCGTAAATAGCTTGACTCGCTTGTAATTACGTCCCGGCCAGTTGGCGATGCCCACGGAACGAATAGTTCGTGGCCTAGTTCGCGATGGTCTTGTCCTAGACAGAGACGATGCCGTTTGGCGCCGGGAGGCTGTTGGAGCTATTGTGTCTGTGAATATTTTCCTCGCCTTTTTTTCTTCTTCTGGTAGACCTGCCTGAAAAGGACGAGGACAAACAACAAGACTCGTAAACGTACAGTGGGCATTCAACCCAGCAAACATCGTATCTCACTTATTGTCATGGTCAGACTCAGACCCAGACCCGAGTTGGTGGTCGAGTCACGATAGAACCATGAATGCCGAATCGATCACGTCAGCCAACTACGTATGTTGTGGACACCAACGTGGCTGATGTCCCTGGCATGTTCTTCCGGCTTCAGGCTGATCTTTTCAATCAAGGGGTTACCTGTTCCATTGGGGGGCCCTCGGACTTGAAATGAGCTTTGAGAGCATTCATTTCAAGGCATTGTACTGTGCTTTACAAATGAGATGCTATAGTCAACGTTCAATATAACAAGAGTCTAATTGCATTCAACGATCGATCCAGCTAGCCGGGAGCCTCTAAGCCTGTGAGAATGGAATGTGGATGGAATTCCACAGACAGGGGCAGGCCAATCCATGTCGATTTAGTTGCTGTTTGCTTTTCCTCTTTTGTCGTGCTGCATCGTAACAAGTTCCATCGAGACGCATTCACATGATTCAAGCAGGCAGAGAGAGTTGGGCTCTTGTTTCGAACGGTCACGATACAATGCCGTATGTAGAGTCATAAAAAGAAAAGACTCACCCACAAAAGAGAGTTTGACAAACGGCACACAAAGAGAATATAATGTTTTAGAGACAACGAACGAGCCTCTCACACGTGTTGAGCTGTCGCTGAAGCTGGATGTGTCGCCAAGAAGCGAAAATCAGGGTTCCGTGACAGGGAATAACCCTGCAGACGCCATGAGAATCTGTCAATCAATCAATGAGGGATCCATTTTCAATCAAATTGAGCCACAGACAACATTTCATTTCAAAAGGGGCACAGCAGAAGAAGAATACGGAGGCCAATAACTGCAATTGCCACAGAGTTCAGCGCTCTTCGTTTCAGACGCTGGTTTGTTGGCCTGTCCATTCTCTGTTATCTCCATGCTTGTCAATCTCTTCCGTCTGCCACCTTCTAATCAAGGTAGCACTGTCTAAGATGAGAGGCCTTGTTTCATGTCTGCAGTAAACTTTGCAAAAGCACAACTCTTGGTGTAATAGACAACCCTTTGATTCAGTAAGGCATCGATGTTGACATTGAAATAGCGTCATCTGTCAAGCCTCAATCGTTATGTCGTAGTGTCTGGTCTCTTTCTGTCTGTAATATCAAGGCCGAGCCCGAAGTTTCATAATCACAATCTACATCAACATCAGCTCATTATACCGATTCGACTTGCGAAAGCAGAGAACCTGACATCACTAAACCAGCCAGTTCTCAACATTCGACCGAATCCGGGAACGCCACAGGGCTTGGATCAAACCTTGAACTGATCATGGAGAAGCCATCATTGGTGCCGTACCAATCATGAGCACCGTTGGTTCTCGTCTGTCAAGCCCCTTACCGACAATCTTGTAGACGGACGTTGAAGGGCTTGAGTCTCTGAATGGTTCTGCAAGGGCCTTTATCGGCTGGGCCGTTCTGAACGGCGTGAAACAGTTCAGTTCCTGGGCTAGACCTGGCTACGACCCGGACTTGCGATGACCAACTGTCGACAGTATACGCCGTGCTTACAAGTAGCTGATGATAATGTCTGGTGCAACAGAAAACTCCCAGAGAATGAGGGACCACGATGCTTTTCCCAAGTGGCATCTTGGCGATTTTGAGACTCAAGTGATAACTCTGTCCATCAAGTTAGGTGGCTCTTCCAACGCCCGCATGTCCTTTGGCTTACGATGGCCTCTAGAGACATTATCGAGTGATCCGCTTGGCTGGAATGCGGGAGCCCGATAGTGTCACTCGTTCCTGATACAATGATCGCCTAACTTCTCTAAGAATTGTGGACCATTCCGAAACGTTTGATTAGACTTGTCAAACTGGCACGTTTGCGGGACCAAAGTTCCTTTGTCTACACAGGTTGTTGCGTGGGACGAGAGTACTCTTGAGAGCCATCGAGATTAAGCATTGAGATATCCGGGACGGACATGAGGAAAGCTAGATGACTCTGCGTAGAGGTTCGTGAGAAATTCATCTTCTTACAAAAGTAGGCGTCCATGAACATGCGACAGGTGGTATCGTGTTGTAAAGGAGGCTATTAGGGCTGCCAATTGAAACATCGAGGACTGCAAAAGGACAACCAACTTCGATTGCCGCCAGCCAATAGGCGAGCAGTATCGCCCTAATATATATATTTGGCCCATTTACTCATGGAAAAAGGCCAGCATGCCGAATTTGATGTTGAGTTGGCAGAGAATCCATCTCAGTGACAAGGCTGATGGATGATGAGAGCAGCTACTCCCTCGTTGTACTCCTCAAAGTGGCTCAACTAATACACACACACACACACACACACACATATATATATATATTGGTATGGCATATGTGATTATGGACAACCACTTTAATATGCCAAAGGTATATATTTCTGCCCTAATGTTGTCTAGTTGCTGGTGATGTTGTTCAACCAAGACACAACCGCGAAGCCACTGGGCTCGACAAGCATGGATCCATTCATATAAAAGTGATATGAAGACTATGGATGTATCCGTGTGAGGATAGCCAGGCTGACTGGGTTGATCTCATATTCACTATGCCGCCTGATAAACAAAGAAGTTCAAAGCGTGTTTCAATAGAGCTCGTAGGAATGCGTTACAAAAACATACTCTGCCTGTTGAGTTCAGAACATAATTGTTGACATTGACAAACTACGATTATGGAAAAGAACATCTACAGGCATCAAAGAACAAGGAGGAGGGGCTAATGCATATGCCAATGGAAAGGAATAATGATAGCCGGCATTTCGCGGACCGCCTCATCTCTAGAAATAACAGTTTGAATACCAAATGCTGACTCGAGGTTCAGGCTCTGATTCTCTCAGTTTAACACAGAACTTACCCGCTGAGAAGTGTTGGCTCATAAGTATTGAGCAACGAGTATTGGCAAAATCAATGGACCACGCCGTGGTGACCTAGCGGGACGAACAAGAGGATAATAGACGTACGCCTACATGTTTCTTATCCAAGGAAGACTACGCAGAGTAGAACATATACTGAGACAGTGATACCCGAGGTTTGACCAAGTTGATATTAATCGGAGCTTTTGGAACATATTCTTGATCTCTCGATATCTCTTACTCCGTGTTTGTCACCCACGCCATATGGATGGAAAGCCATGGCCAGTCACGACACGCGATGGGAAGAACATGAATGCAGAGAATACATTACTAATAACAATAGCTATAACTACACATGTACATTATCTTCCTAAATACGTAACAGGCTTTCAGTATGCGCTACCGCCCCTTTCATGACGAGCTTAAAACGGCAAACCAGATCCCAGAGTACTCCCTCGCCATCATATAGACCATGTAAATAAAGCACAAACTTATGATACAATACAAGATTTCATAGTCGCTGCTTTCAAGAATCGCTAGTGATGCTATATCAACCGGCAACAGCTCGACCGACAGCACCAGCAATCTCACCGAACAGAATACCCTTGAACACGTTCTCGCCCATGGTCTGAGTCCAGGCGCCAGCCTCCTTGAGACGAGCCTTCCAAGCCTCCTTCTGCTCCTCACCCAACTCCTCCCAAGTCTTGCCTGGGCCATGGACGGATGGCTCGTGGACATCAAGCTTGAGCTCCGGGGCCTGACTGTCTTCACCGGCAGTTGCAGGAGGAACATCACCCTCGTAAACAACCAGAGTTTCACCAGTGGCAGTCTTGGCGACATCGCGACCAGCAAGTTTGGCAAGGAATTCGTCGGCTAAGAAGGCGGCGGGTGGGTGTTCGGGGCTGCGCAGACTACCATACCATGATGGAAATATCTTCTGCACGCCAAGGACTTGGGGAGATCCGCCATAGAGCTCGAGAACAGTTTGCGCAACGAGGGCCATGATAAGCGCCATGATGGCCATCGTGATACCAAGACCACGAGAGGAAACACCGCGGGACTTCATAGCTGTGACGTAGCGAACAGGACGAGGAGGTCCCTTCGGATTGCGGGGAGACTTGTCGACATGCTTCGCAAGGGGAATGCTGTGGACAGCGACTGTCTTCTGGAGAGATGTGCTGGCGAGCTTGATGTACTGTTGACGAAGGTTGTTCTTGGGTGTCTGGAAGTGAGAGAATGCCACTCCAGTAATATTGTCTGTTCCATGGACTTCCTTGAGAGTGTGTAGATGCCACATTTTAGCAAGCAGCTCAACAGTGCCGCCTGTTGTGTGTTCCAGTGTATAGAGAGAAACGGATGAATCATGGCCTGCGACAGCAATGATAAATTGTGTATCGCCGAGGGCGTTCAAAGGAGAAGCTGGGGGTGATAGGTTCGCGACAGCAAGAGCGGTGGCAGAAATCTTCCTTGGTATCCTGGCGTTGATGGACAGGCGTGCATCTGGCTGGCCTTCTTTGGGTAATCTCAACGCCTGTATCACAACTCCGCTTCGCTTGGGTAAATTGGACGCAGCAACGAGGAAGTGAGGGCTCAGATAACGGATTGCTCGGAAAGCAGGTCGTTCACCATGGTCGTCTGGCATAACGTATACCCGCTGTGGTTCGCCAGCCTCCTTGGCGCTGACATTGACAAGATATAGTTCGTACTTGCAGCAATAGGCAACCTGAAACTCATTCTCTCCTGTTTGCACAATATCCAAATCCTCGGCCTCCTTGTCTAGTTTCAGAACACTTCGTAATTTGGCTGTAGCACCCGCAGCTTCAAAGATAGCCAATTGTGGCTCCTTACCCATTGCAGTAGCCGCAACACCAGTCGATCCCGCAATGCGCAATAGTCGCTGATATGTATCGAGGTCGGGGTTTTCGAAGAGAGAGGTACGCGAGACCTCTGAGATGTTGGCATCGGGTGTCTTAGCACCAACGGCAGTGCGCAGCTTCGAAGGGTCGACACTTAGGATTCGGAGGTGTTCATTCTTGCCCTTTGCGATGCTATCTGGGCTGGAGTTGACGCCGGCGTAGAGATATGTTGTCTTTCCCTTATGAGGGCCAACTGCCAGGGACATGACGCTGTCTTCATCGCGTGAAAGGTTGATCTCTCCAGCTGTCCGGAGCTCTGTCTGGGAAACACTTTCGAGGACAGTCTGCGCATCTCGTCAGTCCATTGCTATGCATCAGTCATCACCTGTGGACCCAGACTTACAATTTTGTTTCCCACACCGGAGCGACCAGCACCACCTCCACCACCTACAACTACTCGGGTCGAGTCCTCAGGGTCAAAGTCGACGGCGTAGAGGGGGTAGTCGAGCTCGATACTCGAGCGAGGGAATGGTGGGGCCATGGTGGCGACGAGGCAATGCCTCTCTTATGATATCTGAGCGTTTTCGGGGAGAGAAACTGTCTTCAATGGAGCCAAATCCGCAATGCGCCTGACAGATACTGACGTGGTGTTGATCGCGGGGTGTTTGGTGTTGAGGTGACGCTCAAGGCCAGATGTTGAGCTTGGAGCTTCCTGGTTGGCCAGGACAGATCCCAGCCACACGTGGCGACCACATTGTGTGGCTTGACCTAGACAACATCAGGACTCATTTTCAGAGCAGAGATATTTGAAATAACCGGGGGGTTCAATTGATATGGCTATAAGTTAAAGAAAAAGGCATGGTTATTGAATCTTAATTATGTATACGCATAGGTATAAAGAAGTGGTTGATCCCTGTCTACTCTTGACGGCGTCTGATGCCGATAAACATGCCTACTTACTTAGGCGACGTTTGATATTCGTCAAGCATTAAGTGAGCACTACTCAGTCATGATGGCCTCCGAGAGATTGATAGTAGCTATGATGTGATATGATTTGAATAGCTAGCTCATGATTTGGGTGCCTTACCCCAATAACTCTGAATTCTACATTTTGGCTAATCATTGTTATCTTGTCAGAGCTATATCAGGCTATCGTATGGATCGACATACTAATGAAACTTGTTGTGTGGCTTCAGCTTTCACTGCTAAATTCCCAGCAAATATAATATTGATTAGACGTAACATAACACTTTGGAAGGAACGCTTGCTGTAGAGATGGATTGCGCGAGAAGATACAGCGCTATTGACAGGCTGTAAGCCGGGGACCTGTGAATATTAGGTGAACAACTCCAAGGCGTACATCTATAAACCAAGAGAACCATGGCACAGCAATCAGCAAGACATGACATGGGAACCTTGAAGTTCATGTCCGTAGATCATGCATGTCACAGTGGCAATGAATACAATTTGTTTATACGAGGATGATAGCGTTCCCTACCCAGTGGCGAGAAAGCCTGGTGCCAAGATCCTCATTATAGAAGGTGATTCAGTCCGAGTTCCCTTATTCAGACACGGTCAATGGGAATAAGCATCACGACGAGGCATAAATCCAGGGCAGTTCCTCGATTGGCTGATCACAGTGGCTCGGAACATTCAGCATGAGCGAGGCGTCAAGTAAACAACCATCCCCATTTCGCCTTTACCCCTTGTGCCAGACTGGATGAGGAACGAGACAAGCAGGTTACACTTAGAAAGGAACCTCCGCCTGTTTTCTGATTTGGCTGCTTTATTAGCGTTGTTCTCGCAGCCGTGACTGCGGCTAGCTGCACGCCTTTCTTGCGTTGTGCATATAAGTGACATGTCAGCGACGGACCGTATATTGTGAGACAGAGCAAAAGAAGAAAGAATGGAAGGAAGGAAAATGGAAAGCAACATGAATAGGTACGCAAGCTATGTAAGCAATGTTTGCATACGAGGCCTCCCTTTGTAATTAATCGATGAGATTTTGGTGTCATCGGGTTTTTGCGCAATCCCAAGGTTTAAAGTGCAGCACCTGGCGCCACAGTCCGTCTGATACGCACTGTAATTTACATGAGATCATTGTATCCTCTTTCTGCATAACTACCAAATCGCCTGATCTTTCACTTGACCTATGATGAGGACTCGGCACCAGAGAGCAATTGCTGCCATTCGGTCGTGAACTGAAATCACAAATGTGACACCTAGATAAGCAAATTCAACAATACACCTAATATCGCAAAATAGGCCCCCTAGGCCCCTTGATCCCCAAAGCATACGTTAGTCCCTGAACTATAGCGCACAGTGCGGGTGATAACTGCCAGGATGATGCTGGGAATACAGGCAGGAAATCAGATTTCTTGTTCAGCTAAAGCAGATGACATGATCCGACAACGCGGGATAGCGCGATCACAGTGTGGGGGGCGGGTATGACAAGATGATAATGCCACGGGATTACGTACCTAAAAGTTACGTTAGTGAAGTATGTATGAAGATCAACTCTATCACAGATTATCGAGTCCATGGTCCATCAGACGCAGAACCGAGATTACAGTAGGATCTCACTACCTTATACTGGAGATTGGGCACTGAGTAATACCTAATCCAAACAGGTACTGACTGCCCTGTAGGTGCCCAATTGTATATGTACCTAAGGTATCTAATCTACCTTAGTACTCTCTCGCACTCTCACTACGACAATCTTGTAAAAGTGCGACTAATAACAACCCCTGCTTGCAGAAGTGTGATCTAAGGTGAATCACCACCATCTCCATGCACACAATATGACAGAATAGGAAACTAATGTGCCTTAGCCGCTAGCCGCCCAATGCCCAAAAAAAGTCAAACCCTCTTTTACTCGTTGCACCCCTGGTCAAGAGCCGAGATTGGAGGATGTGACGACAGCAGACCACACACACTGTAACACGACCAGAGGCAACAAAAGACCAAGCACATGCATCTACTAAAGCTAATATGGGTGTAAGCACACGCTGTATGTATGTATATGCACGTAGTGTAGCTGCATATCCTTTTCGTGAGTACTGCAACACCCCTGCCCCTGGGAACATTCCCGTTGGTTTAACTGCCGCTAACTTCGGAGCATGCAACAGCCGTCACAGACAGCACCAACGCCATATGTTTGCATGAGGTGGCTTTGATTCTTGTCCACTGCCCAAGGTAAGGCGAGTCAGAGATGGAGAGGGGGGGAGGGAGACAACAAAAGAGACCATCAAGTATTTCGGACACGTCACTTGTGTATCCCAGCAGCACAAATCTCTTACATAGTATCCGTATGACAATATCACGGCCATTCTCACTCACATAGACTACGCTGTTGTCTCTGTTCTCCATCTCGATACCTGCTTGTAACATCTGTAGCATCTCGACTGATACATAGGTAGTATGTAAAGCCATTCTCACAGGCACCAAACACCCAATTCATAATTAAATGCAAGAAATACTTCCTGCATAAACGCTTATTTCTAGTATTTCTGACTCTATCCTATACTATCCTATACTAAGGTATGTAACTCAAAAGCTTTTCGATCCATAGAAAGATCCGGGGTATCAGGTAACACTCACCAAAGCACTCTCCCCCAACAAAGGAAAGCCAAAGAGCCGAGAGAACTCCTGCCTCATCCCAAACCACTTCCCGCTAGATAAATATTGGATACAAAGCTAAATTCACAATTCCAATCTGGTATCAAATGATTTGCTAACAACAGAACAGCAAAATAACCAAACAATAGCTAGGTAACCATTCATAAAACACAAAGGAAACAACGAAATGAAAACAGGTGGTCGATACTCGCACCTATGCCACTGAGGACATTGGTTTGAGCTGTAAGCCCCAAGTGACTCTAATTCAACATATTCCTCTGCCGCGCGCTTTTACAAAGCGCAACTGTCTGTACTTATTGATTGAGTATACCATCGCCTTCGAGGCGATGTACTGTTTGAGGAGCAAAGGCTCCAGGGGTATCCGGTTGCAGAAGCGCCCAGCCTCATCACCCAGTCTCACCAAAACTGGAGTCTGAAGCAAGTAGAAAGGAGTAAAAAACAGACAGAAACCCTCGGCCCGGACAGATACCTCGATATTCCAGTCCAGTCCGTCCCATGCCCCAGGAGGAAACACGGAATGACGAAGGTGAAACCATGACCATAGTACAAAGACACATGCTTACACCAACACAACCGTCATGAGCACTCCGTGTATGCAAACAATGCTGAACTCGGACAACAGAAAACACTTAATCAGAACGGAGAACAAGGAAACAAGATAAGACAAGACAACATTACAAGTTGCGATAAATTCGTCGGTTGCCCGACAGATGCGTCTTCCAAAAGTCCCACCCGCGAGTTACCGAAATCATGCCAAAAACCTGAACCACTCCGATATTATATAATAGACGAGAACACTGGGTCTCCATAACTGTAATGCGTAACCAAACGCTTGCAAGTCTCAAATCTCAGATCCCATCGCATTAAGGCCTGCGATGAGTATCTCTTGTTGCCCACCCGGTCTCTGGAACTCGAGGCTGAACGGGAACCCACTGACCAGTTCGCGGATCCTGCTCTTGAACGCCCGGCCCGGGGGGTGGGCCAGTAGGAGGTCGACCTTCCATTACTCTCAGCGGCGGCAGCCTTTCACCGCTCGCTGAGGATGCCGCAGATGATGGCCGTGATGGCCCGCCATACCCTGGCATGGGCATCGGAGGTAGCCCACTAGGAGATGCACTCGGGTGGCCACTCGCAGGGGACCCGTATGGTGGAAGCGAATATTCAGGATGGTCATCGGTTCGACGGCGTTGGGCTGGTCTTTCGTTCGATAGTACATCTCCGTAACTCATGGACCCAGATGGTCCTGATGCTAACGACCCGGTCTCTGCATAAGAATTGCTTGTTGAAATAGTAGGACTAGGAGGTCCAGCGGCAAGGCCACTTATTGATGGCGTTTGTGCGACAATGTCTCGTAAACGGTTACGATCTTCACGGTAAAAGTCCCGCTGTTGAATTAACTCCTCGATCCGTATCTCCATGAGACGCCTTTCATCCCGAAGCTCTTGAAGTTGCTTTGAGTTCTCCTCCTGCATGATCTTCTTCTTCCTCCTGTGCCTTGTCGAAGCCACTGCATTTCTCTGCCTCTTCTCGTCTGCTTTCTTGGACGCTTGCGAAAAATCCATATGCACAGGGATAGGTGCCTCGCTTCCCGGGAGTGCCAACATGGCTTGCTGTCCCTCGACACCAAAAAGGGACCCCCCCATCCCATGTCTCCGCAGTGTTTCCGACCATGGTGAGGCGGACTCGCTTGGGGGTCCCGGACTCGGGAAGGGCCGACCAGCCTGCATGTTAGGAGAATATGAAGATTGAGTATGTCCCAGAGGCGGTTGCGAGCGACCCGGCGCATGGCCGGAGGGGAAAGTAGAGAGAGGAGCTTGTGTCCCAGGAGAAGCAAGCGGCTGGGAATGCAACCTACCATGATCCGACATCGCTGGGGGGGGGCCAGTGGGTGCTCCCGTTAGAGGATGTAGATGGGGATATTGAGTTCTCGTTTCTTCCGGCGTTATGTCCTCGAACGGTCGTTTAGCAGATGAAAAGCCGTGTAAAGACTGTCGCCCATCAGATTCACGAGATGGCACATGACTAACACTTATGGCTCGGGGATGTTGTGTCGGGCTCGCTCTTGGTCTTGCACTATTCACGGCAGGAAATGGGAACGCTGTTGGGGAATTGCGTCCTGACGAAGGTCCTCCAATAGGTGTCATCGGCCCCAAGGGCGTACCTGGAAGAGAAATTGATGTAGGCTGGGGTGGTGGGAAAGCTCGTGCTCCAGCATAAGGCCCGGAGATTGAGCTAGGTGCCTGGCCTGGTGTCACGGATTCAGAAGGACGAGCTGCTGGAGGAAGATGACCATTACCCCCTGAAGCCAGTAGTCGTGGCTCCATGGGGTTGAGTATGTTATGGACACCAAGGGTCTTTTGAGAAACCTGCTGTAATCTTTCTTCGCCGTTTGTATAAGGAACGTTGCTCACATCTTGGCGCAGATCGCGGTCACTGAGCTGTCTGTGTCGAACTGAGGAAGGCGAGACTTGGTCATCTCCCAAGGGGGACCTCGAAGAACGACGTGACGCATGTTGAGATGTTGGTCCAGTATGCGACATTGAGACTAGACCACCTGTGCACACCTGGCCACGAGGGCCGGCACATTGACCCTCCCCGAGCCTGTCTAAAGATGGTAGTTTATTGTCCTGGCTAGCAGCCTCTTTCGATAGAGAAAAGTCTCTCGAAGGCCAGGTTGGTGTCGATGGTGTTTGTGGAGAGTTAGGCGATGCGCCGGTCGAGTCTGTTGCGGCAGATCCGGGTCTGCTCTGAGATGGTTGTGCCTGCGACCACAGGCTTGTCGATTGAATCGCCAGATTGGATGGTTTGTTGCTGCGGACGGGATGGGAAGATAACCCAAACAGTCCTCTCTTGAAGCAATAATAAGGCAGACTCTTCAGAGCTTCAGAGGGAAAGCAAGGGAGTCGTAATGTTATAAGAGTTCTGAGAATCCTCTTACAAGCAACACACTTGCGCAAGCCGAGTTAAAACAGGGGATTGGTACTGAAGAATAGAAAACCAATACGTCACCCGGGATGAAATCACCAAAGAGTCCTGACCATGAACCGCACAATGCGATGTCTGAACTTTGGCCTGATTCAAGAGAAGACAACTTAGCACACTCACAAATAGGTTGCAGGTAAAGACGAACCTCGCAAGTGTGCTTGCCGAAAGCGAGTACTGGGGGCAGGGATATATCTCAAATGTACAGGCCTGCCAGCAAATCATACACCTCAAAGACGACTTCCCGTTCTGAATGGCCGATGCTGTGTGGCTATGGATGGAGCCAAGGTCTCAAGCAATCCTCTCGCCTTGCAATTCCAATTATTGGCTCTGCGGTACTGTACTTGGTCGCCCACGTCACCTCTTCTGAAGAGGATGTCACAGCCGCTTGAGATGAAATGCGAGGAACTTGAACAGATGCAGACGGTAGTTTCGCGGCTTAAACAACGAAGAACAAGCCTTGCCGGTGGATGGAAAGACTTTTAGTGAGCTGTATAGCCTGGTGTCGTAAAGCTGTAAGGATAGAAAAAGGCAAAAGAGTAACGAAGATGAAGGAAGAACAGAGCAGTGTCAGGCACAGGGAAGTTCTAGTGATGTAAGATGTTTGTTCGGCACCAGCAAGAGAAAACATCTAGGTACAAGAAGCGAGTCTGTCCTAGGATGGGGCTATTGTAATCCAGGGCCACACTGTGTGGTATTATTCTTTATTTGCTCTGGTACGAACCATGTAAGCCTTGAGCTGGTCCTGGTACGACGACAAGCCCTTATCAAGCCCCAGAACTGGTCCGGGCATCCAAAGTAGAAGTCCCGCAATGACCACGGTCAACACATTAGCGAAAGAAGCCGTGCTTAGCTTTTGAGACTAAGCTGGGGTTTAGAGCTAGGGCCCAACTGTGACCAAGCTAGCCAAGCTCTCATGAGATGAAATGGTGCTAATGCCGGGGAGCGGTTTGACCAGGGGGGTTCGTGAAGACTAAGAGTAGTGTGTACGTACCAAGACTCCGACATCAGGTCCTCAGCAAGGCTTAGGAGACTGGGGGTCCCTAAAGACGGGGAGCTGCCGGTAGCTTTGCCGTCATGTCAATTTTTTCCAATCCTTCGTGCTTCTGTCAGGGTAGTCGGTGTAGTCTACAAGCGAATTGAGCTCAATTCAAGCTTTCTCGGACCTTAATATCTGCGACTGACAATGTATGGAGGGTTGCGGATGTATCAATAAATGTTAAAATCTCTACTGCAGGGCTCAATGGTTGCTAAACCATACGAGGCCACCAAGGCTGGGAAAACAAGCAGGCCTCAGTCGAAAAATTATGAATGCCTCGCATCATCCCAAAGCAAAGGCAGCTAACTAAACTGAACTCGCTGGACACCGCCATCAGTCTACGGATAGTTAGCTTAGAAACTGGCTGGCGGGCTAGCAACCCAAGCATCCGGAGACCAAGGGAAGCTAGAGCGGTCAACGGAAATGCCATGTGTACGTATCCGCAGCATGTGCGGTAGCCGTGGGCACGGTTGTGGTTGTGATGTTCCGATCAGAGCACTGCATCGATCCCGTGCAAGATCAACTGCGGCCCGTCTATATCCAAGCCCAAGCGCCATGAGCACCTTCTGTACGTATTTTGCCTCTCAGATTTCGATAAAGATAGATGTATATATGTGCTAGGAGACATAGCAGACATGAAGTGAATGACAGGATAGCAAGGTCCCATTGTCAGTCCTGGTGGGCGACTAGCCAATGCACGAAGTGGACCATGGATCTGCTGTAAGTCAGTCTGAAGACGAGATTCTTGGCCAAGATAAAGTCGTGCTACATAGACGCGGTAGCAGTAACACGTCTTGTGTAAATCCAAAAAGCAACGCTGGGCATGAGGTTGCAAAGCAGGCGAGAGAAGAGACGACAAGGGCGAACCCACTTGTACAAATACCGCTATGTTAGCCAAGATACAGTGTACATACTTGCAATACAGTACGGGAATACCTAGTTCCGCATGGGAGAGCTGAGAATCAGATGGGACAAAGAAACAAAAGATCGTCGTTGCGCCCCGTGTCCGTGGTTTTGGGTGGTGCGGACCTTAGTCTAACTGACCCTGGCTAGTCTTTGCAAGGTCCTGGTTTCGTGAGCGGTTGATTGCGTTCTAATTAACTGGTGTTACATTAGTTGATATGTTTTCCTTTTTTTCTTTCTCTTGACTCAAAGCCAAAGTGCGCAAAAAGCGCAAACTGTAGATTATCCACGGAGTTCGGGCTGATGTGGGCAATCTTCGCAGGCCTCGAATGGGATGCGGATGGTGCAAGCTCGCATATAGAGTAGATCATTGTCGTTCATGATGACATGGCATTGCATATAGGGTCGCCCACCAAAACCCAAACCGGAATAACAGAGAGCCATGATTCCGCACAAGACAGCAGTTACTTGCATTGTCTTGCTTGCCCTGAGATGTGTGACTGAGACATAAAAGAGACGTTGGAAGCCAAGGTAGGGCAGGGCTGCAGATGGAGACATGGCCGTACTGTATGTATGTATTCTTAGAGGCACCCCTTGAGGTGAAGGAGGAGAAGTCTACTCTGTTGGATAATTTGCTGTTGCAGGTTGATGAGGATCGATGGTATCAAGAGCGAAAATGCCTACAAAAGCGTTCATCTGCCGAAGAATAACTCAACGGCAACTGATGTGAGATAGAGATTTCATTCCATGGTAGGAAAAGAAAATCGCCAATAACTTGAGCTTGATCAAGGGAAGGAAGGAACCCGTTACGGTAGGCAGCTCGTCTATAGCCGCTGTCTACTAAATTGGTAGTCACGCAAGAGCTGTTACCTTGTGTTAGGTAGTACAAGCATCAACGAAATGAGAAGAGCAGGTACATTCGTGCCGTAATTAGCAATTCCCTACAATATCACCCCCTTCAATATCTACATAGTACCTACTCATGCATTCAACTATGGAAAACCCTTTCCGAGCATCTCAATCATTATCCCCAGCAAACGTCGATTTCACCTTCAACTCTTCTCACTCACTTACACGCGTCTCACGCCACGGCATGCCATGTCATGTACCAACTCTTGCGCGGAAAGATGAAGAGCCCCTGGACTCTTGTGATTGCCCATTTCTACAATCAACACTCCGACACGGTGTTGTTGGCATCGCCAAGACTACCTAATTCCAATACCCATTTCATGTCTTGACAAAAACTCATCTAAGGCCCTTTTTCTCTCCTGGACTTCATCTCCAGGATGCCTCGAAGACTGCGCTCATAATGCCATGAGGGCTTCCACTCTCTGCCTCCCATCGTGACAAAAGCTATGCGGAGTTCTCGATATTTGTTGACCGTTCCGTGCTCACGATACGTAGTATTCTTCCCCCAAAACCCCTGGAGCGTTGATATACGGTACATTGGCCGAGGGGTGGGTGTGGGTGCAACGAGGGGCCCTCGACGCACTGGCATTGCGCACGACGACAGCATTCTTAACGGGCCACGGTGAATTGCATAGCCAGGAGCCAGGGGGCACTACCGGGGAAGGGGTCCTGGTCCAGAGCTGCAAGGCCCGCCAGCGTGCAGATGCAACCATCCATGACAGTTGTCTCTAATGGAAAGGACCAATCTGCGTTGAGTGGATATCGGAGTTCTTACTGGCACAGGCGCGCGTACCGGGGCAATGGTTGGAGTCTAGCAAGCTTCCACGATCAGACGCGATATTACGTACCTACCGACAATGTCACGCGCAGGACGGACGGATTAGATCGTGCCGCAGTAAAGAATGCTAGGTCATCACTACAAGTCACCACGGGCTTAAGTCAGACTCTTTCAGCGCTGCCGCGGCAAAAACAAACTTGTGGACCATCAGACAATTCAGAATGCCTAGTTTCCCCTCGTCTGCAAGCACAAGACCGCCAAATGAAGCACTAGCGTGCGCAACTCACTCCAATGGCCAGTCATGAAAATGGACAAAAAGTAAACAAACAGAGATATTGACATGGCTGGCTTTACCTAGCTGTTCTTAGATTGGCATACCTCGCACAAATGCGTGCGGCCCAGGGGTGGTGTGACGTCGCTGTGATTGTGCCCATGGTGATTTATTTCAGACTCCCTAGGAAATGAATCCGCCTCGAAAGCGAAATGAGGTAGACTAGACGTCAATAATGTTGGACCAAGGTTGACTTGAAACGCTATCACACCAAGCAGCAAAGTTCTGTTCAGCGGCACGCTGCGGCGTTTGAGAGGCACGGGACGGGGCGTGTTTCGTGTTTGGCATCGTGTGAATGCCGTCTGGGCAAGGTCCCCTGGCCACAACCGAAGTCTCTGATTCAAGGCTTGCTACTTCACCTTGATTCTTCAGCCTGGCTACTGAAAGTGCTTATGCTATCCATTCCGACATTTCATTCATTTTTATGGCCATAGATACGTACCGCGCGACGTCGCGGCACTACAACAACTTCAAATTCAATTATGGTGTCCCTAATGGTGGAGTGGACAGAATAGGTAGCCAAAAGCCTTAATCTCAACAAGATGCAATAATCAAAAGGTTTCTGAGGTGGCGGTCTCATCAGTGCGGGGGTAGGATTCTTGGTGAAATCCTATCTCTTCCTCCGATTGTTGTGTAATTATACACAGATCCAGATGAAGTTCGACATTCTGATGACACCGTTGGCTGTCACCGTTGATATCAACCTGCAGGACTCACCCAAGTAGTGCCTTGGCTACTTGGCCAGCAGAGCCCACAAGGACAACTCAAGCTGCGAGGCTGAGGAGAAGGCATGAAACAAGGCAAGTGTGTCGCCAGGATCAGGATCAGTCCCCATCCGTTGATGCTTATGGGCTTCTTCAATCAACCCCGAAACGCATGTTTGTCAATTCCTATGTCAGACGTCCCATGTTAATGCCCTCCCCATTCTCACACCGGCCCGTCCCTAGTAATTACTTTAGTTGTCTTTGGTTGGGTTCTCTGCGCGTATGATATGGCCTCCGCCCATCTCCAAAAGCCAATGATGATATCCCAGGTTTATTTCATGAGGTCGCCGCCGTTTACTCTGCGCTCCCCACCCCTGCCTCGGAGCGATGACCAACCTTTTTGTCCTTTCGAGCTATCACCTCGTTAAAGTCCGACGACATCGGAACCCATGCTGAGACGCTGCAGACGTGGCCTTATTCCCCGAAACTCTATACCGCTTCGCGCTTGTGCTAAGAAAGAGGGCGGAGGAGATCAATGTTCTGGCCCTTCAGCCTCGACAGCTATCCCTGGCCTAGCAGCGGCGATCGTGGGCCCACGACGCCTCCCGTGACCACGAGCGGTCAGGGAAAGCAGCCGGGGGTCAAAGAGCCAGGCAAAACGTTTGTAGCTAATCAACGAACATCTGTACCCAGCTATGGCATGCATTTGCATCTGCAGCTAAATTTGCCCTGCCCTGTCGTGCGTTGCGTCTTGTCGTGGCCCAGGATGTGCTGGCAGCGTGGTATTTCTTGGAGTCTTTCCACACGACCCTAACAACTGAAGGCCAAGCAGGTCGAGGTGTCATAGCCGAGGCCAAATAGTTCACAGTAAGTTGTATAGCTTTGGCCTGCCTGGTTCATGCAGAAGCCCACTCTTGCATCTACGACACGCAGCAGCACAGCATCGATGCACCACTAACCAACGACTGCACACACACTGCATAGCTAGTGAATGCGGGTAACAATGTTGGTAGGCATCTGTCAGCCAACGGTGCCGCGTCCGCTTCACTCCTTTTCACTGCTGCAGTATCTTTGCTGCTTCAAAGCAGGGCGGTGTGAGTGTGTGTCTCGCTTGCATACATTTGACCGGCCGACAGATGCGTGAGAACTGCGGGTTGAGCTGTACTTGATGCGTTGTCCTCTGACGTTCAGTTCGCTCGCCATGAGGGTGGTGTTGCTGCCCGATGACGACCTGATGGTTCCGCGACCGGAGGGGAAGATCTGACAGGCCTTTGAAAGTGTTCTTGGGTCTCAACTCACGATGCTTCGCGGATGTGTGTTTTCTGTTCGAATCGGGTGAATTGATCGTTGACCACGTCAAGATGTTGTTGGCGTGCATATGTGAGGATGCAAGAAAGTTTTCAACTGGAGTAGAAGGCTTTCATTGGTCATGCTCGCTCGCGACCCTTACCAAGCTACCTATTCTGATGGGAGGAGTCATCCATCGAATTAGTATGCAGATGAGTTTCGGTATTCGTCATGGGAAAGGTTCGAGTATGATGACCATGTTGCAGCATTGAAGAGCGTGGGGGTTGGCCATAACGATCTTGATCATGCCCCACGTGCAACAATTCGAAGACGAACAACACCACAGAGAGAGGTTCAGAGCCCGCAGTAAAAATGAGACTTGCTGGGCGAAGGCTTGATTCTAAGGAAGGGTGAACAGTCGGTGCGGTGGTTGGTTTCACTACCGTACTGAGTAATTATCGTTCTTCCGTCTAGCGATGAGCGCGGCAATCCAAACAAGCTGCTGCACTCGAGAATCCGCGTCTAATACCTACAACTACCTACTAAGTATGTATGCATTCTGCGGCCGCCTTTGAGACCCGACACACACAGCCACAAGCGCGCACCAAGATTGTGCACAATTTGATCGAGTTCTGCTGCCCAATTACGTTTCTTGCGCGACACCATTCGTCCCGACAGTCTGGTTCGCGGCTTTCACCCAGCAAGATCGGCTGTTACAGCGTGTTGGTCAGACAACGCCACAACAAGCCAATATTTTGGTCGGACCACTTGTGTGGCCGAGTCCATATTCATTCCCATGTGGTTCATCTCAGTGGCATACACCTGAAAAGTGGAATTCCGCTGCAGCAAGACCCAATATCCATACTTTCCAAGATATACAAGTACAATCGATGCAGGTCGTCGGAATAATATATGGCTATTTTGAACGAAATACATAAAAACCGGATCTGAGGCCCGGCGGGGCCGGAGTTGGCTTCGGAGCACACTCAACGACATCCGTACCGAACCGGATTAGGGGCCCTTGATTGGATTTATCCGTAATCGAAGCGTCAAAAATAATATATCTTCTCTTTTGGCGTTGCTTCACTTTCTAGTTTGTTTCTTCCCTCCCATGAATTCGATACTGCTCGCATATGCTTTATAGCCCTCTATATCAAACGCACATTACGAGAGCTCCCCACTCTCAACTTCGCTTACTTTGGCCCGCTCGATTTCCCCTCATACATCCTAGAGCGTCATCCTGACCTCAACCCCGCCCACCATTGTACATTACTGATTGGTAAAAAGCCTTATTTTCAAGTGATTCTGCCGTAAAATAAAAAATAAAATAAAACTAACAAGACGTCAGACCCGTACAGACCCTGTTGACGATGAGTGCCAATATTCAGCAATGGGCGGTTGAGAAGCCTTGGCTTGAGACACACTGTCTGCTGGGCGAAGGACCTTTCTATGAGGAGTCAACGGACAATTTGCGCTTTGTCGATATCCGCAATAAGAGGCTACATTATGTGAAGGTGGCTGAAGGTCCTTCGTCTCTTAAAACCATCCAACTAGACGTATGTCCTACGGTCACAGCAAATATTGCTGGGGTTGATCCCCAGGAACGCATCGTCATTGGCGTCAAGTATGGGCTGGCTGTTCTCGACGTTAAGAAGGAGACATACGAACTTATTCAACCTTTCGAAGAACCCGCCAATGAACGCATGCGGAGTAACGATGGCGGCGTGGATCCTCTTGGTCGATTCTGGCTGGGCACAATGACAGACTTTGGACTCGGCCCCTTCAAGCCCGAAGGTACTCTTCTACCCTGCCCAAAGCAAAACGATGCATCAACATCAGGACCCTGTCCACTTCCTCTACGTTGCATCTCTTGTTCATCAAATCTGACATATTGGATCTAGGAGCGGTCTATCTAATGGACGCCAAGTCACGAGAGGTCAAGCTACCTAACATGACAATTCCCAACACACCAGGTTGGTCTCCTGATGGAAAGACACTATATGTTACACACTCAAATGCTAGAGAGATTTATGCCTTTGACTTTGACACCGAGTCTGGGGAAATCTCCAACAAGCGCGTTTTTTACAACCATGATGGTTCAGGCGAGCCCGACGGGTTCCGTGTAGATGTAGACGGGTTCCTTTGGCAGGCTGTATATGGAGAGGGTCGTGTCATTAGAATCGACCCCAGCACAGCCAAGATTGTTGGAGAGGTCAAAGTGCCGACCAAGAACACCACTTGCGTGCACTTTGTCGGTACTGAGCTTGTCATAACAACTGCCGAGGACGACGAGGGCGAGGGGACGAGCCGCGAGAACGGTGGTCATGTGTTCAAGGTGGACGTCGGAACCCGGGGGTTGAGGCTCAACGATTTCAAGCTGTAGAACTCGATCTTGACAGCGACAAGTGCTGACAGGCATCGAGTCGTTTGTTACAGCTCATTCCCGACTATACTTAGACGCAGAGACAGAGCGACGAAAGCACAGACCTTGGCAATGCCTGAGCAAGTTTGGATTAACGCGCACTAAAAGTCCCGGAGACTTTGACAATCATACGTACCCCATTCAAGTTGATTATCTGCTAGCGCCCGGATCTTCCTCTCATGGACAGTTATATCCTCGCTTCTGTTTTTCTATCGTTGTGGTTCAAGCTCTGGACCTACTCGGAACTTGGAACCCGGACACAGACGGACCATGACCCTGGCGCTTGGGTCGTTCCATGATATCCGTATTCCTGGGCGAGCAACCTTGTTTGCATGCTCGTTGGGATGCTACACAGTGCTTATGAACCGTGGCTCTCGCCAATGTTTGTCTACATATGATCCATGGAGCACATCTGGGGGTCTTGTGATGTTTGCGAACCTAATATTGTTTTCTCATCCTCTCTCTTTCTGACTATTGAACGCCGCACGATGGATGGATTAACTACCTATCGTGAGACGCGGAGCTGCTAAGCTCTCTCAACTGCCGGATTTAAGGTCCACTAGCTCCCACAAGTGTATTGTTTACCGAGTAACACTTCCAGGGCATGACTCGCGTGTATTGTAGCTCTCCCTTACACCGCTGTCACCCTCGACGCCCTGACCGCTTTCACTCACATTGTGAAGCTCTGCGTGGTCGGAACTTTTTCCATGTCTGTTGCGTTGTTACGTGCATAAGAGAATTATATGTGATGGCTAGGTCATGGGACCCCCCTGGCAAAGGATGCAGATGCAGTTTAGAATTCGATGCTGGCATCTGTGCCTTTGACGGCTGCATGTACTACAAGTTCTCCTACACACAGCGAGCACGCACTGCATGAGGTTAGGTTTTTCGCTAACAGCACGCAAGGAAAGACAATGAAGGGGTTTCACCGACAACTCAGCTCTTGTCTCTCTCTCTTTCTCTCACCGCTTCAGATGAAGCATTTACTGATGGCGGCTGGAGTTACTGCAAGAATCCAATGAAAACATACACGAGCACACACTGGTTCCCCAGTAGACGCCCTCCGTCTTGATATAATGGTTCGTTTCGCTCGCACATGACGAAATCCGCTTCACCCCTACTCCAAACTGAGATCATACTGCCTTTTTGACATCTCGTGTATGCCCCTAGTTAGTCAAAGAGGCAACATCCTCGCCAAAACGCAGCACAGGTCGATCCTGTTCTAGGTTACACCCTGCTCTCGCCTCACTCACAACAGTCCCATTCCAAATCCTGTCTCCGTTACATAGGGGTCTATCACGTCAAAAACCAAAAGGTCGATTTACCCTGGGTTCAACATCCCAGCCCTACCTATGCATACCAAAAAAAAGTCAAAGAACACCAGCACCCCCTTGTCACCGCTTCTCAGAACCTAGAGGATTTTTGCTCCGGGCCACCCCCTGGCACATCCTCTCAGCATCAGAACTTAGCAAACCGGGGAAGAGGGGAGGCTGCAGTAGGGCCCGGGGCTTAGACCGGGAAGCCGTGGAATCGTCCCTGTTGGCTGACTGCCACTGACAGCTAGAGTGCTACGGTTGCTGACGTTGGACTGTAACGCCGTTGAGGTTGAAGATGGGGATGTTATTATCCGCCGATAGCGTCCTTGACTTGATGTCAGTGCGCTGTCGTGGCTTTTGACATACGAACGCACTGCTCTCGTGTGCTCGAGTCACGAAATAATTGTGAAGAAGCCTCAAGGCCAATGAAGACCAATGGTTCCAATTTTGTAGGAGAATGTGTATCAATACTGAAGTTAATAACAAATAAACTATCAAAAAAGCAATACTTTCTCCGTCCGGTCCGGTCTGGTCTATCCTGACCACTAACCTTCCTACGCTTGGGAATCTCTGCTCTATCGCGGCCTCATGTGTTTCTGTAGACCATCTTTCAAGTCTGTATTAATCACCAAGTCATCCTTGCCTCTGAGATGCATCACTACTGTGAGGCCCTCGATGTCAACATCGCCATTGGGGTGGGAACACACGCCCTGGGCCTGTTTCGCTGGCGACGGGCGACCTGATTCGAGCCCAAGTTCGTCAACTTGGCTCTTGAGGTCCATGTAGCGTGCCCGCTAAGCACACATGTGGTTGTAAGGCATCACAGGTCTAGGGTCATAGATCAGTGTTGACATTTCAGAGTCCCTCTGAGATCGATGCTCTGTTATGCTCGGGAGTCTCGTACTCTTTGGCTCTGCTATCTCTTGTGGCTGTGGACTCTTGGCCAACAATTCCCCGACGCTCTTGCGAGCGAGGGAATGCTCAATGTCTGTTACCTTGAGTCGAGGCATGGGTAACTCAAATGCAGCACTCAATTCATTCTTAGTCTTGCTGTTATGTGACTCATCTTCCACAAATATCTGAAAACCACCCTCTGTTTGCTTAGGTGATGATGACTGAGTAGGATTGCAGTTGAAGCAACTATCCTTCCTGTCTTTTTCAGGTAGTAGCGTACGACTATTTACACTGCTGAGTTCACGCCTCCAGTTCTCGACATGGGAAGGGGTTAGTTGCTGACTTCGTGGCTGCTCTGAAGACCTATCGACCTTCCTTAACTGCGTCCTCTATGACAAGATACCGGTAGCCTCGGCTTTCGGTCTTTCAGAGTCATTGTTGATACGTGGAGTTGGTTTGGGCATCATTTTCTCCTCAAGAACGGGTTCATCGAGTTTGCCAATCCTTTTCTTGGATTTGAGATCAGCATCATGTCCTTTTTCTGACAAGGACTTGTTTGGAGCTTGTGGTGCAATCCTTTCATTTGCCTCTGGTGAGATGTTGAGGCCTTTCTTCGGTCCTTTGGACTGAGAGACGGGCTTTACACTAGCTATTTGTGAGTTCACTGTTCTCTTGTAGTCTCTCAGCGCGTCATGGGTCTTGTTATTGTTGATAGGACGATTTATCCAATGGGCATCCTTAGGTTGGGTATCATCATGGGGTTCATGAGACTTTGGGCTCGGATGCCGATCCCCCTTGTGATAATCGGTAAGATTAGGTGGCTGTGGCTCAATCTCGTCAGGCACTGTCGGTTCTTTGTTCAGATTATGTTCGATAGTCTCTTTTGCCACTGTGACAGTTTCGTCTCTACTCAAGGAGTGATCAATGTCAGGTTGACTCTGTGCCCTCAGCCTGTAGCCGTCCGCCCGCATGCGCCCGTTTTGCCCGTTCGTGGTTCTTTCATCAGCAGAAGACTCAAGAGTCTGTACACCAGCTGATAAATGCTCCATGATATGCTGTGAGTGATGGAGATCTTGTCCATGATGATAGAGTTGATCAATTTTCATCTGTAACTTACTTCGGGATGGCGAATCCATCAGTGACTGTGTGTGCTTCTTCTCTTTAGGGTTATGTTCATCTGTATCGATCATATCCAGATCATTGCCATCGATCACTTGTGCTCCTAGACTACGCCGGGTCGCACAACCAATGCTATGCCGCGTTGGATAGTGACCATCGTGTGTAGCTCTACAGCCAGGGTCGGGGCATTGTTCCTCTATGTGACAAACGCGGGGCGAGCTGGATTTGAGACGATTAGGTACACAGTCTGAGGGCCCAGGTTTACGTTCCACTTGCACTGATCTCGTTGTGATTTCAGGGTCTGGGGCTTCTTTCTTCATTCCCCTGTCTGCCACAAAAAAGGGGTTGTTCTTCACTGAACTAGAGATCTCTGTTGGTGCCGCAATCGTCTTCTTCCGAGTGGACTTCAAGGTGTTGTGATCAGTTTTCGGTCTTTGGCGAGATTGCGTCTTGGTTCTAAAGGATGTCCTCTGTGTATCTGGCTCTGATGCGAACCTTGAAAGCTTACGACGACGAGCAGTATCGACTGTAGTCCGTATGGCATGACTGCGTTCGTTTTCGGGGTATTCACTTTGTGTTGGTAGCTCAGGTATCTTGTCTATGAAAGAGTGTTCTTGATACTGTATCGAACTATTGAGAACCCTGTGGCCAAGGGGTTGTCCAGGGGTGTCTCCCGTACACTTCATACAAGAATCGTGACCGCAGTGCGGGCAATACCGTTCTAAAACAATAGGGTTACCGCACGAGTGACAGATCTGCGAGAGCATCGATTTCGTTTGTTTGATTTGATCTGGCGTACCTGCGTCGCCATCCGAGAACCATCCCGAGGGTCTAGAGATTCCGTACTGCTCAAGGATGTCCATCGCATCTTGGCATTTCTCTGTGGAGCTTGCAGTACGAGAGCGGTTTGTCGAGTCAAGGTATGAGGACATGAAAGATTCTGAAGGGAGCATATCTGTACTAGCTGAGTAACAAAGAGCCTGGCTCGGTCGATTCGAGGTAGTTCGTCCATCGCTCGTCCTAGGGCGGAAGCCTGCAACACTTGGTTTCGTTGATCCAATTCTTCCCCTGGAGGCCCTGACAGCACTGAACCTTGGATTGTCTTTCTGTGATGGAGTTGAGGATATCTGTCTCGGAAGTGTATCTTTCGATGTGCGACTCTTGTTCCCACTGGCCACTCCTGGTCCCTAACCGATCGTAGTGCTTCTACTCGGTCGCTCAGAAGTATCCGAAGGTCGCCCACTCGCGGTTTGCGTTTCGGTAAGTGTCTGGAGCTGGCGAACACGATCACCGACGACTCCCGGAGGGATCATAACGTGCTGTTGAGTTTAGGGATGGGATGCTATTCAAGATATTGGCTAATCGCACCAGAAGCCATGCAACGCTGCTACGGAGCAGGAAGACGGCGACCGACGATAGCCCCGAAGTTCGAATAGTCGATATAGAGTATCAATATGCGAGGTGTGGAAAGGGATGGCATGTTGTAGGTAGGAGTCACAAATCATGAGGGTGAGGTGAATGGCAGGGAGAGAAAAGCCCATCCTACCTCACAATTGCAGGTGTGGAAGTTAGGTATAGAATGCCCTACAGCGCTGGGTCAACTACCTACCTTAACTAGTACCTATCTTGCCTTATAGCATTCATTGCCTATCAACGTCACTGAAAGCTAGAGGGTCAATGAGGAAGGAGTCACTGAACAGAGGAATAAATGTCCATGCAGTTTAGGAGGAGCACAACCAGAACTGGTATCAATTGTCACAGCTTTTCGTGCTAAATATGGGTAGAATATTGATGTACAAGGGCCTCCGTCACAACAAACTCGCCGTACACTTATTTCACGTGCGCAGACAGGGTCTCGAGAACCTGTTCCCTCGTCAGTAAACTCAATTGCGAGCGTATGTCGTCTGAAACCCACCTCCAGCTCAATCTTGGCCTCAGCAATATCCTGCTCGCTGCCGCTGCCGTTGGCAACCTTCTGGGCTTCAGCGATCTGGGCTCGGATGGCCTCGGCGCTGAAGTCCTCAAGGGGGTATCCCTCAACAGCGTTGATGCTGAGGACGGAGTTGGGTTGAACGGTAGCGAATCCACCAGAGACTAAGACAAAAATTCCATCAGCGATTTATCGACCTCGGGCAATTGGATATTGGATCTGTAACTTATGACGTACGGAAGAACTGCTTGGAGCCAGCGGACTCCTCGACAACCTCAACCAGACCAGGCTTCAGCTGCTCAATAGAAGGAACGTGGTTGGCGAGGACACCCATCTCTCCAGACTCGGCGGGGATGTTGACCTGGACGACATCCTGGGACTTGTAGATAGACTGCGGTGCGGCAATTAGCTCCCATGCATCAATCAATTGGCGACGGTGCCATCATCGTAAAGGCCCAATTCTAATCGTATTCGTCGGTCCGGGTATCGCGCGGGTGGTGTCATACCTGGTGAGGGAGGGCAAGGCTCAGCTTGATCTGCGATGACGGTCAGTCGGGCTCGGTACGCAAAACCCAGTCGTAGCCGGGGCACGGGGTTCGCTGAATCTTGCCTTGTCGGGGACGGCCTCGGCGTAGGTTCTTCGCTGGAGAGGGACTCGGATGGCGGAGGGGCGAGCTCGGAGAGCCGCACGGGCAACGCGGAAGGAGTTCATGATGGGCTGAGCTGGTGGATGAGGTTGTTGCTTGGGTGAGCTCAAATGAGACCGCTTGCACGAATCTTTGCCGGAGCAGCAATTCGCGATTCGGCTAGCGGGAAAATCCGATCTCCATGATGGGCACGTGTTATGTCACATGACCTCCCTTGTCCTTACCACTGACCCATGAGGAGTCCTTCGACAGAGAACAGTTACACACTCTCGTGAAAGGAAGTTGTCTAAACAAAGAAATTTTTTTATCAAATATTCTCTCATGTTGCTCGCTGTACTATAATATATCCTATATAAAGTCGATAGAGGACCGGTACTTCAACGACCCTTAACTAACACCAACGCCTTCAACAAGCCAAAACCCAACACTACCTAACCAATGAATGTCTTTTACTTACAAGATTCAAGCACCTGGCGGATCTGAGAGTATTCTTGCTTTACTTTTACACAGAGATAACATGATCAACATGACTTTCACCGACACTCCTTGCCTTGGAGCTGTCCAGCAAAATATCTAACAAGCAAAACGTCCCTTTTCTGCTGCTTTACACGCTTCCTGGGGTAGACTATCCGCCGGACCATCAAAGTTGTCTAGCCGCGACCCAAATTCTAGCAACAATCCGATGGGCGCTGCATGTTCTAGGATTTCATCCTCACCTGGGCTAGAAGGCTCCCAGATATGGCGGAACATTCTTGACAGAAACGCCTGACGATTACCATTCGTCTTACCCTCAAATTCTACAACCCTGATGATGACGTGCGCACTCGGGTCTGCTTCCGCAGCAAGGGGTATCTTCATGTTGTTGAGGCTGTACTCGCGCATTGCTGCCGACAAGAGCCGAGTGCAATCTGTGCCGACAAGAATATCTGGGGATCGTATACCTCTGACTTCTTCGGTCTTGTCGTCCTCGTTGATCCGGGGATCGAAAAACAGGCGAGTCAATGTAAGTCTCGACTTCGATGCCTCTCTCGATGAGGCTGTCGATGAGTTCGCTCTTTGCGTCGTCGCTGTCAGAATGTTTCGAGATGATACGCAGCAGACTGTTGTTGTGCCTGAAACGCTTCGAAACCATGGGATCTGCCCCACGGTCGAGCAGAAACAGACCGACACTCCAACATACGCTGCAGCGAGTTTGATGGAAAGCCGTCAACCCGGTCGCAGATTCCTGGTCTACGCGGGACGCCTGCTTGAAGTATGGTCTTAATCGGATCGAGGACCGGGAACTCCTTATCATATCCGCCACAGATGCAGTATAGAACAGTCTAGCCATCGTGATCATCGTGATCGACCTCGGTTATCTGAAAAACTGGTTGGTCGAGAAGCAAATCCATTATCCTCTTTGCACTTAGCTGATGATTCGATGCTGCTAGATGGAGAGGTGTCTGCCCGTTTATAGCTCGGGCTTTGGGGTCGCCATATTGACGTTGAAGCAATAGCGCCACAACTTCGTAATCTGCTATCAAGCAAGCGTTGTGTAAAAGGGGTGAGACCATCTTGATCATGGCTTCCCACGGTGACCGTAACAATGTCCACTCGTTTGTACTGTATCGCCCAGAAGAGGGGAGTTTGGTCATCAGAATCGGGCACAGAGGCATCCATAACAGACCTCTCAAGTAGACGGCTCAAAGTCTCAGGTTCGTTCTATTTGAGAGCGAACCGTAATACATCAGCAGCATGTCTTGATCCAGGCTACTTAACGAATAAGCCAATAGTTTCTCTACTATTGACATCGTGAGGGTCCACATGCTCCAAAGCAGATTTTTCCTGAAATGTCCAATATGCTCCTATCTTCTGGACAAGTCTTTTCTCAGCTCTCTCGCAACCACTATGTCGGATGGCCATGTGAAGAGCATAAGGCCCTACTGGCTCAGTATCGCTCCAGTAATCGCAGATCCCTCTGGCTAGCACATGGAAATCCACGCCAATTTCAGCGATCGACGATATCGCGGCGCCCATACTTGATGGCGTAGTGAAGGTGTTTCTGATTCTTCAGGCCTCATCCTCCCAGTCCCGCCAAGATTCGCGCCATTCTCATGTGCTTTCTTGAGGATATCTATTTTTCCGTTTCGAGCTGCCCAGCAATAACTTGCTACACGAAGTCGAGGGTTGACGATATCATAGAAGTGGTGATTTGTGTGCGCAAGAGCCAATTGGGTTTTTGCGAACATGTTCGTACCAAATGCCTCTTCTATGACAAGGTCTAAAATGTTGTAGATTGCTTCAATTGGGAGGTTTCCATTGTCGCCATGGCGCGATCCGTTCTGTGTGACTGAGCTCAGACTCAAAGGTGTCAATGGTACCAGTGATGTCCTGCTCAGGTTCTGGTGATCTTGATCATGGTTGTGGCTTGACGCTCAAGGGAGTCCAGTTGGTGAGGTAGAGCCTGATTGTAGGTGCAAGATTTAGTTGAATGCGGTCTAAGTCCAGGAGAGGCAAAGGTATTGGAGTAGTAAATGTAGCACAGCAAATAAGTAAGCCATGCATACAAACTCCAGTATAGTTGATCAGGGTTGCCTTGTTTCAGTCAAAGGCTGTATCAAGTGCACTTACGATCGCTTCTTTTTCGAGGGAGCGTTTCCTATGTCACAATACTTTGGATGCTGTCAGGTCCATCATGTATGTATGATCAATACAGCAAAGTGGCAACTACTGATAGATAATCAACATCAAGAAACAACCGGTCGTTGGGTGAATAGTTTCTCGTCCTTTGTGTTCTAGACATCTCTCAATGTTGTGCATAAGTGTAAGCTCCATCTCTTGGGCATGCTGTATCTCATGGTGAGGGGGCTGACATGAGATTGTCTGAGACTGCCATGCACCCAACCATCAATACTAAGCATGTTCACTCATGTCGGCGCTTTAGTCTAAGCCGTCTCCTCTTGGCGAACTTCATCTCTCTATAGACAAGAAGTTGGCAACAACGACGATATCCGATGCCGCATTTTGACGGAAGTTGTTTGAGGGCTTTCCCTCTTAACATTGGTGGTGTTATGCTTTGATGGAAACACTCAATATCACTGCCACTTACTTAAACTACGTGATCAACTGTTACTCGAGGTGATGATGGAATTGTGCCTGGCATATTTCAATTTCATTCCCTTTCATTGTGGCTCACACTGTAGGTATGAAGTTGCTACTCAAAAGCAAAGGCATCGTGAATTCTTGTTTTCATGTGAGATAAGTTGAATGATAGTATTGCAATAGTGTGGATTCACTGGATTGAAATATATTTCATGTGTTTGTTCCCATGTTAGTCACTACGACACTTTGTTGGAGCAATAGATCAGACCGTGCCACGGATTTCATGTGACACGAACATGAACCCTGAACAACCCAACTGTTCATGAGTCTCACGTAAGACGAAAGAGATATACCATAAGGGTCTTATGATATGATCCAATTGATTGTGACATTAGACGACGGCGCACAAATCATCCAACTTGGTAAACGACCTTTGATGTGATTTGAAGCATTGTCCATAAACAGGTTACCCTGTATAAAAGAATTGTCCCTCAGATTCTGTCGTCGATTTCATCCACTGGACAACCTCCAAATTTCCCTCCGTCCATGACGACAATATGTCGAAACCACTATAAACCCAGGTATTTCCGCCTGGAAAGTATAACCGAGCCGCGGATATCACTCGGAGGAACCGGGTTCGTCCTCTGAAACAACATCGCCAAAGCAGAAGCCAAATAAACAGGAAATATCTGGACTTGCTGACTCGGCACTTAAACGAGGACTGTACGATTGCCGATCACCTGAGCTGGCCATGACCTCACACGTCACTGAAGCAAGTCGGCTAGGCAACTTTTATGCTTTCTTGTGCCTGCTTTCATCCAACCCATCAAATGCGCTGGAACACGCCATTCGTCCGTACTGCTGGACTTTCGGGCCTTCGAGAGTCCGCTGGCAGTTGAAGATCCCCGGGACCCGTGAGGCCCGAGATCTTCCATGTGCGTCTCTGTGAGAGGTGAGAAGTGAAACTCTCAGACTCAGAGTTGTCTTTGCCACGGAATACACGTAGCTTTTGGGCATCGTCGTGACAACAGAAGTGGCTCATGGCGTCACGGATCTTCACTTTTCATCATCAACCTGGCGCAGCAGAAACAAGTTCAGCTGTGCTTATCTCACCTTTCTGCGTAATCCCTTCTTGGCAATATTACACTCCAGCGTGTCCAATACCTGCAGTACGGGATGGTTACAGCATGTTACTGTACAGTACCTGTAGTGGAATTAACATTTCTCAAACCCAGCCCCTGCCAAGACACTCTGAGCAGTGAATTGCATCACAGTTTCAGCCATGTTGACAGGGGAATCTCGGAGGGACCAGGGAGACCAAAGTGTGCAAAGCCAGAGCTTGAACCTTCGAGTTGGTGTGGGACTCAACAACAGTTACAAAGCTCAAAAAGAAGAAGGCTGAAAGCTGGAAAAAGTGATGAGGTCTCCACTGACGAGAGCGTAATTCGTGGTCAGACTGTGGCTGAACCTCATTCCTGGTGAGAAATTACGATTGACTTTCATTAGCATTTTACGAGCTCTGCCTCGACGGTTCGTCGGTGAGTGGAGGAAGCCTTGGGCTTGGAAAGGTATCGTAAAGTACTTAAGCCAATTCGCATCACGACACTAGCGGGCGGAGAGTGAATAAAATATATAAAAAAGGTTCAAGCTTGAAGCTGTTGGTCTAGAAAAGTCTGGACGGGAAGCAAATTTTCAGGAACCCACAATGGCTTCATCCTCTAGCAGGGAGAGCAAGGAAGTTTCCGGCGCACAAGTAGTAATGAATGACCGTTAGACATTTCAAAAAGCAATTTCTGTCGGTATTCAGCCTCGTCATCCGCCGTATCGAGAGAGTTGTAGCTGAGGTAGTAAAAGCGCAGGCCCTCTTCGGAGAAAATCAATCTCTTGGCAAAGATCTAGGAGGGCATGTCAAGACAAGTCCCGTCCCTGATCGGCAACTTGACCACAGAAGCAAAGATTCAAACCGGCAACAAGACCGGCACCGTCATCGTCATAGAGGGGTGCATCTTGCATGACGAAGAATGCTTGTTCCTCAATCTGTAGATGTGGCTTCTCGCAAGGGCTGGATCATGGACACTCATAACTGGCGGTTGTATCAACATCAAACCATCTCACGGGTCGTCGGCTCTTCTCAGGATGAAAGGAACCGGCTAGGGAGAACGGCAAGGGAAAATGAGATGAGAGCTAACCTCCTCAGACTCTATCGAATGCTGTACAACCCATCATGCAGCAGTCCACACCTCCTTTGCCAAAAAACCGCGCAACTGTCTTCTCTGTTTTCGGCGTACAATCGATGAGATGATGGGTCCTCTGAGTCGGGCCAGTCCAGTGGTATAACCGGCCGAGACCTGGGTCTGTTTGACGATGCAGATGCAGAGAGATGGAGCATTGCGGCATGCGGGTCGATATGCGAGGTGCGGGTAAGGACTTACACGGTGGTCACTGGTGACATTGCTTTGATGAGCATGAGTTGAAGGTATCTGCCGTAGATAAATGCACCCACATCCTCTCCAGCATTCAACAGTGTCACAATGGCGATACTTTTGAGATTCATGTGCTCGGTCTCCAAACCAGCTAGACCAAAGTCAAAGTAAGGTATGTTGGACGCAGTTAGAATTCGAGAAGTGTATCGAAACAACTGCTCAGCATTTCCTGTTAATGGCTATCCCATATACTACTTAGCGGTATGCTGAGCAACCTGAATGCACAGAGCTAAATCCGTTGTTGCCATGATGGCGGTCATCTCGTGATCAGCATCCTCTTTGTAGCTTCGATTTTACTCGATGTTTTCTTGTTCGTGATCCCAGCCGCAATTTCAACAACGTAAAGAAATAGCATGTTCACCGCCGGAGTCTCGCGATGTCAGAGCCCTGTTCAAAGAGTGGGTGGGCTGTGGGTGAAGGACACTGGACAGTCAACTTCAGGAAGGATATCTGGGCTGCATGAGCGAGAGCACAGAAGACACCCTCTCGAACACCATAAGCACAGCAGAGTAACATGCGAATTTAAAAGCTACGCGCTGATACCGCGTTGACTGTCATATTGTTTTAAGATGCGGGGTTTGACTTCACAACGCGGGGTTAGTGCCCAGTAGGACGGGTCAACGTGACGAGGAGCGTCAATGTTCAAGGAAGCCAATGCCAATGCCAGTGCCAGTGAGTGAGAGTGAGCAGTGAGCCAGCTTGCCAGTCTTGGCCAATGTGCTGTTGTATGTACGATACTACGCGTACCAATTGACGTAGCCGCCAGTAGAGAACTGATATCAAATCAGACAGGTCCGTTATCGCAAAGACCGAGACCCCGACCGTCATTCCTTGCTCAAGCAAGTTCAAGGGGGGGTTGCATTGCCTTCATGCAGCTCCAACTCACGGGAAGAGACCGAGGCAATTGGCGATCAGTAAACAGCGCCAGATGGGATTGGACAGTTTCAAACACCTTCCATGATCGTCGCAGTATTAAATGAAGCACTGCGAGTCACGAGAAGCTCGGATATCGCGCAGCTTGGGTCGTACAAAGGACCCTTTAGTCGTTTCATCTGTCAACTTGTGAGATAGGAGAGAGAGTCGATTGTTTCTGTTTGCTATATTAGTTAGTTTCAGGGTCCTTTGTAGGAGATCTGAGAGATGATCTTTGAGGATCTGAAAGGATTCTTAACTCGGATTTCATGCGTCCATTGATTCTGCGAGTACATGGATAGGCTTGATAGGCTAGCTAGCAGTAAGACACGTCCATGCCCATGTCGATATCTATTCATCCATGCCCATGCCAAACTGTCGTCATCGGGGATTTCTGGCTTGCATTGCATGCAATTTCTGTATGTATGCAAGTGGGCCAGACGTGGGAGAGCTCACGAGCCTGGTCGAACGAGAAGGGTTCAATTGGTGGATGGACGAAGGGGTTGCTGTTGATGCAGATTGGAGAGACAACATGACACCCAAGACAGTTACTGCGTGCGTCCCTGAAGCAAGGGTAGATCGCAGACCAAGACGCAGACGGCAGCTTAGCTTGCGAGTGCGGAAATGGCACCAGTAGAAAGGCAGTCCTGCCATGAATGGAACAGGTGATTGTGGGGAAGTTGAAGAGCGACGAGGCGAGCATCAGGTCTGGATCAGTTGTTGCTCTGTTGCGCGTGCTCTGTACCCCCACGGCTTGGGAACAGCCAAGAGTACATAGAAACGTGCAATATTCAGTGCAACAAAGCCTAGGCAAAGAAAGTAGGCGATGACAAGAAACTCGTGTTGCTGTTCTTTGTGCATTGTGCATGGTTACACTGACAAAGGGCGTGAGATAGACCAGACGAGGCTTTGCCGACGCCTGTAAAAGACCAGACCAAACCTCCAGCCAAAAGATCAACAGAGCGGCCTGTGGCGCATCTTGCGCATCAACCCTTCTTGCATAGGCTAATGGTCCCTTGCGTGGGGTGACTGCGTACTGAAACAAGCAAGTTATGTGCCAAGTCATTGTCTATCATCTGAGAATTTGGTTGGCAAAGTGACTGATTGTCAGTCACAAGCCAGCAAATGACCAATACAACACGACAGCAACAGCAACAGCAACATCAACATCAACATCCACAGCTGATAATGCTGTGCTATACTGGCTACTGCTGATTTACAGATACACCGCCTCGAATATGAAAGCGGCTGGTGTTTGCTTAGTACGACCAAAACCACGCATCGTAACTGGTGGGAAGCTTTACAGGCGACGTTTCCATTGTGGGCCGGCCGAGGGTGGATGGATGATGAATGATGAATCAACGGTCAAGAATTCTGTGGCGGTTTACTTCTGGAAAAGAAGATGCAGAACTTTAATGTGCTGTACCGTATTTGCGGATGATTATGCGAGCATGAGGCTTGGAGGAGGGCAGTGCAAGTAGCGCCCTCTAGTCATCTTCACACGGTATACGAAGCAGCGAGTCGTGACCCTGAAACTGCCCGACAACCCTCAGGCCTCTCTCAGAGTCAGGACGGTGTGACACACGGTAGATCAGGGCGACCTGTTTTCGGTTATGGAACAACGTGGATCTACGCTCCATCTCACTTTGGCTGTCGCTGACAGGCGCCACTGGTCAATTGAGAAGACCCTGAGTGGACAAAGCCTCGGAGGGATGTGTCTACCTACTTACTGTAGAGAAAAGGGAGAAATGCACTGGGATGAACGAGTTGAGAGCGGTCTGCGTACCGAAATTGGGACCTCGGAATTGGATCTGTAATTTTGAATCGGAATGGATCCTATACGGTTGCTCTGTTTCTCGGCGCCGTGGAAAAGCGGACTCGATTCGGAGCGTCAGCAGCGGAGCAAGACACTTACAGGGCATGGTTCTTTCATTTTTTTTTCGCGGCTAGGGAGAAAAGAAAAGTTACTAGCAGCTCAGTACCACTATTGTAATGGACAAAAAGATTTAGATTAGCTTAGTATACGTGAGCAGGCCTCTAGCCCAGTTTATTTTGGCACACCGATTTACATCCTCGAGGCGCTGACAGCAACAAGACAAACAGCCAGTCAGCAGGGGAAAAAAAGCCATGGATCGATCTAGGCATCGCAAAGCCTAGCCCAGGACGCGAAAAAAGGGCGCAAAAATATGCCGTGTACCAGGAATTCTTCTTCCTCAGAAGGCTAAGGCTGGGGCTTACTGGAAACTTGGCTTTCCATCAGTCAGTCATTTCAAGTCAGTCAGTCAGTCAGTAAGTCAGTCATGTCCACTCACACCTCAGCATCAATTGGTGATAGCGTATTACCTGAAGCCCTGCCCTGAGCCCTTAGTACATGGCGCCCTGTGAAATGTAACAAGCCAGTCAGTCAGGCCAGTCAATTCCTGTGCTTCTGACCCGTGCTAGTAAAATTTCTTTGGCTCTGGCAACAGGACTCCATTTTTTACCCGCTCCTGGCACGGCAAATCGCCCATCGTCCTCTTAATTTGGGGTATCTCAGGGAACGGCCCCCCCTAAATTTCATCCCGTTCCTTGTCGTTGGCCCCAACCTGAAAGTGACCTCCGCCCAGTGTCGGTCGGTACCTTTTTTTCGCTTGCGTCTTCTTTGTAGCGTCAGGTATTCCCGTCAATTTTTGTTCATTTCCACCTGCATTTTTCTTTCCATTCTCGTTGCTTCGCGCCGATTAACAAGGCTTACCTGATTAATAGATAAATCACAAGACGGGACCCGAGGCCACCCTCTCTCTTTTCTTGCTCCTTCAAATAATTGCCTCCCCCTTCTCTTACCCTTTCTTTGTTTTGTTTTGGCTTGTTCTGTTCAGTGTTTTTAGTTGTTTCTTCTAAAACAATCTACAAAGCATCCATCCATCCATCCATTATCCCTCACCCCCTTGTCCCTGTCGAGCAACTTTGTCTCAGACCTTGATCTGTACTGTACTGTACATAGAGTTACACTACAAAACGGTGCCGTACTCGTGCCCGCCCTCGGAGAACGTCATATGCAGCAGTCTCCACGCGCAATAAACAGAACAGCGGCTCTCTCACACCCACAACAATCCACACACCCACCTACACAGCACAGCACAGACGCCACCCTGAATTGAGATTGGGGAAATCCTGCAACTTGGGAATCAGCCGCCTTTTCTACTCCTCTTCTAGCCTCTACTCAAAAGCCCAGCCCGGCCCGGCCCTGCATTGCACCTCACTTCTGCCATCGACCCATATCAAAGCACCCTCACGCAGAAAGCAACCACCCCAACCAGCAACCTACTCTACTCCATTGCAGTTGACGATGTTTGTCTTGCTGTTATAGCACCACTGTCCTCAGGGACACTTTTAAACGCCTCCTTCGACGCTGCTATTGCCCAGGCAATATCACAACCGCAACGTCTTGCACCTCAACTACTACACGACACTTACGGCTACACGCCTTCTCGACTACTTCAACGACTATCATCCTAATCTCCTCATCACGAATCGAAATTCCTGTTTGGATTCTTCAGCTCAACCCACACACTTCCACCCCAAAGTTGAAGCACTCTACTTATCTACCAACATGACTACCAACAACCCAGACACCCTATGGGTAGCTCACGGTTCAGAAGAGCTCGAGGAGGCTGACGAACCGCCTGAGATAACTCTTAAGAAGCAGCAGTTCACTGCCAACGATTTCCAGCGAACTACCATTCGGCCTCCCACTGAAAAGTCCTCTCTGTTGACCAAGGCTATCAATGGAAACTCAGACGACGACCTCTACACCCCCCAAACTATCTCACGATCCATGGCCAACACCCAACGACGTCGCTCCCTTGTTAGCAATATCAGCCTCGCTTCGACCGCCGACCTGACGAGCGATACTGGTTTTACTAGCCCTTCGAGACCCAACACACCAAGCCCTCCTCTTCCTGAAATGGCCATGCTACGCTTGCACGATGGACGTGCTGCCGAGGCCACGCATGTTTCTTTGCTAGGTGCTGCTGTCAGGTTACAACAGGGCAAGACTGAGGAGCCTCGCAAGCGAAGCATTCAGTTTGCATGCGGTGGCAAGCCCGTGGTTCAGGAACAACCCCCTGGATCCCAACCTATGGTCAAGGCGCCTTCTGCTCAGGAAGCTCCTCGTAAGTCGTGCATCAAGTTTGCATGCCCAGCTCGACCAGCCTCTACCCAGAATACTCCTCCCCGGTACACCGAGAACTGCGCCAAGAAGGAGGAGGCAACACCAAAGGCCGAATCTCCTTCAACCCCCAAGCGAACCTCAGCCCTGGCGTTTGCCGCACCTCGCCAGGTCACACCTCGCCGACACTCCATGCCGCGCCCTAAGTTTCTCCGCGCCGACTCGTCTGACCTTGTCACGGACAGTTCACAGTTCCACGAGTTTGCTAGTGGTATCACCCGAGAGGACGATTGGATCCGACGTGATAGCAACGCTGTTGCAACTAAACTGACAATCAATGACACTCTGACCAAGGAGAACAATATTCGACGTCTGGCTACCGAAGCAGAGGAAGAGGCGCAAGAGGAAGAAGACGAGCTTGAGGACGAGGAGGATGCTGATGTTGATGACGACGATGATGATGAAGACGCGGATGAAGATGAAGATGAGGATGAGGACGACGAACTCGATGTTGAGCTCGACGAGGATGATGAGGAGGACGAGGAGGACGATGACGACTCTGATGGCTATCACACCGATGAAGAGACCGGATTCGCCGACTCGGATGAGGATGATGAGGACGATGACATGCGTCTCTGGACTCCTGGAGCCAAATCTGTGGTTCATATCGGATCGGGTGCTACTCTCATGCGCCGTCCTTCTCTTCACGAGTTACAGTCTGACTCTTCCATCACTACCGTGGATAACCAGCGTGCCAACCGTCGCTCAAAGCGCGTCAGATATGCTGAAGAGGCCCCTGATCTTCCTGATAGCACTGACTTCGTCTGCGGTACCTTGGATGAGGACCGTCCTCTTGAGGAAGCTTATCTTTCCTGCCTCGCAGCTCGACGAAACGAGAAGCTTCGCGTCATCCCTCAGGACATTGATCCCAGTTTCCCTGCCTCTGAGCCTGAGGAGGAAAATGAGGGTGAGATCTTCAACCCTGTTCACCACTCGAGTGACGAGGATGATGAGTTCTTTCAGGGCAAAATGGAGGATCTTCATCAGGAGCGTGACCGCCCTCGTCGCCGTCGCAAGAGCGAGCATGCGTCTCCCAAGCGATTCCGCTCTCCTCCACCCAAGCGTCATCACTCACCCCCTCCCAAGGTCCGAGGTCGATCACCCAAGCCTCTGTTTGACCGTCAATCCCCTCGAAAGGTCAAGTCCCCGGCTCCTATGCGCAAGCCCATCACCACCCCTCTTGGATCTCCTCGCTGTGGCCAAGTCAACTTCAACCTGGCTGGTCGCCCTGGGCTCACTCACACCAAGTCTCTTCCTCGTGGCGGTGCTATGTGCCACCAGCGCAAGCAGGCTCGACACAAGGTCAAATACGACAACGATACCCACATTCGTGGCGCTATCGATATCGTCAAGGGTCTGGAGAGTAAGCGCCAGCGACGCAAAGAGAAGTTCCACCAAAAGTACTGCAACCGCGCTCGACGAGGCCAGATCCCCGAGCGTAAGCCTGTTCCTGGTCGCGGCACGGAACGCATGAGGGAACTCGGCCTTCTCATGGCTGGCAAGAAGGACCAGACCAACTATGTCCTTTCCATTTAAGCATGCTCGATTATCCTTGCAAGAGAACATCGATGCTTTCCAATTTAGACTGCGAGACACGTTACGACGAAGATGATACATCTTACACGATTTAACTTGATGACTCAAATGTCCTCTCTTCTTACACATTCTCGGCCAGGTCTCCGAGATTGTTTCACTGTATATACTGGTAATGGACCCTGGATGCTCGCAATGCTCGAGATTTCCTGTACATATTTTTCTACATTTTCTTTGTCATACTGCATAAAGCGGCCGGACAACGCTCGCTACTGGCGGAAAGGAGCTTATTTTGAACTGCTTGGATACCCGATACAGCATTTGGTATTACTGGGTTACATGCTCGGCGTTGGATGAGAGGCTATCATGACATAAATGCATTTAGCGGAATATCAATAACGACAATGATTCTCTGCCATATATTATACTGTTCGGTTTCGGTGATGTGAAGTAATTGGATGAATGAGACTACACATAGTTATGTACTTTCGACGCTGGGAAGTGTGATTAAAGTCTTGTTGAGCATTGGGGCTGTCACTAGCTGGTCAGTCACTCTGGTGTAAGTGAGTCCTGGAGACGGGCGTCGATTCACCACAATTTGGCAATGGGATCGTGAATACTTCCTTAATAAAGGACAAGTAAACAAATATGCTTCTTATACGTAGATTACAAATTTAAGCCACTGTTCTTGTGGCAGCTGACCTGCAGCTCGGAATTCGAGCGATGGGACTGTACGGCGTGACATACACGATGATATGTGCCTTGTAATTCAGGCACCACTTGGGCGTCCCTTTCTTGCCAGCTTTTGGTTCAATGCAACGCCTCCTAACAATCCACCAGCAGCTACATTCCACGACGCCAACGATAACGACGACTCTTTTTCTCCAGTGCAAGATAATAACACCACAGCCTTTTATTCCAAGCCTAATACTCGCCTTTAATACTCACACAACATGTGGATTGTCAACTGGTGTATGTAATCGGTTACGATTAAACAACTGGTAATTTGAATGGGCTGACACGTGCTGCCTATAGTCTATGATGTGCTGTCCTCCTTGGGACTGCTCAACAAGCACGCAAAGCTGCTCTTCCTGGGTCTCGATAATGCCGGAAAGACTACTCTGCTTCACATGCTGAAGGTGCGTCGATACAATGCTGTTGGAACTTGTTACCAGCGGTGGCGGTTTTGGGGATATATGACGACTAACGATGGATTTACAGAACGACCGTGTCGCTATCCTCCAGCCCACTCTGCATCCCAGTAAGATACTCTATGACACAACAACAATGCGTTTATACTGAGACACTACAGCATCCGAGGAGCTTGCCATCGGCAACGTTCGATTCACCACCTTCGATCTCGGCGGTCACCAGCAGGGTACGCAAATAAACCACCCCTTCAACCCCGCAAATATATCTAACAAACTTTATAGCCCGACGTATCTGGCGCGACTATTTCCCCGAGGTCAACGGCGTTGTCTTCCTTGTCGACGCCAAGGACCACGAGCGATTCGGTGAGGCCAAGGCCGAGCTCGACGCCCTCCTCTCCATGGAGGAGCTCTCCAAGGTTCCCTTCGTCATTCTCGGCAACAAGATCGACCACCCCGATGCTATCTCTGAGGACGAGATGCGACACCAGCTCGGCCTTTACCAGACAACCGGCAAGGGCAAGGTCCCTCTCGAGGGCATCCGACCTATCGAGCTCTTCATGTGCTCAGTGGTTATGCGACAAGGCTACGGCGAAGGTATACGCTGGTTGTCGCAGTACGTATAGAGAGGAGTAGGGAAGATGGGATGAGATTGAAAGAAGTGAGGCAGTGAGCTAGAGAGGTATACCTTACGTTGCGTCCTTTTGGGGAGAGGTAGAGAGAGGACAAGTCATTTCCAGTGTTTATGAGACCCAGAATTCTCTCTTAGGCGAACATTGGTCCTGCAATTCTACTATATTTACTTGCTACAAGATCTAGCCTCACCTCACCTCATACTGGGATTGCTCCTGAATCAGATGGAAAAATTAGACCCCTGGTGTTATGTGGTAGGGTGTTTTACAAGGGGCGGCTGGATGCTCATGAACGACATTATTGTGCCTACGCATTGTCGGAACACACACATCATGATGCGTGATGCAACTAGTGTAAATGCAACTAAAAGAGAAGGTGACAAGAATTAGAGAGAGATTGTGCGTGTTACATCTCATGATTAGTGCCCGTGGGCTCATTCTATCGCTGTCGGTGGTGATACCAGGTGTTCGATAGTGGCCTCGGTTCGCCAAGACGGCCTGGTATGGGTCCCCGGGAAATGTACCTCTGTACTGGTTCCCCAACGGAATCTACGTCATGTTACTAGAATCGTCACAAGGCAACCCAACAGAGCTTCGCATCATAGTAATCAATTTCTCCCTTAACCCGCCGCAACATCTCACGATCTCCAGAAATCCGTCTTATTTCTCTCTTCTGTCAGAAATGGGTTAGAGATTATAGCATAAAATCGATCGCAATGTCGTCCTCGTCTTATTCCTCACTACTGCCTCGCGATCCAGTCTATGGATTTCCACCGGAATCTTTCGACCCCTCCCTTCTTCCTGATGTCGACACTGAATTCGTCGATGCGCAAGACTTGGAAGCCTTTGAGAAGGCGCTCCAGGCTCCTGATCCGCTTCAGAGTCCGACCGATGAAAACGGCGCTCGGTCGCCACGCAGCCCGAGTTCGTTCAGTGTGACAAAGAGGCATTCGCAGGTCGAATCTAGCCTTGCGGATGATGTCGCTGCTGTCGCCGCCGCCGCGGACGCTGCGTCTGGAGATCTCCCTGTTCCGCCGACACCGAGTCAAGGGACATTTATCACGGCGCAGAACGATTGGGCGCCTGTTAACGAGAAGATCTATAGCCGTCGCCGTGGTTCGAAGCGAAGCAAGAGAAAGCGCAGGGGTGGAAAGGGGGCTGTTGAAGGTCTTCTAGGGACCCGCACCAAGGACGAGACCCGAGAGGGTTATCTATACCAACTTTCAAAGTGGCCTTTACTTTTCTTCGTGTTTGCATGGTTGGGTGGACTTGCCGTTGCATATCTCTCGACAAGACTATACATCTGGGTGTACGAACACTTCTTCACATGGCGCGGCCAGCGAGAAAGACTACGAAGAAATTTGCGAAATGCATCGAAGTATGACGATTGGGTAAGTGCTGCAAAGGAGCTCGACAACTACCTTGGTCGACAAACATGGAGGGAAGAGAATGATTTCGCATACTATGATTCCAAGACTGTTCGAAGAGTTTGGGAGCAGATGAAAAAGACAAGACTGCGTGCTGAAGAACAAGAAAGCAAGGGCGAAAAGGGCGATGGAGGTAAATCAGTGGATGAGCTGAAGACCTTGATCGAAGCTTGCGTCAAGAATAATTTTGTTGGCGTTGAGAACGCGAGGTTATACAGCCAAACGTACTATGGAACCAAGAATCTGGTACAGAATTTCCTAGATGAAGGTGAGTCCCCATTGCCCTAGCTAGATACTCGGAGATTCTAACCTGAAGCAGAGGAGAAGTGCATCAAATTTCTGATAAACACCAAACAGCTCGAGATGGAGCAGAAGCGAGTTCTATTCAAACACGTTTATGCGAACTACGGCAGAACAGCTCTCTGTCTCTCCGGAGGTGCAGCCTTTGCCTACTATCACATTGGTGTTGTCCGAGCTTTGCTCGATGCGAATCTGCTACCAGATGTCATTACGGGCACCAGTGGTGGTGCCTTGGTAGCTGCTTTGGTGGCCACTCGAACGAATGATGAGCTTAAGCAACTTCTTGTGCCAGCCCTTTCTGAGCGGATCAACGCCTGCCGCGAACCCTTTACAGTCTGGATTCCTCGATGGTGGAAGACTGGAGCTCGATTCGACTCCGTTGACTGGGCTCGACGATGCGGCTGGTGGACACATGGCTCCTTGACATTCCGAGAAGCTTATGAACGAACAGGCCGCATTCTCAATGTAACCTGTGTGCCAGCTGATCCCCATTCACCGACGATTCTTTGCAACTACCTCACAAGCCCCGATTGTGTTATCTGGTCGGCGGTGTTGGCATCGGCCGCGGTACCGGGAATTATTAACCCTGTCGTTCTCATGATGAAGACTCGAGATGGCTCTCTAGAGCCGTATTCTTTTGGCCACAAGTGGAAGGATGGCAGTTTGCGAACGGATATCCCCATCAAGGCCTTGAACACACACTTCAACGTCAACTTTACAATTGTCAGCCAAGTCAACCCACACATCAATCTTTTCTTTTTCTCTTCTCGAGGCTCAGTTGGTCACCCAGTGACACATCGCAAGGGGCGTGGGTGGCGAGGTGGCTACCTGATGTCTGCGTTTGAGCACTATCTCAAACTGGATATGAATAAGTGGCTCAAGTTCATCCGCCATGCCGAGTTGTTGCCCCGGCCTCTTGGTCAAGACTGGAGTCAGCTTTGGCTGCAACAATTCAGCGGCACTATTACGATCTGGCCAAAGTCGAGGATTTCAGACTTCTGGCGCATTCTATCAGATCCCGATCCTCATCGACTATCCCGTATGATCCACGAAGGAAAGCAAAGTGCTTTCCCCAAGCTCAAGTTTATTGAGAACAGACTCAAGATTGAGCGACTGGTTGAGCGTGGACGGTCTGATTCGAGACCATGGGTGCGTAGGGGCAGCATTCAAACTATTCTTAGCGAAGAGGATATCAGAAACATTCTGGCAGAGGAGATGGGCAATGGTGCAACTACAGAGGACGAGACCGATGTAGAAGATCTCAGTGGTCGTGGTCTTGGTATGACCACGCTCGACGAGAACACTCTTTACGAGGAGCCGGGAGAGAAGAGTGACTCGGAGGTTAGCGGTTGAGCTGAGTATCGTGTAAGATGGATGGGAGTGGATATAATACGAGCAACATTGGATGTCTCTAGATTAGTTCCAAGGTTGCTTTCTAGGTTTGGGTCTGAAAATTGGATTGGGATTGGGAGGAGCAAGTAGATCATTTATCATTATAAGCGTCTCTAATATACAGCAAGCGTTTCATTTGTGAAATTATATGGCCAGATGGTGTCGTTCTTATTCAAGTAATATACCTAGGTAGGTAGTTCACTTGCTCCGTTCTGAAGAGGTACAGTGCCTCGAAATAGAGTTGGGGCTGGCGCTAGAAGGTCGTAGACTGCAGGGCTGAGAGCACTAAGAAACAGTGGCTGTCGTTTCTAAAATTGTTTAGGTCAGGTTCCTTTGTGCTGAGAACACGGTGGCGCGTACGGCAAAGGAGCCATTAAGGTGCAGGTGGCAAGTGGGGAGTGACAGATAATCCGATCACCGGCAGCCGTCAACCCGCCCGCTTCCTACCTACTCCAAGGTCGACCATGGGAAATGCGCTGCGTGGCCGTAACTAAAGTAGTGGACGACAGTTGGACTCTCCACGACATCAGCACTTTTCTTCAACTTTACCTTCTCCCCGCCCCAAACAACAAGCAACAATATTATCTGCCCGTAAAATACACTCTTTTGGGGCAGAGAACTTGTTCTTGATTTTGTAAAGAGCTTTCTCTTTATTTTATTACAGCGCTTTTGTGTGTCTTTATTCTATCTTCTATACATTGATCGATCGCCTTGACTTGTGGGCTACGTTTCCCCTCGAGCTTGCTTTGAGAGTAGCCCTGGGGCTCTCTTCAACCCGTCAAGATGAGTTCCGACTACTCTTATGATGAGCAGGTAAGAATGTGCATTGTCTCTATGCTTGGACACCGGCTAACTCGATTTCCCAGGGCCAATTCTTCCCCTTCTTTATCCTGACCCTCACTGGCATTGTCACTGTTCCCCTTACCTACACACTTCTTCGCCCGAACCGCGACCAAGATGCGCTTGCGCCACGGATCAAGACCAGCTACAAGTCGGAGCATGCGGCTACTGTCGAGTCGCTCAAGTCAGCACAGAAGCGTAGCCAATGGAGGGTCAAGCGGGTCATCTTCGTGATAATCGGCTGGGCCCTCATGGCTGGCATGGCCTACCTGATCATGGTCACCCAGCGAACTGTCCCCAAGCTTTGGAACCCTTACGATATTCTAGGTATCTCAGAGGTAAGCTTCGCGACAACTTTATCATGCTGAAGTGACATTACTGACACAATCACTGCTAGTCTCTCAATGAGAAGCAAATCAAGTCGCACTACAAGCGACTCTCCCTCAAGTTCCATCCCGATAAAGTTCGACCTGACCCAGCCAAGAACGAGACTGTTGAATCCCTCAACAACTTCTACGTCGAACTTACCAAGGCCTATCAAGCGCTCACCGACGAAGACGTGCGCAACAACTACATCCAATATGGCCACCCTGATGGAAAGCAGAGCTTTAGTATGGGAATTGCCCTTCCCCAGTTTATGGTTTCCGATGGTAACGGCAAATATGTCGTTCTACTGTACACTATGCTTCTTGGAGTTCTTCTGCCCTGGCTCGTTGGATCATGGTGGTATGGTACAAAGAGAATGTCCAAGGAAGGTGTCCTGATGGAGAGCGCCAACAACCTGTTCCGACAATACAACGACGAAATTGAGGAGGGCGGCATCATCACTGCTCTCAGCGCTGGCAAGGAGTTCGAGGACATTCTGAAGGGCGACAAGGGCGAATCTGGTCTTTCCAAGATCGAGTCACGAATCACAGCTGAAAGCGAGGTCGGGCCTACTGCTTCTGGCATGTCGCTTAAGGACAAGGAGGCTCTCGAGGATCTGGACAACGGTGTTCGACGAAAGGCCCTCGCCCTTCTCTGGGCTTACCTTGGCCGTGTTGAGCTCGACGATCCTGCTCTGACCAAGGCCAAGTTCCAAGTTGGCCCTATCGCCCGCGCCCTCAACCAGTCCTTCAACGCTATCACTCTCGCCTACGGAAACATTGGTCCTATTGCCAACTCGTTCTACACCAGCCAGAACCTGATCCAAGCTGTTGCACCCCACGCCTCTCCTCTTCTCCAGCTTCCCCACATCACTCCCGAGATCGCTCGTGCTATCGAAAGTGACTCCAAGACACACATGCCTGTCCATCGATTTATGGATCGACCAGATGCACAGCGCAGACAGCTTGCTGTTGGAAAGGGCCTCCTGACCGAGGAGCAATACCAGACCGCGATCGGTGTCGCTAAGCAGATTCCCTTCTTCCGTGTATCCAGGGCTTTCTTCAAGGTTACTGGCGAGCGCTTTATTATCCCCTCGTCACTGGTTTCTCTTGTCATCAAAGGCCGCTTCATCCCCCCTGGTACTGAGAACATCCCTCCTGTCAACGAGCTGGATCTCGAGGACATTGACCCGGCTGAGGACGATATCGAGGCTATCAACGGACGCAAGAAGAAGACTATCAAGGGCCCTGACGGCAAGCTTATTCCTATCGAGGAGGAGTCAATCCTGCCCCCTCTGACACATGCCCCTTACTATGCCCGTGATCACTCTCCTCAATGGCACGCTTTCCTCAGCGACTCCAAGCAAGGCAAGATGGCTGTTCCTCCTTTCCACTTCGCCAAGTTCGACCAGCCCATTATCGATGATGAGGGCAAGCCTACTTTCAACATGCAGACTCTCAAGGCTCAATTTGCTGCACCTCCTCAAGCTGGTCACTACACATTTGTTTTGCATGTTATCTGTGACTCCTATGTCGGCTTCGATACCAAGATGGAAGTAACCTTGGTAGTTGAGGAAGCAAGCAAGGCAGCAGAGATGCAAGCTGAGGACGAGATTAGCGAGCCCGAAGAGGGTAAGTCTCAAGTGCAAACCGAATTATTGAATGTTCCTGCTAACAACCTTTCAGATTCCCTCGCTGGACAGATGCACGTTCTCAAGACTGGTCAAACTCCCAAGACCCGCAAAAGGGATTCTGACGACTCCGAGGATGAGAGTGGAACAGATGAGGAGGAGGATGACACCAGCGCAACAAATACCGATACTGAGGACGAGTCATAACGGCCTATCAGTCTCTCTTTATGGATATTAAAAAAGTACTGTAACCACTGAATCATGAGCGAAACCCCTCTCTGGAGCATGATGTGTGTATACGGAAGCGATATAATCCTTGTGTATGTATGTATTAGGATGGGAGGGAGTCTGGAGGAAGATGACAAACACTTTAAAGCTTGGGCATTTGTTTCTCTATCGAGAAACAAGTTGGGAGTTTAGGGGGTTCTTTAAGGCACACACTCAGTATATAGGCCTTTCTTGTTGTGTTTCTTCTCATTCAACTTCAAATTATTTCCATAGACGGGCTTGTTTCGTTCAAGCACCAAGACACCTTTTCCAGTTTCCGTCTCAGCCTCCAGTGAGCAAAGTATAAAAAAAACCCCCGCATTGGAGCAACTATCGTATAATACAACAAGCGCCCGAATTAATATTCTCTTTCCCCTTTGAAACATGCCTGTGAGGCGACGCTGTTTCCCTACAGTATGTACACCTATTGTATCGCCTCTTTCAGATTCTCGTAGGACCTTTCGGGATATAGACTATGCGTAGTATATATAGGGTTCCAAAGACGCAAGACCAGCTTTCGTTTTGCTTGTACAAATCTTTCGAACAGTTGAGATGGCTTCTTAGCATACTCTTACCCCACAGACTTCGACACCCTTGCCCTCAATACGAGCGGGACGACCAAAGTACAGGATTGACAATTCCCGAATGAACAAAGCGTCGGCATCGCTCCAGACGTCGAGGCCCATGCTCTCCACAGCGTGACTATCTACGCGGATCGCATCGGCATCGTTAGATTCAAGGTCAGAGTCTGATGGGCGAAGTGGTGCTCTTTCGCCCGAAGTTTGTGACAGGCCCTCGTCATCATCGTCGTGGTCAGTATATGGTTCGTCTTGGCTGTCAGCTAGGTCAGCTAACACTGATAGTATTTGTGTAGTGAGGCGGTGGAAGTAGGCAATGATAGCAAGCTCAAATCGAGCTTCACCAGAACCATCAGGTGCACGATTGCTGGCATTGAGAGATCCAAGTGAGTCTGATAATTGCCCAGAGCGAGAACCTGGTCGTGGCATAGTCATAGAGGGCCCAAAATCGGCGAGCAGAGAAGCGTCATGAGCTGCCTCCTCTTGCTGTTCCTGACGCAATTGTTCACCAGCGCTCGCCCACCACATGTAACCATTATAGGCAAAAGCTGCCCATGTCAAGGGTTCGACGACCTTTTCCACCGCGTCGTCTCGTGGGTCACGGACGATATGACTCGACTGGGTAGAAAATCTACGCGCAGAGCGCTCCTCTTCAGGAGACTCTGGGACCGCGCTAGGGACCTGGCTGGCAGCTGCAAGACGGACAAGGCCGTTCTTTAGAGTGGCAAAACGACGAAGATCTCGCTGGGTCGCCTTGATAGGCTGGCCGCGAGGGCATTCGACCACGGGCCAGACTCGCTCTGCAGCATTAGAGGAGTAGTCGGGAGGCAAAGTGACGAGCATATCCCATAGTGTGTCCTTCATAGCGAGAATGCTGTCAGTGGTGCATGCAATCCAGCCAGAGCCTGATTCGTCATCTATCGCATCTTCGTCATTACGGGGCCTCTTGGACGCCTCAAAGTCGTCCATGAGGAAAGGTATGTCATGAACACCAATAGAGAAAAGTGGTCTTAGACGCTGTGTTGAAGCTGAACCTGGAAGTATATCGGTGACAGACAGGGGAATATTGGAAAGAACAGAGAGGTTATATACTAGAAACATTAATAGAAAGCTGCTAGCTGAAGGGATATGACTTACCAAAATCACAAACTTCGTGGACTGGTGCATGGCATGATATTAGAATACGCTTCCGCAGTAAGGCAGCGCGATGTATGGGAAAGATGAGGGGACCAAACTTGTCCAGAAGACTAGTCAAACTCCAAGCAGGGTGATACGGCGAGAGTTTGTTACCGGGTGGTATTAGAGAGGCACCGTCGGAAGCTGATCGGTTGCGGCTGTGGGTTTTGTGGGGGAAAGGTGACGAGTTGAGAGACGGGGAGCTCACGGGGGTCTCTCCTGAGAGTCGACGATTGCCATTTCCAGACTTTTCACGATTGACAACCCAATAATCTTCGAGTATGCTTGTGTTTTTGCGATCCTCGGCCAGTTTCCTGTTCAACACGTCAGCCAAGTCCATTGGGCACTGGGTAGCGTTAGATTGCATACGCAGCCATCTCCTTCAGTCCCTCAGCATGCCTCCAAGCGCGCCCCAAACGACCATAACTCAGGGGAACTAGAACTCCGACGGCAAACATTCTCGCGTTCCGTGCTTCCTCCTCATCGCAGGGCATGTTAACAAAGGCGCTGAGTCCGGCATGGGCGCTGTCGTGAACGAAGTAGATGAGGTCTTCGGAGACCGTGTGTAGCCCAGAAGGAAGCGATTTGTATTCGACAAGACCTTCGAGGTCGATACCAGGAGCATTTTGCTTCCAGAGAATTGTATATCCAGCCTTTACGTCGAAGTGGATGAGAAAGAGAGCATCGATGGGAGGACGATCGAGAGGCTGGTTCGAAGGCATGCGGACGGAAAGAGACGGTTGTCCTCGGCGGGAGGAAGCCATGGCGATTGATTATCGAGATGCGCGCATCATATGCCGGCTGAACAATTGCAAAGGTGCAGGCGGACTGCGCTTAAATTGAGTTTAAGAGGGGAGAACAGAGTCGAGCAAGCAAGCAAGTGACAAGCGAATTGAAGCGAGTTTCGAAAGTCGAGCCAGAGATTGTTACGGCTTATACGGGGCTATAATGGAGTAACCGAGGCAGAAATCAGAAGCCGGTGATGATTGCAATGGGATGAAAGATTCCAAGGAGAAGGAGAGAATGAATGGATGGTGATGATAGATCGTGGTGGAGTTGAGTTTGGGTCTGGCTTACAGCGGTTACATTAGGTGCCTACCTCCTCCACTACCTGAACTAGCTCGCTAGGTACCCTAGCTCCAGGTAGCTATCGTAACCCGGTAGAGGATCCGATAGGGCCCACGTGATACAGGCATGAATGAGCTGGGCTTGTTCAAGTTGATTTACTTTACATGTTTAGTATAATATTTTGCTGTGCTATTGTAGAAAGAGAACGTTTTCTGTCAGTTTCGTGTCTCAGACTCAGATGGTACTGTACTACACGGAAGGAAGTCAAGACGAGTGTGGTCGGACAATCCCGTGATCGAAGCCAAGAGACAGCTATTTTGTGTCTCTATACAAAGAATCTATTTTGTGTTGTTAAAGTGACTGCCAGAAGCCGAGGGGTGTTGATACCTGGCCATTGACTGTGGAACAAGTATTCAAATGAACAAGTCTGGTTGTTCTAGGCTGCCACATACTCTATATGTAGCTGACATATTGCTCCGTGTCGTTCAATTGCATAAAGTGTGCCAGAGGTCAGGATACTTCAGAGCACTTGAAGAGAAGACAATAGATATAACTGACTCTTCTTAAAGTAGAGGAGGTATTTGAGGATAGTGATACAGCGTTGAAGTGACTATAGATTGGTTGGGACTTGTTCTTAATCCTCGACGGGATCACTCTGGGCGTTATAAAACAGTCAACTAAGAGGACTCGATACTCCAAGAACACACCGAGTTTGTCTCTTAAAAAAGAGAAACTTTCACAAGGTGTATTCATTATTTTATCGGAGGTCCCCAACTATTATTGTCCCAACCGGATATAGGCGAGTCAATACCCATACAAAGCGCTGAGTCAGGCATGATCTATCTGTTCCTCATCCTCGGTGCCGACTTTCACAAGCCATAAAAACGAACACCCTGTACCTAGCCTAGGTGCCTGTGACATCACCCAACCAATGGCAACCTCCCAATCAAAGACGTTCCCGTCCCGTGTCAACGGCTGTTGAAGAGCTGAGCATTAATTAACTGAACAACTCAGTTGCGCTGTAGGAGTGAATGTGATCTGATTACCTCCTACTACCTACCTACCTACCTAGGTACCTACCTATATCTGTACATTAATCCCTCATCCTCTATATAGAGCAGCAGTTTATCAAAAATCTATTCAGCGTCTAGTCCAAGACATGGAAAGACAGAGAAGAAGAGAATAAGAGAAGAAAAAAGACCCCGCCATCCATCGCTAGAATTGACACTTTTATCGAACCCACTCAACAAACCAACCCCCGCCAAACCAAACCCGACCATACAGTACAATATCCATAACCCAGCTGACCTATAAACTCTACCTACCTACTTCTCCTCTACTGGTGTCTGTCTGTCTCACTTTGTCTCTTCTCCTCAGCAGATTCCGCCGTCGCCCATCATGTCCATCTCCAACATCCTCCTCTACTTTCTCCTCGGCTACGCTGCCCTAACAATCTTCTTCTACGCCATGTCCCTCGTCGTTCCAAAAGCTGCCTTCGCCGCCCGCGGCCTCGCCTCCTACATCTCTCTCCTCGCCGTCGCAGCCTATGGAGTCCTCGCCTCCGTCTTCCTCACCATCGTTGGAAAGCAGCAGATCGCGCAATGGGCTGTCGGCCGCTGTTTTCACCATGTCATGCGCTACACCACTGGCGTTGAGTTCGTCGTCGAGGACCCCGATAATGTCCTCGGTACTACGCGCCCGGCTATCTTTATCGGAAACCACCAGACGGAACTCGATGTTCTCATGCTCGGAATCGTGTTCCCCAAGTACTGCAGTGTTACTGCTAAGGCTTCGCTGAAGAAGGTGCCTTTCCTCGGCTGGTTCATGTCGCTGAGCGGTTCCATTTTCATCGATCGCAAGAACAGCAAGGATGCCCGCGAGGCTATGAAGGGCGCTGCTAGTGAGATTCAGTCCAAGCGACAGAGCGTCTACATGTTCCCTGAGGGCACTCGAAGTTACGCCAAGGAGCCCATGCTGTTACCTTTCAAGAAAGGTGCTTTCCACCTTGCTGTCCAAGCCGGCGTGCCCATTGTTCCCTGCGTTGTCGCAAACTACAGCCATATCATGCACCCCAAGACTCTCACCTTCAAGTCTGGAAAGATCCCCGTCAAGGGTATGTATAACTTGTCTGTTCACCTGCTCAAATATCTAACTGTATGTAGTTCTCAAGCCTATTCCCACCAAGAACTTGACCACAGCCGATGTTGACGAGCTTACCCGCACAACGCGGGAACTCATGCTCAACGAACTCATCACTCTCACAGCAAAGGCCCGCGGCCAACCCATGGCTGTTCCAGCTTCGCTTGACTCAACAACTGGCAAGAGCTCAGCCATCGATACAAATGGTTCCGCGCACTAAGCGCATCTCATCAAACAAAAAGAACTTATTGAGGATGAGGGAGACTGGTTTGGATAGGGATAAGGAAGGAGTTTGCCATACGGGGAGTCACGTCAGATGCAAAGACTTGAGGCGGCCTTTTGATACCCCCATAGACGCATGCATGAGGCGGCTTGTGCTCGTTAGGTTTACGGGCTTGAGCTCAGCCCGACTGTTTTGGTTTACTGTTTCTGCTTTTTCGTTACTGGAGCTTGCTTGCTGGCGGATTTGCGCTTGTTTGTTTTTACCTAGGTTAGGTTCATGAGGCGGGCTCACAAGATATTTTCAGAATTTAGTCGCATGACGGAATGAATAGACGTATATACGTTACGTTACATATGCGGATGTCGATCACTCCCTGCCCAATTGTCACGGGAATTCACATGCATGCATACAGATCTGTATGTAACTTTGTACACTTTTCGTCTTTCATTCGGTATCGTCTATCATCATCTGCACGCCAAAATCGGAGGATCAGAAACGAGATTCAACTCCAAGATCGCCAGACCCGACCTGCCTTATATTCCGCCATGCTCCGAGGCCAACCAATTACAAGGAAATATCGCTACACTAAAAACCACAGAAGAAATCGATGAAGCCCAGCTTTTGTACATAGCAAATGCACCGACAGGCTTACTCTCTAAGCGCCTGCAGTGCTTGCGTCAGTGATACGACCCTCAGACTTCGGCCCCGTCTCGGTGTTCCCATAGCAGCCGAGCTAGTATGTGTTGCTGTAGGGCTCAAGTCATCTCGCCAGAAACGGAAGACACGCTTCAGATCCCGAGGAATACCTTCCAATACGACTGTCGAGATGGGTACAAAAGGGCGGTCCTCCATACCCGCGGCGAGGATGGCATATTCTTGAGCAAAGTCAAGAGCGTTGCGGAAAGACGAGTATTGCGACTGAGCACGGGCGCCAACAATGATGTACATCTCAAAAAATGCGTCAAGAACATAGATGTGCTCGGGAGAAAGGTCATGCTGGTTGAAGGGAGCGATCTCAAAAACCTGGTGCTTATTAGTACGTCAACAGCTTGAGCGAATATGAATCGACATACCTGTTGCCGTGTGTCTGCATCTGAGCAGAAGAGTCTGCTGCAGTACTTGGCATAGTTGGGCTTGAGCCTCCAATGATCAGCCGAGTGAGGCTTCGATCCGCTTTCAAAAAGTTTCCAAAATGACTCAGACTCCTCGCCATCGTCGGCCTCGATTAGTTCTCCAGTCAGTGTAAGCTCAATGGCGATGAGCTTCGCCGCACTCAACTCTGTTACATCGCATCCTCGTCCCTTCCAGATATAGGCCTTACCCTGACTGGTAAGGACATAGACGAATCCTGCGCAGAGACTCGATGGGTTGAAATCACACTCATCGAAAGCGACCTGGCCCTGATAGCGCCGGCCGCAGAGCATGTTGGGTGCCAGTGAGTCGTACTTGTTGCTTGAGCCGCGCCTAATCAAAACAACCCCACCAAGAGCTTGCAAAAACTCGGTTGTCTCCTTGCCTTGCTGCATCTTGACAAGCTTGCCGCCCAATGCCTTGGCTTCCTTCTGGACGAAAAGAAGGGCATCGTCAGCGGCCGACTCAGGAACTTGGTCACCAACCCAGAAATAGATCTCCAGGCGCTTCCAGCCAGCCTCATTCGTGAAGCTGTGGGGAGCAATGTACATCTCTCGCTCAAACAATGTGCGCTCGTTGTGAGCCGAAACAGGTGTCTTCTTGCCCTCTGCGGATATTTGAAACACCTGGAAGCTGAGACTCTGAATCTTCAGAGGGCCCGTTGGTGGCCGGTTTGCAAGAAGCTCTGCAGCATCTACCTTGTACTCAGATCTTGAAGGTTTTGGCCCAAAGAAGTCTGTCAATAGACTAGCAACATCACTGCCCTGGCTGGGGGTCTTTGGTGGTGCGGTCGAGTCTGTTTGCTGAGGCTTGGGGGTCTGTAGGGCTTGAGGAGTCTGGGGTTCTTTAGAAGGGGGTGTTGGCAAGGGACGGGTGGCCGCTCGGGACGGAGTCTTGTTGATCTGTAGAGGAGAAGATCGTTCGGGGTTAGGAAGAGGGCGAGGGGAAGCTCTTGGTGGTGTCTGTACTCCTGAGACATCTGTTCTGTCCCACGAGGGCTTCGCTGCCAGTGGTGGGGGTTGAGTAGCGCCGCCAAACATGGCCCTCGCATTCTTTACAGAGACAACGGGGTCACTATCAACCTTTGTTGGGGATGAGGGCTCAGGCTCAGGCAGTGGTCTTTGGAACATCTTCACAGGAGACCGAGAGCCCGTTCGCTGATGCGTAAGACGGATCGGCTCCTTAGCAGGTTCTGAAGTGTTATTTGGTGTCGCGCGGTCCATGAATCGAGACATGCGGTTGTTATCAAGTTTCTTAGGTGAGCCAGGCTGTGAAACGACGTCGCCGGTCTTCTGTATCCTCAGTGGTGAGGGATAATCACTTGGGAGGAATTCACTCTTGGGAGTCTGTCTGGAAGAGAACGAGGATGTTTGCTCATCACGACTCCGGAACCGTCGAGATTCATCCTCTTGAGGCTTGACAGGTGTGGGTTTTGTGGGTGTAGACTTTCCTCGTATGGTAGCCTTGGCAGCAACTTGCTGTTGAATAGAAAGAGGGGCAGTGGCTGACTCCTCCACCTTCTGGGCAGGAGGTGTCTGTTCCCCTAGCTTCTCCTTGACAGGTTCAACGGGTTTCGGTGTAGCAGGCTTGGGCTTTTCTTGGACATGTTTTGGTTCAGCTGCTTGTGCTGTAGAAACGGTCTTAGGGGCAGCCGAAGTCGGGGCCTTTCTTCTAGGGCCTCGTGCTCGACCCTTAGTCATATGTGTCAGCTGCGGGCCTGGAGCAGAAGGCTCTGTAACTGTTTCGGTGGAAGCTCCCTTCGAATCGGACTCATCTGAGGTCTTTCCCCCGTTGGCAGCCATGGGTGGCGGTCCTCGTGCAAGCATGCCGGCGAGGGCTGGGTTGAACCGTCCAGCGAGCTTACCTCCTACACGTCCCTGTAGTCTAGCAGGTGAGCTCGTTTCCTTGTGCAGGCCTGGCAAGGCCCGCGGTTCCTCCGGTTTCGCGCTAGATTCGGTAACTACTCGCTTTAGACCCTCGTCAGCGGGTTCTGGGGCGGATTCAAGAGCAGGCTTGGGCGAAGAAGGGGTCTGGCTGGGTATCCTCTTGGGGCCTGGTGTCGGTTTGGGCGAAGTTGGCTTACTCGGTGTAGGTGGTGACTTCAGTTCAGCCATGGACTTTCTCTTTGCCATCTCAGCCCTTCTGGCAAGGCCCTCTGGTAGTGGTGAATCGTTCGTGGGAGTGTTGCTCCTTGAGATGCCCTTACCCTCGACCTGAGCTTTCTTAAAGTCATCCTTCTTCTTCAGAATAGCCTCCTTGAATTCATCCACTCTCTCTGTCTTCTTTGGACCGCCTGTCTGACTGAGGGAAGCCTTGCCCTTAAGAATGTTATCTTTCAGCTCATCAGGAGCCACATAGTTCTGTGTCTTGGTTCTGCGAAGAGTGCCAAAGACGTTCTTGAACTCAGGTTCTTGGGCCTTTGGCGCTTCTGACCCTGTTGGCCGATGTCTTAGGGAACTGCGGAAGTCCTTCTTCGGAGGTGTCTCAGGCTTGGGTTTGGGCACAGGCGCAAAGGGTTTTACTTCTCTGGGGCTTACGACTGGCTCATCCTTGGCAGGCCCCGATGTCTTCTTCTCCTCTTCGGTGAGTTCAGGGTCCGGGACTGGCTCAGGATCAGGATCAGGTTCGGTCTCAACTTTGGCAGCCTTCTCCTCAGTTGGAGTTCCGGACTCGAGCTTAGGGGCACTCTTAGAAATGCTCAAACTGGCACCGTGGTTGTAGGGTCGGTTACCACCAGGTGGAGGAGAGTAGATGCCACCAAGGCCTGTAGTATTGGTCTTTGTAGCAGTTCCCATAGGGGTAGACCTCATAAGTCCTCCGATACTAACTTGGTGTTTATGAGAAATAGACCCTGGGCGAGGCCGTGTTGTTCCTTCAGCGCCGGGAACACCTCCCTTGTTCTTGTTCAGCTCTGCCATCCAAGCTGGCTGCGATGAAGTCGATTTGTGGTGAGTCTTGGGTGACTCAGGTGGCTTATTCAAAGCACTCTCAAGCCAACTTGACTTGGTAGGGCTCCACCTCCGTGGATCCATAGTCTTGGAAGGGCTGGTAGGAATTGGTGCTCCCTCCATGGCAGTGTCAATTGTAGGGGCTTTTGGTGTAGCCTCATTATCAGACTCTCCATGTCGAGATGTTGGCCGGCTGGAGTTTGGCGTTGTCGATTCAGGCCGCCCCTTGCTCTGGGGTCGCGCATTGACAGATAGACCGCCCCCTTGGTTCGACTGGATCGAATTGGCGCGATTCAGACCAGGAGGGCTCGTAACGCTCCATCGCTTGACGCTATCTGACCTCTTCATCATGGCACTCTGGACAAATCCGCCCATACCCTTGGTGGGCGAATTGGATCGCGAGTTGGACCGAGTAGGAGATACACGCCCCGACATGCTTCCGAAGCGGTCTCCCACAGACTTATCCTCACCGGCGTCAAAGGCTGGAGGATTCAACGTTGGAGGACTTGCCAACTTCATCTTAGTAGGAGTAGCAGGTTCCTTAGCGGGCTCCTTGACGGGTTCCTCAGCAGGTGGGCTTGGTTTTGGTTGTTCGGCTGTCATGCCTGGTAATTGCGCCTTGACAGAAGCCATGTCCAAGCGATCGGTATCCTCGACTTGATTCTTTCGGTAAGCAGCCGAATTAGCTCCACGGTCGGCTGTCTGGCGAAACCATGAAGGGTCTTTGGATCCGAGGGCATGAGCAATCTGGTCCTTCGAGAAAGTCTGCTCAGTGGCTGAAGCTGGAGCAGGGGAAGACTCCTGCGACCCAATGAACGACCGCTGGGTCGCATTTTGGGTTGCGAGCATGCTCAACGGGCGTGCAGAGCCACTGCGGGAGTTAGGTCGCCGCTGCCATGATAATGTAGAGTAACGGGTGGGTGTAGTCGCGGGCTTGGTATCGACATCAACAGGAGACTCGTTCTCCTTGGTCGGAGAGGAGCTGACATCCATTGGAGCTTCGGGCTTTGCTTCAGGCTCAGATGATGGTGAGGCAGTGTCGTCCTTGGACAAACCGGGGGAGTCGAGCCTCAATGCCTCGGATAGATGAACGCTACGACGACTCGAACGTGGTGAGGGAGTGTTTGCAGGGGAGGACTTTTGTGGTGAGATTGATCGCGCACGTTCTAGCAGTGGTAATTGTGGTTAGCAAGAGGACACCATCGGTGATTATGTGATTTCAGCATCAATGCATCTCAAAGCCAAGACAAAATCATGAGTAAGCCAGTAGAATAAGAATACAACAACGGAAAGTAAACAACGGGTGTACGACGAAGGATGTTGCCCTGGAAATTGGAAGAGGGAACGCCATCAATGCAAGCAACAAAGCCACTCGGGTGGGAGTCAAGGTGCAAGCAACAATGGACGCCCAAGCTCTCTCTCTCTTTTCTTTGTTTTTTGGTTATTTTTCTCACCTTCACGACGGGCTTGTCTTTCTCGCTTGGCAGCCAAGTATTCTTCAAGCTCACGAGCTCTCGTTTCGTCTTCTTCGATCTGCTGACCACGCAGGCGCTCGACCTGCTCGAGAAATTGAGAGACTTCGTCGGACATGGCTCTGGGGCCTTTGGGACATGACACGGAAGGGGGTGGATGTTTTAGAAGAAAGACGGCACAGCGTGGGCCCTTGGCTTTGTTGGATAGCACAGTAAGCGCGAGCAGGAAAATACACAATGCAATCCTACGCACAAGGTTGCAGCAGGTGTTATAGACTGCTTTCTGCTGTCTCCCAAGAGCCTAACGTAGCCTTGAGAAGGATGTGGTGCTGGTGGGAAGTTGATAATGGATCGCTCGACTGGGATGGGATCATGTCAGTTAGCTGCAGTGGAAATTTCACATGGCGCTTCTGCAACCCTATTGGTTCATGGCCGTCCCCAGGTGTGTCTGTCTCTAAAACCCGCTATGAGAGGGGGCCGCTGTAGCGCCCCTGCAACCCGGAGTCTCAGGGGCATTCGCTCCCGCTCGCTAGGGAGGGAGGGACTGCTTGACAGATTCCGGCCCAAATGCGGCCATCAACGGACGGGATTGTGTTTAATCTTGGTGCATATCAGAGCTCGATCTGGTGCAAAAATATGCATGAACCTCGTCTCATCACTTGCATGATGCAGAATCGGAGCGATGAAGATTCAATTGATATCACAGGCAACCTAAACCCAGCCTCACCCAGCTCACATGTTGTGCTCCTATGCGCTATAAACAAAAGACCAATATCAAACGTCATCCTTTGTTTACTTTCAACTTTTCCCCACGGCCGATCCACTACAATAACAAACCCAAACCATGGCTTGAATCCGTTAAACCTTGTCATATCTTGGTTCGTCTACCAGAGTAAGCAGTACGTATCTTGCTCTTCTCATGCCTCAGACCACGCAAGCAGGTTATCTCAGATTTCTCGATCGACAATACGACCTTGTAAGGTTAGCACAAGCTGCACGCGGCACTTGGTGATGCTCTCCCGCTCCCCTGCGCTTCGCTAGACGAGGCCTGTAAAGATTGCGTGCTGTAGAGTTTTGCGGGACGTTCTACGTTGCCCGGCGTAACGAATTTCCTATATTGGGTTTCAACATTTAAGCTAGCTGACTTTCTTATGCATATCCGCGCTATACGGCTGGTGGCTTCCAGGTCTCGCGGCTATCCACACTCTGTGGTTTGTTTGTTGCTTTTGGCAAAAAGGACTTCCTGTTGTGAGGCCAACAGGAACTATTCGGTTGAGCCGGTCTCGTCTAGTAGAGAAATAGTCGCTTCTTTGCATCCTCCACCACCCACGATAGTCCTTCTTTAAGGTTGGTTCCAGTCATGGCGCTGCATGGCAGGATGTGCCATCGATGTGTCCGTATCGATTCCAGTTGTAGCTCCTAAACAGCATGGTGAGCTTGGTCATAATCACATGGCATTGCGTGACGTGAACATACTGAGAGGATCTCTTGTTCCGTCATACATCCCTCAACATCTGTTTTGTTGGCAAAAACAAGCAGACTTGCCCCTGCAAGACGCTGTACCACTTGTCAGTAGCTATCCGACCGTTGCCGTGTCATATCACACACCTCTTCTAAGAGTAAACCTTGAAGCTCGTCTCTGCAGTCTTGGATGCGTAAACGGTCTGTTGCGTCGACAACCCAGATCAAAGCATCCGTTTTTTCGAAATAGTTTCTCCAGTATGACCGCAACGTTTTCTGCCCACCCACGTCCCCTAGGAGGGTCAGCTCATCTCATGGACTTGGCATGTTTGGGTCACACACAGATGTTCAATTTGTACCTGCAAAGACTGTCAGCGGTGTTCTATGACGAATGAAGTCCTTCTTACCCCTCGTAGTCAATTGTCTTGATAATGAAGCCTAATGTTGGGCTTACGGTGTTGACATCCTCTCCCATAACCTTCTTGACGATTGTGGTCTTTCCAGCATTATCCAGTCCGCTTTGAAGATTTAGCCAAAATTCTTGCTGGAGCAGTTCGTGGTCAATACTCACAGCATCAGGATTCTCATTTCTTTGTCCTTGAGTCGGGCTTTTCGCAGGATTGACAACATTTTTATTCACGAGCTGTGTATTAAATCGATTCGATGGTAACACACGCAAGGCACTTCAACTTCGTTCTTGGGCAGTTTTGTTGGTCATTTGATCTTTAAAGGATTTACTTCTTCATCACCCAACTATGAAGGTCGTTGAATTCAGTTGCCTGCGGCTCTCATAGCTTCACGTGATTGGTGCTCGCTTGATCCCCTTCACCCCTCCGACCTCACCACTCTCAGATGCTATGCCTCAACCGCCACTATTCATGGATAATCTACATAATCTGACTCCCATAGACACTGTGAATCTTATCGACATCCCGTCTTTACATACGCTACTTTACATGTTCATACACTCAAACTTGGCCTAAACATTCCCTGCCATGCAATTACCATCGCGATAGACACCCAAAACTCAATAGCCCTGGCTCTTATACCTCAATGCATGTCTTCCTCCACGATTTCTGAAGCCGGACGTACTTCATGTTCCCATACAACTAGGTCTTTCCAGGCGCCTGGGTTTTTTCCATGCTTAACAACTTCCTTGAAATTCGCAACCTTCGCAAAATCGTACTTTTCGAGCAGGCGAGTCATCCACTCAATTCGAGAATCGTCCTCGCCATCAAAGAACGTCTCCAAGTACAGCTTGTTGTATTTTCGTTCATTGTGTGCTGGAATCTCTTCGTACGTCTTTCGGGGATCCGAGCATTTCCAGGTGTAGTCCACAAGACTCCGATGGTAGATGGACGTGGACAACATAATTCTGTCCAGCAGTGCCGACCCGACTAGCATTTGGCGATGCTCTGGGTCAACGATGAGCTTGATTCTCCCAGAGAACCTGGCTCCCTGGCATGCGTGGCCTAGAAAGTCATGTCGGGAATCATCGACAAAGGCAAAGCCAAGGATGGTTGAGCTCCCTGACACTCCATGGGATTTCATATACCCAATGAGCTTCTGATAGCGCTTTTCATCGCCCTTCGACCATCCAGAACGGTCGACTATCTCACAAGAAGATTCAATCGCCACGATGAAAGGGCGACGCTTCGACGTGCAAGCGTTGTAGAGTTCTGCAATTTGTGCACTGTCAACTTTGGGTAGGTAGACTTGCGAATCTTGTCGCTGCATCTCATTGTTGACGATGTTTGCGATGCCTTGAAAGTCCGTAGGCTGGACGGGCCGAAGAGTACAATCTGCATCAGGCCACTTGTCTTCCTCTTGCGTGATGTTGGCATACTTCTGTTCTTCTTTCTTACGCTCAATCTCTTCCTTTTTCGATTTGCGTAAATCCAGCTCGCGGGCGATATAGCCTTCAGAATTGGTCACCGCACGGCGCCAGTTGTGCCTGGCTTGGGTGTCTTTCTGGACTTTGATGTACCGCGGTGGAGGAATGAGTTTTCCTGTCGCAGGGTCGATGTCGCAATCATCGGCCCGAGGATGACGGTTTGCGGTAAGGTTGACGATGGGATAGCTTTCTTGTTGTGTCTCCCACTTCTCCACGGCTGTCAATAAATGTGGATGAACCTGGACAAGGGCCATATCATCATCGTTTTCGCGATCATGTGGTTCAGGACTATTCAATGCGACCAGTTCATCTGAAGGCAATGGGCCAGCACTCAGCGCCATGGAGGCGGTGCTTAAGGATCGTTGTCGGAGAACGAGGGCGGTTGAAGGTGTAACAGCTTGGATGATATGCAAGGGTGCTGGCAAAGGAGCACCTTCAAATCCTGATGAGTTGTTACCGATTGACTGCTCCTTAGGTGAGTTCCAAGTGCCGACGGAGCTGTGCTCGAAGTCGTCTGTTCCTTCGGAATCCACGATTTCAGGCGATTGGTGAAAGGGTGCGCGAACAACTTTCTGTCCAGGTGTGTCATATGGAGCAGGAGAAGAATGCACGACGCCTTTGGAAAGTCTTCGATGCGGAGGAATACGAACCGCCTCGTTAGTGCTTTCTTGGAGAGGGAGAGGAGAGCGAAGACCCTTCTGTCTGTTCCAATAGCTTTGCTGGATAGGAGTGGGATGTCCATTGCTTGGTGTCCCTTGCGACCCGAAGAATCGCTGTTTAACGGCCTCCGCAGGCAGGAGCTGCTGACTTGGAGTTTGAAGTCCGACAAGTTTGCCCATGCCTTGGATGCGCTGCAGTGAGTTATTGACATTTGGCGAAGGCGTGCTGCCCCCGTCACCCCGGCTGCTGGGAGTCCACGACATGGCTGACAAAGTCAGCTTTCCATTGTTAGTTCGTGCGAATGGTGAAGAAAATGCAGCAACTGAAGACGAACCTGTATAAAGGCGACACAAGCGGGTGTACTACTTGAAACACGGTGATATGTAGAAACAGCGGCGCGAAGGGCGGTGACTGAACAATAGAGTTCGAAAAGTGATATGAAGGAAAACAATATGAAGGGAGAGAAGATTGAAATAATACCAACGATCTTCTTGGCCGGGCGAGTAAATGTTGGGGTTCACTGTGGTGAGCAGGGGAACTCGAGCTTTTGTTTGTGGCGATGGAGAGGGGAGAGGGGAGAGGGGAGAGGGGAGAGGGGAGATGGGGGCGACTGGCCTAAGGTTAGGTACAGTAAGGCAAGGTAGGTACTGTGTGAAGAAGAGAAGCACGCCGTAGGCTCTTGCCCAGGTAGCAACGAGAGTTGAGGAAAAGAACGAGAGGCCACTGCCAGCTGTTAACAGTGGCAGATTACAGTAGTAACCTCCTGACCTCTCCATGTGCGAATGAAATACCTTACGTTAATACCTAGGTACCTAGGGTACAAGTCGAGTCCGGTTATGGTGATATATCAAGGGCCACAGCAGGCCAAGGGACGAGGCGATACTCAGAGGAAACCACGGCTAAGTGCATAGCATCGTTGAGATCAACAGCATTTTATGTGGTTCAAGACGAATAGGACCCTTGACTGCATGGGTTCGGGTGTGACAAGTTGGCAAGCAATCAAGATATGAATGATAATATCAACGAACGAATCTAATACACAAATGGAATTATATTTGCAGAGCTCTGCCATGTCTAGTCCTATCCGTTTGTTTCCTAGGGTATATCCAAACTACCTAGTGAACAACAAAACATCAACCCCATACTCCATGGAAAGGATCAATTCCACCTATTCCTCATCACTGCGCTCCATCAGTCGTCTATTCTGCTGCACTTGATCCCACAGATTCTTCTTGGGCTGGCGCTGAGTCGACGTACGTGATGTTCGACGGCTCTTCTGACCACCTGGAGCCAATGAACCCACGTTCTCTTGTGAGCGTCTAAACCCAGGATGCGAAGAGTAAATGCTCGACGCTGCAACTGACGGGGCGACCGAAGCTCTTTGCTTCCCGCCCCGTGCTGGCCGAGGTGTTAACGGCTCTCCATCTTCAGATGGGATACCCGTCTTGAACCCGAATTTCCGACAAAAATCTATGTGTGCTTGGTGTTGAGCGTATGTGGTGGACTCTCGAGCACCTGCATTGGTCGGCTCTACAGTGTTTGGACGAGATCCATCCCCTGCAGCACTTTCTTGGAGCGAAAATACTGAGACAGGCACCCACTCAGTTTCCGTAGGGCTATTACGGGCAGTGGTATCGGGGGGTGTTGGTCCTCTGCTGAAACTGAGAGGGTGTGGCACGGCACTTGGGTTAGTGTAGGCAGATGATGTTTCCATCTGCTCATCTGGCACAATGCTTGCTCTCTTTCCAGTATAAGCAGAGTCTCTCTGTTGATTTGACATAACGCTCTGCCTCTTAACAGTAGCGGTCGAGTCTCTCCTGTGCTGCTCAGGTGCAAAGTCCCTCTGCAGTCGATCACCGAGAGACATGTTCATAACACTCTCTGCATAGTCGCTGAAGGCGGGATGCACATCGTCCTCAAAGAGTTGTCTTCGTTCATCAGCCGTAAGTCCTCGCTGTTGCATCTGACAATCCATCCATAGCAACGCCTGGCAGTCCACGTCTTCATCCATCCAATTTTGCTCGCCCTCTTGTAACTGAGCACTCGATTGACTAGATCTTGATTCTGGACGAAGAAACATGCCTCTGTCCTCCTGGCTGTGGTTGCTGTAGCTTGGTCGAGATGACTGTTCATGAAATGATTGCCGAGTACGAGCACGGCCGCGCCTACCGTCTTCTTCATACGCTCTATATGGATGGCCATACACTGATCGAGATGAAGATCGAGATATATGAGATTCGGGGCGTTCCTCTCTCAGGCAGTTGATGGCGTTGATCAGATTGGTAAGTTCTTCGCTGAGCTCAGCACTTCCGGTGTAGATAGCCCTACGACTATTGACATGCTGGTGTGATATCCAAGACTCAATAAGTCGGAGAAGTCTTGGATCTCTACCACCTTGCTCGATGTGGCGATCCCTTCGCGTGGTCAATGTCGCTCGTAGATCACTCAACACCTGAGGTCTACCCCCAATGACCGACATGATGCAAGCTTCGCACTTGCTTTTGACCACGAGGTTCGTGGGCGAAACGCGTTCGTAACCAAAGGTGGCATTGAAAGCTTTACGGCCAATCCAAAGTCCAGTCACGGCATCGATGCGATCCAGCCATGCAATAACAGCACTGGGATAAGCGATACGCTGTCGCCAAGTGCGCAGCGTTTGGATGCGCTCGGTACATTCGGCGATAATCAAGAGCATAAGTCGCCGGATCAGCTTAGGATCAAGACCATGATGGGCTGCGCATAGACATGCTGTTGGCGAACCGTCGGCACCAAGTCTATGAGACAGACTCTCAAGTTTGGCAGACAGACGGGCCAAGAGTTTGGTGGAACGGCGGTTCGACTTGTCGAGCTGAGCTACACGAGCTTGCTGGTCTAGCAACCACTCTTTATCCGGCACAGCTATGTTGACTCCTGGATCCATCCACAACAGGTCCGTGAGTTGGTCAAGCTGACGATTTGATATATCAGGTAGGGGGATATACCCGATCCCCTCATCAGGGTCGCGATATGTACGATGGGATACCATTATGAACACTATGGGATTTGTTCTTAGTAGAAGACAAGAACTTCAGCGCAAGACTGCTGCATCAGTTTGTTTGCTAGGTTTGTTCGAGAAGCAAGATATCCAAAACTTGCTCCGTAGAAAACCGTAGATCTTGGTTCTTTGCATCCTTCACTGGTTACCATGCCTTATATAAAAGATCCTGCATGTTGAACAGAGACAGTAACTCGAGGGCAACGTCAATGTGTTCCATAGTCGCGGCGCACGTCCCCGGTGTGAACAATGCGGTAACAATTTCAATTCTTCAACAAAATTGAGTACCGGTGGAATGGATCTTCTGTTCTCGGAGTGAATGCCTTTTTTGCGAACAAGGTACTGATATGGACTATCTCCCCAAACAAAGTGTTAGATAGGGCTGAAATCTTGCTGTTTTGTTCTGCACATCTGCCTATGGCATCCCAAGATCAACTGTCGAGGGGAGCCAAGGTGCGAAGGCAACCCGGAAGCCACAGGCTACCAGCAAACATATTGCTATTGATGAATAGGTGAATCCGCTAGTCGTTCGGTCGTGTTGAAAACAAGGTTCGCGTGGAACATTTGTCCGATTTTTATTTCTTCTGACAAAGGGAACGAGATGAACAGTTTAAGTTGTTCACATACTGCTGGTGCCCTATGGGGCTCATCAACGCTGTCCATCGAAAATGCACCAGTCCCTCCATTCGTAGCGTTGCGTAACAAACCAACTGCCAGAGAGAACTCCTAGTAAACAGAAAGGGCGACGAAATACGATGGCTGTGGCACTAGAATACAAGAGCAAAACTGAATCGGCATCAGACATTCCTCTCCTTGCGTCGATACCTATCCTTCAATGCAACGCCTTGGAAAACCAGAACTCCGTGATCATGCTCATATGTCGTTAGTAGGGTATCAGACTTTGGTCATCAACTTCGGACATATCCATGTCTCTGAGCCTGTTGTTCCATGCGTATCCGCTCCATGCGGATCTTAGCCGCCTCGGTGCCGTCGTCAGGTTGGGCCATCTCCTTGAGCCAAGGATGCTGCAAGGCTTGCTTTGCAGTGATACGATGAGCAGGATCGTAGACGAATATTTTCTTTAGCAGATCGACAAAGTTCTTGAGGAAAGTGTTGTTTCCGGGAATAATTTGCTGTTATCTATTAGCACGAGCAATGTCAAGCCATGCAAAAGGGTTCTTACATCGAGATGCTTCATCGCCTTCACAAAGCGACGGGAGCCGCGGGTTGTATCTGGCGTAGGATAATCAAGCTTGAGTCTCTTGAAATATCTGAAAAGCGTCAGCATGTAAGTCAGGGAACATTTCACGGGAACACTGACTTCGAGGCGGCATTACCACCACTTCTTGTAGACATCTTGTTGACAGCCTGGACAAGATGGCTATCGATTCTTGATCCGACGACAGCCTCCATCATGGCTAGGTGTTCCAAGTTATCGTGAGTCTGGAAGAGCGCGTCACCCGTAAAGAACTCGACAAGGATGCATCCTATGCTCCAAATGTCACAAGGGAACGACCATCCAAGTCCAAGGATGATTTCCGGGGCACGGTAATGGCGTGTTGAAACCACGGAGGAGTGGTACTCGTCTTGGAATGTGGCAGACCCAAAGTCGATGAGCCGAATCTCTGTGTCCAGTAGAACACGCCGCTGTGTAGCTTGGCGGCTGATAGTCGAAGAGGAGGAAGGGATCTTGCGGTTATATGTAAAGGTCTGATATGCGTGATTACAGAGCAAGATGTTCTCGGGCTTGAGGTCGGTATGGATCAAGTTGAGGTCGTGCAGAACTAAGCCAATCAATACACTGCCAAGTAAGGGTGTTCGTTAATCCAACTTACAAGCAACGCTGGTGAAGAGCTGTCGGGCAAAACTCTGAATCTGGCTGTTGGGAAAAGGAACAAATCCATTGCCCTTCAGAAAATCGAAAACACTCTGGTCGAGCAAGTCCATAACGATACAAATGTGGCCGCGATAATCGAAACAGTCTCGTAGATGGATGCATCTGTTACGGTTCTCTGCATCGTTTCGTTTGAGGGTTTCAAGAACGCGAAGTTCTATCCGCGAGGCATCTCTGTATTTCTGAACTGATCGAATGATCTTGACCGCCACGGCCTTGTTACGTTTTCGATCGTGGGCTTCAACGACCTTGCCGAAGGTTCCCTGACCCAATAGGCGGACAATCTGGTCTGTGGACTTTGTTAGATACGTAAAAAAAGAGAGAATATGATAAACTTACACTTTTCTGTGAGTTCAGCATCAGGAACGACAATGTAATGACCATCGTCATCATCAACCTTGACGTTCTTGTTGTAATGTCGCTACCGATTGTTAATAATCTCATCTCAATCTGTTAAGTGATGTGGAGTCAAAACTCACGTCATGGATAACTTGTACGTTAACCTCAGACGCCTTCTTTGGGGGGAAAGGTGGAGGCTTGTAAGTAAAAAAGTCCCCGAGGCCATCTACATCGCGACGTTTGGCTTCGTTAGCCACCTGTTGACGGGTGCGTTTTCGCTTAAGGGGAGCCAGTCCCTCTTCATACTGGCCGTTGGATGAAAGTGATGTCGGGGCGGTGGTGTTAAGTGCCGAATTGGTGCGGTCACTACTGGAATTGGACGAACCCGCTGGTGTTGACACCTGCAAAGGAGTGCTGTGTTGTGATTCGAGGTATTTGATGTGATAACCCGAGGCCTGGACAGTGCCAGACTCGTCTTCTCGTCTCCTCTTCTTGGCCACCTGACTGCTCGTGTTATCGCTGGGCGCAGCAGCAGTGCCATTCGTAATTTTCCGGCTAGTGTTTGCTTCAGGCTCGGGTGTGTCGTCAATGACGATGATTTCCTTTGGCAGGCCATTCTTGTAGAAGGTGCCCCAGTCGGGCTCTCTAGAGCGTCTACGCTTTCTCGAGGGTTGCTCAGCACGAGTTGCAGGGGCACGCTCCGTCATGCTTCCTACAGAGTATGCCGCGTCCTGTCGCGGGCTGGGTTCCTGGGCGTGGTGTGCAGAGCGAGAATTGGAGTTGGTCAAACTTATTCCATTCGAAGCCGATGAAGAGTATCCCAAAGGCGACAGCTGGTACGGGGGCGGCAGAATGGCACTGTGGGAAGGCGACACAGCCGAGGAGACGGGAGGTGGTAGGATATTCTGGTTCGATACAGTAGAACGAAAATTGGCGCTGGGGTTCGGCTGATAGGTCTGATGATGCGTGTGCGAATGGGCATAGGAGGGCTGGTAATGGTGAGGATTGTAGTGTGGAAGCGTAGCCGTCGCTGTAGTTGGTGTTGACATGATGGGGAAAGCCAAAGCCACCCAAGGGCTTTAGAGACGGCAGTAGCGATCACGAAAAACAAAAACGAGAGAGGTGCAGTTTCGCTGTATCGGACGGCACAGGCGACCGATCAAATCGTCGCGTCGATTCGTGTGTGTAGGCCTTCTTGAAGTTCATGTATATACGATGGAGGAATCGTGAGTGAAGAGGAGAAGGACACAACCGATGAGCGAAGAAAGGCGAGATGGAACGGGACTGGGGAAGGACCCGGGGGGGCGCACCTCCTAGTTTGGTGAATCGTTTTGGTGGTGAGGGTGGTGGATTGGATAGGATAGGATAGGTAGGTGTGCCCAGACGGGATCCCTAGAGAGACCAAGGGCGAAGGGGGGAAAAAAGCGCTCGTCCAGCGAAGGCCAGTGACCTAGGTACAGTGGCCTCAGCGAGTGAGTTAGGGGCTAAGGTTACGAAGGGGCACTGTAGCAGAAGCCCGGGCAGTCCACTTAGGTTCAGCTTATCGCAGGTCACGTCTCGTTGGGTTAGAATATTCTTGCTTTTCTCTCAAGAACTGAGACTAATGTGTGGGGATGAAATGGCGAGGCGAGGGTCACAAAAGGCAAGCAGGCAGTGGAGTGACTTGAAGAGACCATCCAAGCCCGGTTGAAGGCGTCACGGGCATCCCATTTGTCTTGGAAAAAGCGTTGGCCAAAGTTACGGGTGGCCGGGGCAGATTTGAGGGGATCCATTTTGGGTGACGTTGGTCAGATAGAGATTTGCTGGTGAGTACATTTCCTACAGGCGGTGACGTCTAGTGGTCGCATGTATTTTTGGCGTCATCCTCAACACCTGCCAGGGCTGGGCTCAGTCCCCATCAAGGAGTGGGTGGATTTGTCACTCATGGATTCTTGTGCTGTGCTCTGTCTCCTCTTCTTCTCCTCTCGGGTTACGACTTTGGGGTCAAGAAGAAGAGGCGGAATTCCAGTGGAACTGAGCAGGAAATACAGAGGTACATACTTTTATCATACTGTGGCGGCTTCGCGATTCGGCTCTTCAGGCCCAGGGCACCTCAGTCGGAAAACCAGGGTCCATCACTTACAGGGCTTGAGGGGAATTGGTTGTTTTGGGGAAGATGCCCGGCCAAGTGAGGCAAAGTGCTAAACGCTTGTGCCTGTCAGTGAGTGATAATAAAGCTCAGATACTTGAATTCATCACTTTGCCTCAAATTCTCGAGGTAAACGAAAGGCCACAAATTAGGGTACTGATCATAAGAAAATAAAGTCTTAGGTAAAGTATGAAAAACTTAAAACAATACCTACTTGATACTTTATTATGACGCTATACTCTACCAACGTCTAAGGCTTGCTTACTCCTGAGTTTATTTGGGGCTGCGGAATAATAACTTCAGCTGGAAGAACAACGAGTAATAATCCAATCTTGCCCTCGAAGGGGTATCCCGTCGTTGAAAAGAAATACAAACACAGAGTACTCTCTATATCACCTGAGGTGAGATTCGTTGCAATGTCGCTAGATTATCCTCGGCTGTCTTGCTTATTAGCAATCTGGAATAAATCTTTCAAACATATGTGAGGAAGAGCAAGGACCATCGTGTGAACAGAAATATTGGATGCCACTAAAATCAGTCCAGATGACGATATGAGACGTTCAGATCTCGGTACTTTAATAAATATTACAAAGAAACCAGTTTGATTCCTTGATCACTTCAGTCTTTCAGGCAGATCCTCATCATTGCTTGACGTGCCTTATCATTGGCTTTTCTTGTCATGATGGTAGGTGAGGATGACCTGAGAGGCTGGAAAGAGAGCCCGTTCTGTGACAGATGCCATAGGTACAACTAAGATATGACCCACAAGGTACTGTTGTCGAATCGCACAATGGTTTAGCCCGTGTCCAAACGCCTTGGTACCTCTATAGTTTCATGATGGAAGTACACAACGCTCCCTCCTGATACCTAGGTACCTACTCAGACTGTGTTCCGAAAGAAGAAAACTTGGTTGTGCCTGGACCAACGCTGGGACTTTTCATCACTTGAGCTTCTACATAGAAACAAAACTCGATTGTGTTCATCCACCCGAGGTCTCCAAAATTATCAATTTTGTCTTCTTATCTTGACGATTTGCTGGGGACGAGTAGTTAATAGCATATCGGATATACGTCATGAGAGATCCTCACAGGGCAGCCATAAACGCGACCCTACTGCACAGAAACACACAGAGAACCCACACGCTACGGAACATACACACCAAACAGTATCCATACAGTAACCATTACTTGTTAACCTAGTTGTCCATGGACAGTCACACCTATGTCTGTTCGTACAGCTCCTTCGTGCAGGATTTGGAATTTGACTGCTTGATGACGGAAAAAGAACCCTTTTACAGGCAAGTCAGGGACAATTGCAAATACGGTTCGGTTTACCCGTTGGTACCTCTTTACCGCTGAAAGAGAGTTCAACTTTAATCGTCTGGAAGAGTCTAGCACTCTACTTGGGTACTTTCACTCTCTGTGCACCTTAAAGAGCATCAGATCTGGTACGCATTTCGCCCCAGGGCAGGGTGACGCTGGCGGTGGGCCCTTTTAGCCAACCCAAGACCCTCCAACAACCCCGTGCCTTTTCTGGTGCATATCGAAATGCTCCCTCTTTGCTGACACTTGTTGATGTCGGAAAGAATGTCTGAGGCCAAGGTCGTGGGAATGGTATAGCCACTACATGAAAATAGTGCTCTGTGTCACTATAGCCCCTTATTTCACCTTCAACTTCCATGGCTGTATGCCTGCTATGACTCTGAAAGTCCAATTGTCCGTCGTCTCAGCCCTTGGAAGACCCCGTACAAGGCACCCCACACTTGCAGAGAGGGGATGGATGGATGCCACCAATTCTGTCTCGAATCGTTCCGGCATGCAGCTGCTACAGTTCCAGAGCCTCTGTGCACCACGCTCCAGCATGACCACCAGTGACCAGTGGACAGTGGACACCGTCCGGACTTTTGCTGGCCCAATGTCTTGGGGCTGATGAGAAGTTCAGTCAGCTCACGGCGTCCGACATCATTCGTCGCAGCCAGCCGCATATTGAGAGGAGCCTGGAGGAGCTGATACAACAAACAGCAGCGTTAAGAATGGATCATGTCGCTTTCCGCACCTTGTTCTGAGGAAGCACGAGCATACTCACAACCTTGGCTGCACTTTGGTTACTGAACAATGTGTTCGAGAACTTATTCGTACGATTTCACACAGGTGCACACACTCGTCCACTCTTGCGGCACATGCCCGTCTAGCCCGTCTCTCGCCTCGGTGATGGATCCCTCCTATCCGCCAGTCACTATTCCCCGGCTCCAGAATGTTTGGCTTGGACCCCCCAATTACAGATTTGAGCATACAGGGGGCCAACAACTCCAAATGCATTCTTTTGGAGGACTTTGTTGACTTTGAGGGCTGCCAACGATTCTCTTGACTATGAGAATGAACCCCATCTCAGGTATCTTCTCTCTCGTTACTGCGTTATCTGTATGAGCCAACAGTGTGCATCTTGAATCGGCCGTGACAACTCTGGCGGAGGGCGTTCCTTGCTTCTCTCAGCCCAATGACACCCCACTGTGCGCCACGAACGTGATTGGGGTTCTCAATTTACGGTTTCCTGTTGGCTGGCTCATTTCCTTACTGACGGCGGTACGTCTCTTATGAGGACATCAAACTTCGCGTCCTCTCATCACGGCCATGATTCCGTTGCTATTCATAGGTGGTCCCTGCCGAACCGAGACGCTACGGTACTTGACCAAATCCTCCTCATCAAATTAGTATTAGGCACCCCCATTTCATCAAACCCAGAAGACAACAACGGGACGGGCTTTCGACTCGGCGTTTCCTGCTTCGCCTTGTGTTAACAGTCTCAGCAGTGGTCACTTCTGCCCCATCCATCCATGGCCGGCCACTGCCACTCTGTATTGCCAACCAATACGCCCCACCATGAATCGTCACCAACTTCCATGGCCATCTCACTTGGAATAGTCCTTATCTAGACAGTTCACGAATATTCCTGTGGAGACCTATCTCACGCACGAGTCTTTGTTCTTGTCAACATGAAAGCAAAGAGAATTGACCCCTCTCTCTTTTGGTTATCACAAGATATGCAGTCCTGCCATTTGCTTAGTTACATTCCTTCAACAGGCGCGACGCGTCGGCTCAGCATCTAGCCTGGGCTAGCCTTGTCGATCCTGGTGGCGATAGTTTGACTGTCTGACCGAAATGTGCAATCACTAGACAGACTTCTGAGGCTCTTCTCCCACTTTGATGATATTGGCTTGAGGAATTTTTCAACGATGCTTTATTAATCGGCTGTGTCGTAATGGAATCATGTTGTCTCATTCGACTGTGATAGGTAAAGGGCCACCTTGGGCTGCCGACTGCACCCTTGTGGCCAACCCTAGACTTCAATAGCTGTCTATTTTCATCAAAGAGTCGGTCAACATGGGTCACGAGATCTAGGTCAAGAACTGTATAAGTTACAATATATTGCAATTTTTATAAAGGGTGTTGTATGAGTCCACTCATCTAATATCTAATGATACAGTCAGGTCTAGCTCTATTGGCTAAATCGAGCAACTTTTTGTTTTGAAAAGCTCTGTTACTCGCGTTCCTGCACAACATTTCAGACATGGCACGCTCTCAAAGTAGCAAAGAATCTCTATCTACACTATAAACGCCGCATCTATGGTTCTCGTTGTCGCTTGTATTTTCAAACCAACCAAGAGACAAACTTTTAGCCCTCTATTCTTCCGTGCGAGTTTGAGGCAGTTCTGGTTTGTGAACCAGTAATAAGTTGCTTTCTCAACAAGATCTGAAGGAAGCCTCTCGATTGTTGTTCAGACAGCATGGTGTCATGGGAGATTGAGCAAGATGTGCAATCGTTCTCACGACCATCATGCTAAAAGGGTTTTTGCTTTATGCAACAGAGGGTGCTTACAGGCCACGGTTGAAAACAACCTTGCCATTCTTACCTCCCTTGCCATGGAACTCAGGCTCGAGTGACTCAGCGCTCACTTCTTGTTGCTGTGGGAAGACAGCCAGAGCGAAAGGAAGGACGGCGAAGGAGGTGAGGGCGATCAAGCTCAAGTTGATGCCCAGGGGGATACCCTTGACGAGCGCTGGTCGTGAGCGCACCCACTCCTTTCGCATGAGGTTCTTGTACCAAGCTTGCCTGCTCTCGATATGGTACAAGACCATAGGGGGAAGAACCATGATAGGAGACGCTGTGAAGACTCGGCTGGCAGCGGTTTGATACACAGCGAGCTTGGCAGCAGATTGAGACTTGCCCAGCGATGGGACGTCCCGTTCCGACTTGCCTTCGGCGACGAGCTTCTGCTTATCATCATCTGAAAGCACAGGTCGAACATCGATACCTTTGACGATCTCGTCCCGGCGCATCAGGTAGGTGTTGAGGCCAGCAGCTGTCGCAACGGCAGCGAAGGGAATCAGTCGACCGAGGATTTGGCGGGTGGAAGGTGTAACCTTGAGTCGAGGCACAATGGCGTTAAGACCTAGAGCGACAGAGCAAGAAGCTCCCACGGCAGAGAGGTATGATTTGATCATGACTTCGGTCGACATGGGGGAAGACTTGTTGCCATTGGCGGTGTTGAAAGCGACATTCAGGGACTGGTTGAAGACTTGCCATCCAACGATGCCGACTGTACCCATGCCAGGCTGAAGCATACCGGCGGTCACGACGAGGTTGGTGAGAACATAGCAAGACATTCGAAAGGGAAAGAAGACGGGCTCGCCGGTATCTGTTGCACAATATCTCGTCAGCTGTGTCACGATTGCACTCTGCCAGGACCATATATACCGGGGTGCAGCGTAGAGTCAACAACCTTCTTCGCATGCCACAAAGATGGTGACATGTGCTCGATCTTTCCCGTCTTGTAATCCGTCACCAGCTTCTTGGCCGCCTCGAGTCCGGTCTTGCCCGCGAACAGGGTCCTGGAGAATGCGCCAGCACGATCAGCTCGTGATACTTGGAGTTGGAGGTTCGAAGTCTCAGCAATTGGACTTACGTAGGGTCTGTAATGCCCATTGTATGGCGCACCCGTCCCATATAGGTTTCAAGGTCATATTGTGAAGCGGGAAGCTCTCGCGCGCCTGGAAGCGAGGCCGACATGTTCTGTGTGTAGATACGGGACGGATTCTTTGTCGGATTCGAGATAACGAAGGTATTCGCTCGCGAGCAACAGGGCGGCGGGAAGGGAAAACAAAATTGGATTTACCTGGCCTGAATCAAACGACGACGAGGCAAAGGTAATTAATTAATTGACCGCTAGAGGGGTTCTTGTGGACTAGAAATGCCCGAATGACCACTTCGTGGGACAAAAAATCCAGTGGAGGGGAATGCTCTGAATAAACGCGACGATAAGCTAACGTAGCCGCAGGTGAGTCCCGCTTTCGGAGCCGGCACATGGCCTAATTTACGTACATACAGCCCCGGCCCGGGCTATAGATCGTGGGGTTACGCATAAGCAGAATCGGGACGAGTCCCGAGTAGAGAAGAGATGTGTATCTCTAGAATTAATACACAATTTCTGATAGAAATCATTATATGATAGACTTCACTCGAAGATCAAAACAAGCATCAGGGTCCATCTATATCGGGCCGGTCCCTTATCGAAGCAATGATATCAATCAGTCTCTCAAGAGATACCAAAAATCCTAAGCAGTTAAATCAACAAGCCACGATTGGCGGGTTCATATCCCGAGTCCCCAACTGTGAGTACCGGATCTACAAAAATACAATCCCGACCAACGAGTCAGTGTCGAGTTGGCAAAAGATTCATTCCAGCAAGTAATCGACCACGCCAGGATTCGAACCTGGAATCTCTAGAGAGTTCGGAAGCTGGAGACCGAAATCTAGCGCCTTAGCCATTAGGCCACGCGGCCGGAACCTTTTATTTCCGATGAGGAACGAGACCGCTATTGTTCTCCAAGATTGGCACATTGGCTGCTGAGATCATTGTTCTTGATGTTTGAATAGTAGGAATGTCTTGGTTGCGTTGTTGGTATGGGAGTTTGGGTTGTTCGTTGGCTGGAAGCTTGTTTTGGGGGTGGAGTCACAGTGACGCTGAATCTGCTGTGTTCAGTCGCACATGCGGCCACCCCAGAGAAGATATCCTGACAGAGATAGAATGTAGTTGGTTCTCAATCTATAGCTGAAGAGCCTCCAATTCATAAAGCTACCCTTGTCCCTTTAAAGTTTGTGTTGACGGCTGTGGATGATTCAAGACATGTTCCTTTGGAAGAACTCGCATCTATTCTGTTCCCAAGGCTCTACAGTCTGGGTCACCTGGAACAAGCAATAAACAGTCATCATCAACATGTCATATATAGGCGTTACAACTCTATGCTTTTACTATCATACAAGTCTCTTCATACCGAGGACCTTATTTGTCACTCGCATCTGCCATGAGCATGGCAATCGCAGGCTGGAAAGCAGCCGCCTTCTTGAAATCGCCCAGCTTAACACTCATGAGGTCGAGAGCCATCAGTGTCTCACCAGCCTGACCTCTCTCGTCTCTCTTCAACGAATCAGCCTTGACATATCGTTGCGAGAAATGCGTAAGCAGCGTTCGTCGAGCCTTCATCTTGCGTGCAATCTCCAGTGCCTCGCCCATCGTAGAGTGGCCCTTCTTCTTAGCGTGAGCCAGCATGTCATCGTCGAACGTGCACTCGTGAACAAGAAGGTGGGCACCTTCGCACTCCCGAGCGAACTCGTTTGAGGGACGGCAGTCACCTGAGTATGCGATGCGGAGACCGGATGTAAGCTCGAGTTCAGTCCCATAGGAAAGCCAGCAGTGAGGAACTGGAACGCGCTTGATAGCGCGTAGCCCAAAGTCTCCGTTCTCGATCACGAAACGACCACTATTGAGCTTATCGGGCCTGGTGCTGCTGCAATGGGGGAAATGGAGCCTGTGGAAACCAATATCCTCGACTTGAGAGACCTCTTCCAAGAGCGCCTTGTATCTTGATACGCAAGACACAGCTAGCTTGGCATTGGTGTCTTCGATGGTGTGTTCGTACCAGGCTTTGATCAAATTGGGAGTACCAAGGTGATGATCAGCGTGAAGATGGCTGATGACGATGCACTTGAGATCTCGGAGGATATTTCCAGTTTCCTCCTCTCCAAAGAGTCGTCGGATTTGACCCAAAGTGCCCTCACCAACATCGAGAAGATAGTTTCCAATACCAGGTACCCGAATCAGTGTTGACGAAACATTGCGATATTTGCCTGGGATTGAAGAGCCAGTCCCAAGGGGGATGATTTCAGCATCGCGGCTGGGAATATCTTGTTCATCCTCTTCCAATTTTCGTAGAAACTTAGGATCAGAAGTCTTTTCACGAGCCTTTCTCGCTAGATTGAGAATCTCATTACTGACAGATTGAGCTGCCTCTACGAGATTAGGGAACGGGGCAATCTCGCCCTCGCCGAACTTGAGTCGGGGCATGAGCAAAGTTTTGTTTCCCGTCCGGCCAGACTCAACTTGTGATCCATTTGGCATGGCTCCCTTGACATCGTTATCGTATTTGAGGAGAGTGAATCTCTCAGGGTCGACCCTCCGTAGCTTTGTCTGTAACTGCCCAGGCCCAGCCAGAGAGATCATGTTGGGGCATGTGTCTTGAGCACAGAAGAAGTGCTTCATCGTGGGGTGCTCGTCCACAAACTTCTGGATTCTGGCATCGTCTGCCATTCCGGGGCCGAGAATCCAATACACAATAGCCACATGAGACATCAATTCGGAGTTGGACCATTCAGGCCGTTCCATGAATGAGTCAATGAGGTCGCGAGATTCGATATCGGCGAGGATGAATCCTTGACCGGGCTGAGTCTCGCCAAGGACCTGCTCAGGGGTTACAGTGACGCCATCTTTTGTCAGTACAGTATTGCCCGCAGTCAAACGCTTGAAGTCAGTGACCTGTACTCCAAGCTCCTTGGCTTTCTGAGGGTTGAATTTGCCGCGGCGATCGAGGCATTTGACGATATAGCACATAGAGCTCTGGCTGTAGATTGTTGGGGGCAGTGGCCGATGTGTTACGTTGATGATATCCCCGTTGCGATCAATTTGAGCCTCCTTCTCGGGGAATATCCAAACAGTTTGATCCGGTTTTGTCAATTCTGACCCATCGCCAGGTCTAGGGCCCTTGTAAAGCTTAACTTCGCCATGTTGACGTATAAAGACTGTATCCTTTGGCTTGACCTGGCTCAGCTTGACAGGGATGAGCATGCCGTTTCCTTTAAGTCTTCCATTGAACATGACTTTCTCAACAAGAGTGTTCGCATATTCAGGGTCCGAAAGTGGTGACCATTCTTTGAACTGTGGTTTCTCTTGGTCTTCAGCGATGGCGATGGCGCTCGACCTGCGACGCTTCTTTGGGCTGCTGGAGCGATCTCGTTGAATAGGAATCTTCCACACACGAAGCACGTCGTCTTTCCAGTCTGGTTCTATGCTCTCGATTTTCTCGAGCCGAGGGTTTTCTCTATGTTCATGAGTGCGCACGGAAATTGGCTGTCGTAAGATGACAGGACGGCATGCGGCGAGAGTGTGGTTTAGATTCTCGCCACCGTGTATGTGAATGGTTTCGAAAGCAGCTTGCCTCGTCAACTTTTGGCCCTTGCTCTTCCTTTCCTCATTGATCAATGCCGTCTGTTCTCTGCTCGCCTCTAGTGCGCCACCAACTGTGAGAACGTAGCCGAAGAGACCTCCAACCAACTCCCACGAGACACTGCCGCTGAGAAACACCTGTTCTGTTGCTCCCATTCCAAGTTTCCTGCTCTGGAAAGCGCGCTGAGTCCCTTCTTCGGGTCGGCCAAACAGATACGACCGTTTTTCGCTGTGGACAAAGAGACAGGTCCCAGGACTGTCCACAGTGGGCGCCGAAGCGATCTCGACTGAAGTCGTCATTGGAGCACCAACAGAACTCTCGCTTGGTTTTGGTTTTGGTTCTGGTTTCAAGATAGGTTCTGAGGACAGGCGGGGCTTCCTGAAAGCTCGTGACTTTACTTTTGGCTTTGAACCGTTCCAGGCTCGTCTGCAGAAATAGAGTCCAGGTGAGGTTAATGAATAAGTTGGCGATAATGGACGGCTACAAGAATTGAATAAATGTGCGAGGCGCCGAGTGCCCCATGTTTGCATGAGAGAGTTTTAAGGAGTCAAGAGGGGATTCGGCGTGATACAAAAATGCATCATCTGCCTATGGAATAGGTAATAGTCAATATAATATTTCTGCTTGAAACGATCAACTTTTTTTTTTCTTAGAGTCAGACGCGGCGAATGACTCCTCTTTCCGCGTTCCACTAGCTCGCGCTGTCACATGGAGTGGTTATAGTGGTTGCATTATGTAAGATGGCTACCCTACACTTGGAACAACATAATGTTGCGAATCTATCGCTCTTATCTATTAGGCCATGATCCTGAATACGTGTATGGTTGACATGATAAGATTCTATCTATCTTTTATCTGGGTCTTTAATATGTAGTCGAGATTCAGTTGTCGATTTTGAGTTCTGATGTCAGCTCAGAGCACCATTCATCAGACACCAAATTGGAGATCTGTCAGCATTGATAGCCAATGATGATTGATCACAAGAATCTTGATGATAGTCCAAGTCTAGTAATTGCATCAATTGTGCGCAATTTCAACGATGTTGCAGTATTGGCTTCATCCGTTGCAGGAAAGGGCAACAATGAATCTCTTGTATCATATATCAGATATCAAAGTCATGTTCTCTTTCAACAGTAACCACCACTTACTTATAAGATCATATATATCTTATTCCGTATTTCCGAAACTAGTAGGTAGCAGTCTCCCTTCGAATCATAGTCAAGAATCAAGGCCCAATACCTGACTCGAAATGTACTCAATCAATGACCTCACCCAAAGCCAATGCCAGTGGAGAAAAAAGACAATCCACTTGCTTTATCACGTATTACAAACGAACTTAGCAAGCAACATTACCAATGAACTGCCATAGAAAAGATACCCCGGAATCAACATCTAACCCCGAGCCCCTCCGAATATCCCCATACTTTTATTTTAACCTAAGTCAACTCCTCCATGCGTCGCATCCTTAAACCGCTCACAACTCCCTCATCGCGACTATTTTCAACCTCTCGGTTCATCATGGGAGACGCAATCATCAAGCGCAATCCTCACCCGGATTTTAACAAGGTCGAGGCTTCGAGACCTGAGCTGGATGTCAAGTCTCAGTTTCGCTACACCAAGACTGTTGATGCGGATTGGTCTTTTGGTGAGGGTGCGAATAAGTTGGGCAAGGATGATGGCGATAAGAAACATGTCGCTATAGATCCTCATGAGGAGGGGCGCCCTGCGGGGTTCAACTACAAGCTTCTCATCTCTGCTATTGTACCTCGTCCTATCGCTTTCGTGAGCAGCCAAGCTCCCGACGGTACAAAGAAGAACCTCGCCCCGTTCAGTTATTTCAACATGATGAGCCACGACCCGCCCATGTTTGTGGTTGGTTTCGCGTCTGGACTCGCCAATGCGAAGGATACACTTCGCAATGTCTCCGACTCCGGCGAGTGTGTTATCAATATCATCTCAGAGCACTTCATCGAAGCCGCAAACTCAGCTAGTGTCAACGCTCCTCCTGATGTATCCGAGTGGGATATCTCAGGCTTGACACCCAAGTACGACTGTGAGACCGTCAAGTGTGCTCGAGTGGGCGAGGCTATTGTTAGTATTGAGTGCAAGCTCGACATGCTCAAGGAGTTCGACAGCAAGGCACGGCCTGGAAACAAGTCTGGCTGTATGGCCGTTTTCGAGGGAACTCGCTTCTGGGTCCGAGAGGATGCGCTGAATGAGGATAAGAATATGGTTGATCCTGGTGTGTTGAAGCCAGTCAGCCGATTGGGAGGAATCACATATGCCAGGGTTACTGAGGCGTTTGAGATCCCCAGAACAGATTTTGATAAGGACGTTGGTGGCCAAGAGGGAGTTGAGAAGATACAAAAGCAAAAGAACTAGGTCAGTCTTGGTATATATTCATTCATGACCAAACACCAAATATATAGAATAAACAAGCCCGCAAATAAGGCTTAATAACAAAATGGGAATCATGCAACACAATTCCCCAGGAGTGATACATGCCCACCTTTCATTCCATGAGCTATACTCAAAACTTAAACCGTCGCCTTATATAAGCAAAATGCATAGTAAACATAAACCCAAACGGTAGCACAAGCCCACAGAGCTTATAGCCAGGTGCTATAGAACAAAAGAAATCATATGTGGCCAAATGTCCGAAAAAGCAAAAGATAATTCAAACACCGGTAAATGAAGTGCTCAGAGGTAGATGCTCTGACCAGAATGAGAGATGATAAATTCGCATCCCAAGGGTGACTCAGTTTCGTTGTCAAAATTGTGCAGTTGTTTCAGAATAGTGTTTCCAACATTAGGTCCATCGTCCAGTCGATCCTTGACATGGATAATGACAACCTTGAGACCTTCAAGGGGCCGCTTTATCTTGGGCACAGATGTGAAGGAATCAGATGGGTTGAGCGTCAGCTCAGCTGTTGGCGAAGCCAGGTGCGGTGTAGGAGGCGTTTCAATACCAGGGTGAACGTAATCCGGTGTCGAAGCCTTGATGGTCCTGGGAGACACAGGGTCTTCAGAGGTGAGATTCGCGATAGAAGGATTTCGTCGTGGAGTCTCGTCAGTCGTGCTGCCCATGCGCTTGCGCTTCTTAGGTTCGGAATAATGCGACTTGCGTTCGACTTCGACCTCATGAGCCAGTGCACGCAGCTCCTCCATGACATAACGGGGCTTCAGGTGTCCGTACAGACGATCTTCGGCCTGCGACTCGTCGTAGCTGCACTCGATGAAGATAGCCTTGAGATTACCAGAGGCGATCTTTGGCGCAGCCTGTTGCCAGATATGCAGATTCCGCGGGCTTAGCGATATGCTGTCTGGCTCAACGTCCCCGAAAATTAGGACTTCGCGGTGGGTGGTGGGGTCCTGGATGAAGTAGGCACTCGAGTTGTAAACGCAAATTTGCTCCTGTTCCGATGCATTCGTTACAGGGCTGAAGCTGTTTTGAGGGATCATGAGTGACCCTCGATGTAGGGAGATAGACCCCGGGTAGTAAGATGCTGAGCGCGCGATGGGGCCCTGTGGCATGGATGCATCATGGCTGCTGAAGCGAGTAGATGCACTTGATGTTGAGCCTCGGTGACTATGCTTCTCGAGGCAATGCCCGTGGCTTACGCTCCAAACCTTGATCAGGAGTCCGTCTGCAACTTCGATGTAACCCCTACTTTCACCGTCGCCGAGTGTCGGACTACCACCTTCAACCAATCGCATATAAGTCACCAGACCAGCTCCGTTGTTCTCATCACTCAGGTTTGGCCATATCACGTTGTTGAAAATGTGATTCTTGAAAGCTTGGATTGTGCTTGGTAGAGCAGCCAGTTTCTTTGGCCTTGTGCCTGGGAAGCCAGCAGTGTTGACTACAAAGCCAGATATGTGATCAAGATGAGGGTGAGTGATGAGATATGTGTCGACGAGAGAGCGAGTGATGTGAGATGCATTAGCAGAAGGCGACGAGTAAGGTAGCTCAAGACCTGCAAAGGGGCCTGTGGTGAGTGTGAAGGGAGGGGGAGGTGGCGGATAAGGAATCGATTCTTCCATGATGCGAGTGATGGCAGAGAGATGGACGCCAGCATCGACGGCGACGATGGAGCCACGATGCCATTTTTGGGCAACAGAACGGACTAGAAAGGCAGTGGTGTTTGATTCTTGAGGACCACCGCCTGAGCCCTGTGAGAGAAGGTTAGTTAGAGTTCAACTGAATTGTTTACATGGGTGTGAGTGAGTATGTGGAATACGGCAGTGAGAAGCCGAAATGTGGAATATAGTATGAGAGTACGGCAAGACAAACGCCACCACGAATCACGACATGATCCGACGTGTTTGTTGTGTTTCTGGCCGCCATTGCACCAAAACCGTTCTTATATCACGGGTGAACCTCAGCGGGTGCTGGTTTTGGAGATGTAACGGTGCACATGTAAACAAATGAGGGACGTGGATAGGCTGTTAACCGTTGACGATACGTACCAATACAATCACCTGCAAAGCAGGCTTGACTTCGGCTCCCATGATTTATTTTCGTGAGATTTGGGAGAAAGAAAATAGAGAAAAGAATAGAAACGAGAGAAGAGATGGAGATGGGGAGAGAGAATTGAGCGACGAATGTTGACTCGACTCGGCCGATTTGATGCCTGCCCTAGAATCTGGGATGTGGATGTGGATGTGGAGAGGCCCTGGAGAGAGGTCACAGTGGAGGGAGACGGGATGAGATGGTATGGTTTAGGTGGTCACCCCACCAAAAGCCCTGTAAGGTACCGCCTGAAAGGTTCAAGCTGCAAAGTAAAAACGGGGGTCCTGTTCCTGTTGCGCGCCGTCTCCGTCCGTCACTGGCTTTATAGTATATAGGTAGGACCCGACACTATAATGGAAATTCCGGAATGAGAGATGGATGGATCTAATAAGGTAGTTGATCCACGAACCTGAAGCTGTTTGACTTGCAGTAGTTGATTCGAGAGTTGGCCACTGATCTGATAGCTCTCTGATATTCTCCGATAAGGGATGCAACCCCTTCCTTGCCTGCTCTGCTCTGCTCTGCTCTGGTATGTATGGAATGTGTGATGCAAATACCGACAGCTCAGGCGAGCTTTTTGGAGAAACCCGAAAAATGATAAAAAGGGAAAAAGGGAAAAAGGGAAAAAGGTATGGCACACGTGATTGGATTTATCGTTGTGCCGTAGAACGTTGGGTCTTCTCTTAATGCCGTGTGTTACCCAAGGTTGATATAGGTAGTAAGTAGGTAGACTGCCCTCAATAGTCAGCCGCATGATCGTGGGATCTCCCTTTCAACCCACAAACTATAGGCGACAAGACGCACGGCTCAGCTCAAGATCCAGTCCCGATCTTCAAAGAAATCCAAGCCAAGCCAAGTCAAGCCAAGTCAAGTCAAGTCAAGGACAAGGACAACAGTCGTCTATCTGATCAGGCAAAAAGGGTCCAAGCTTCAACAAAGAACCTCGAGCTCACCCAAGCTCAGCTCGCCCGTTTTAGCAGTGACGTTGTCCCCATCTGGTGGGGGAACAAGGGAACGACCCGTTGAGAGGGGTCGGGCGGTACGGGAACGCCGATGCAGGCTTACAAGCTAAACAAGGTTGAGGGCTGCTAGGACAGATCTGAGGCCTTGTAGCTGAGCCGGCATATGAGTTGTGACTTGTTTGATATGCCTCTTTTGGGGAGGACGGAGAACGGGACTTGAGAGGGTGGCATGCTTCGGCGAGTGCGATAACAATGGGCATTGTGCTATATTTGAAGCTCATATTTCTTGTCTTTGGGACATACTCTTCACCTTCTTTGTTCAGTCTGTTCATTTCTACAAGTGGCAGGATCACAAATATCACTCTGCGTCGCCATACCCTGCCAAGCGGGATCATAGCAAGGATCAACGTGGTCAAGTTCAGTCTATCGAAAGGCGATATTCGGCGAGAGCGAAGCTATATCAGCACATCCCACTCCAGTACATACATACATACATAACGTAGGTATTTGTCCACGAAACCCAGGAGACCCGCATCCTGCATTGTTAGCCAGTACAGTACTGCTGCTCTTGCTCAGGCTTTCATCACCCTTGCTCAGTGAGCATCACCTTTGATCTCCCTAACCTCGTCCATCCCTCTGACGAGCTCCTCCTTCTGAGGTCAGGTCGCCCAGCTATTGTCCCGTTCGAGTTTCTCCAAGGATAAAGGTATTGTATCTTTTTTTAAAAAAATCCATCGTTCACTCTTTCTATTCGTCCAAGAGTGACGTATCCCCCCCCAACATGTATGCCCGTTCATTATCTCCGTCCTATAGGTTGTACTTCAAGCGTATCAGGCAGTAAGCTGTTCACCCTTTACTCCAACGAAGCCCTGATCGTCTGGATTTGATCCAGAATGCTCGATCGACTAGTGCCACCTTTAGATGATTTTGCGTCGACACTTACTTGATAGTCGAAAGCCTCCGCAATATCTGCTGTAAACCGAGAATCAATAGCTTGTAGTTGTTCAAGGCTTAACTGATCCGTCGAAACCTTGAGATTCTCAGACAGTGCAACAACACGGCCAGAGATATGATGAGCAAGGGTAGTGTTCTATCTATAGAGCCTTTTGTATTGGTGATCAAATTTCTTTCTCTAAGCAACTATTCCTTCAAATTCTTCAACCAAGACCAGCTCTCTCAACATCATCATGATCACTTGACTTCACTCACTGCAACTCACTCATAGCTCGTTCGTTCATTCGTGTATACAATTTGATTCTCTAATACTAAAACAGGAAGGTCATCATAAACCCCAAACTCCGGGCTGAATACTAAGCCAAGTCTAATGCACTGATTGCTATGCTATGCTGCTATCCTGAACCATGTGAAATGGGGTGTTGAAAAAACACAATATTCCCATGGCTCCATAGATTTTGACCCATATCCTCTGAACTCAATAAAAACTCCATATTTTGTGTAGTCCTCTGGCCAGCAGGGATATCGTACTATTATATCCACTCCATGACTCTAGCAACTTTCGACAGTCCTTGATTTAGCAACCTGCTACCTCAAGGCTTCTTCTTAGGGCTCACTCGGCTGCTTCTCCTCAAAGGCGAGGCCTGAACTTCTTCGCCAGAGCGAATAGACGCCCCTCGAGAGGGTTTGTCCTTAGCTGGTCGGGCGGGTGGCGAGCTGAAAAGACTGTCGTCGCCCCACGAAGCAGTTCTCTGGCCCTTTGGTGTAGATGGCAGAGCCAGGGATTGCTTCCTCATGGTCGCAGGCAACAACAAGCCAGAGGCTTGCGTCCTTGTTGGGGAAGTGGTAGCCTTGATCTCGGTCTGGATAGAGTCACGAATGTTCCCAGCCGAGAAGCGGGGGCTTCGTCGTAGTGGCGAGACGGGCTGATCTTTGCGGCCAGTCTCTGGTTTGGAAGTCGGTGGTACAACGTCTTCATGCTCAAGTAGAATGCTGGGAGATAGAATATCGCTGATAGATACTCTTTGGGCCCCTGGGGTAGGCTGAGAACACTTTGAGCTATCCTCGAGCTTGACTGGCTCCTCCTCCTTCTTCGCCTCGGGCATGAGTCCGTTGTAATCAAACTCATAATTATTGGCAACTGAAATACTCGACAACACATCACTGAAGTTCTTTGTCGAGCCATGTGGTGTCAGCTCAGCAGACTTGCGTGGAGGAAGATATCCATTGGAGGTCGCCTGGATATATAACTGCTCAGGCTCAGGAGCAGCAGCACGAGACTGCTTCGACGACCTCTTCTTCCTGGAAGCAGTGTCGCGCGCAGCCCAGAAGTCGAGGCGACCCATGTGGACGTCAATGGTCTTCAGCTCGCTTTCTGGTCTGTCCTTGTTGCGACCACCGCGGCTCCTATGACGAGCACCGACTTGATGATCCAGATGGTGCTTAACAAGCGCGTAGGAGAGAGACTCCTCGTAGTTCGCGTACGGAGCTTGTAGTGCTTGACCTGCATGCTTTTTGAACCAAGGCCTGATAGTATGCTCCACGATCGTTGTGTCAGAATCCCGAGTGATGGCCATTTTGTTCGACTTTTCCTTGATGAGATGCTCGTCGTCGCGATCATCTGGCACCATCTTCCCATTTGCCATCACCTCTACGGGATCGATGCACTGCTCGAAGCACCAAAGGTGCATAACACCAGCCATCTTGAAAGGATCCTTCTGACCACAAGAGGTATGCTGATAAAACTCGTCGAACGCCACGCGGCACCAGCCAGGTCGAATCGTGTGGTTTGTATCAGGGCAGTTCTCGTATCGACAGATAGTGTCGGCATCGATAGTTCGTTCTGTGCACTGGGCTGGATTTTGTTGGATCCATAGCCTTGGATTTCGAGGACAGTTGTAGATATAGTCCTTCAAGTCCTCAGCCGAGAATCGAATCTTCTTCTCCAACTGTCCTGTGGGCAAGTACAGGAATTTAAATCTTCTGCGCGAGACCCAGTCCATTTCAGGGAAGCGGAACATCCCATACATCTTGATTCCAATCTCGAAATCCTTATCCCTTCCACGTTTAGTTTTGAGGGTTCGTCCCTTTCTACCAGGCTTCTTCAGGGGAACTTCCTGGTCGGAGTCGTCATCGCCGTCAAATGCAACATTTCGCTTGCGCTTAGGAGGTGTCAGCAACCAAATTGGCCGTACATCTGATTCTTGGAATGGTTCATGCTGAATTCTTTGTTGAGGTGGCCGACGAGCCTGGGGAGCTGCCTGTGAAAAGCATGGGCCAGGGTGAGGGTCCTGACGACAATCCGCGCATTTGCTTACTTGGATTATGTTGTGCATAGACTGAGCTTTAATTGCGGCTGGAGACTGAAGGGGATACTGTGCCACAGCCTGAGGGCCGTAGATCCCTTGAATACCATTGTCCGGGTAACGATACCTAGGTTGATAGGAATTGTAGGCGTTATAATTGGGCGGAATGTACCTGGTTCGGATTAGCTGGTGTTTCTTACAAGTCAGAGGGTATGATACGTACGAGTTTGCTTGTACACGAGTGTTAAAGAGTGACAATTGATCATTTGCTGCGAGATCCACGCTTTGAGAACCTCCACTGGAGGCCGCATTTCCCAGTACAGGCACGTTAGGTAGTGCCAAAGGCTGATGAACTGGTTGGGGCTGCTGCGCCAAAGATGTCTTTGGCTTGGGAATTGGGTCTTGTAGCTGATGAGGCTTTGGGCCTCCCATGTCGTTGGGCATAACCGACACAGAGTTTAGGTCGAATGAGGCCGGAGTCTCGGTGGCTGATACAAGTTTAGGATCAACCGGAAGCTGAGAGTCTTCATTGACTGTATTCGGAGCCACGTCCTGGGGTGCCGCAAAGTCGAACGAGTTGATATAATCATCGGATGACAACGGTCCGTCAAAAAGTTGGTCGTAATTGTACTCATCACTCATACCATTCAAAAACTGTTGGTTGATATCTGATATGGTGTTGCCCATATACTCTGGGGCAGAACTGTACAGATTGTCCATCTGGAAACAATTTCCTGAGACTTGCCGGGTTCTGCTGGGGATTGATGGTGACTATTCGGATCTTGTTCGAATTGGTGAGTTGGTATCGAGCTGCGTTGTTGCCAGAACTGAGGAGTTGTTCAAGATGTGCGGAAGAGCGTTCAGGAACAGATAATTGCTTGGGTGAGGACAAGAAGTGAACTAAGAAAACGAGTCTGTGGCATCCTTTATATTACTACGATATAGTTTAGATACAGTAATAGCTGGAATAGCACATTGTCTTCGTTCAGGGCTTTGTTCAATACGAAAGAACGATGCCCCGAACATAAGTAAATCGTAAAAGATGGGCGGTTGTTCGTTGAACAAGGACGTCTCGTCACTAGAGAAGAGGGTGTGTTCAACCGTTGAACCGCCTTTGTCTGAAAGAGACCCAACTTGGAACCCCGAACAAAAGAATAAACCAGTAGAGTCGAAGCTTCGAAGCCTGACTCCATTTTGGTTTCTATGTTCTATCACATTTAGATCCTGAGGCCTTGTTAGTACTGAGACTCTGAAATAGAACAAGTGCCAAAGAGAATCAGAAGGGGTTTGATCAGATTAAAAACATGTTTTTCTACACAAGTGTTCAGAACAGGTCTGTGTTATGTGTGTCTCATCATATGGAAATATAAATTCGGTGAAAGAAATAAACAATAGACATACCATACGACTAGGTCATTAAGCAAATTCGATGCCAATGAAAATACTATTGTGGTGAGCATGTTGGTGATCCAATTGTAAATTAGCAAATGCCGAGGCTCATAGCAGTCAAGCTGACACAGACAACACATGACTTCATGGTGTCTAACAAATATATCAAAATGCCCTAAGAGGCTTGCAGTTCGCTGCAATCAAGTTGTTGTTGTTAGAATGCAAGGCATGTTGAATGGTGAGAGAAGTAAAATGAGAGGAAATTTTGAGATCGTGAGAGGGAAGAGGTGCAAGGTGGGCCCGGAGATTCGAGCCACCGACATCCGATTTTCGAATCGAGTTACCCTAGGTACATCTGAGCTCTGCTGGATCTAAGTACCTATCGTAGGCTGAGAAGGGGCATAAAGTATTTGCATACCTATTGATGCCTTGGTGATCTATCAGAGATGTCAGATCCATTTTCACTCATACTGGGCTTTGCTTTGTTGTGGTTGATGCGATGCGGTCTATCAAAAGCCAACTCGGGTTTCTTAAAATAGAATACACCACACAAAAAGCAACAGCTCCTAGATGTGGCCAAGAGAATGACATATCTGACGGCGCGCATTTCCCAAAATGACACTAGATTCAGTTATACGACACTGACTAAAGCACCGAGCCTGCCGAATACCACAATTGCGACCCTATTGAGAAGAAGAGCTTCAGTTCAAGGATATATATCTTGCTTCCTGCAACCAATGCCACGCTAAAACAGTGACCAGCCACTAAATTTAGCGGCCATATGCTTGGAGCTGCAAGAGAAGAGGGGCAACGGGAGGATGAACCCGCAAGGGACCGTATTCTCAGCTAAAAAAAACTGGTTAGAATGGTGATAGAGCCAAAACAGTCCAGGGGCACCCCGCCCTTTGATACAACGGGCCCTGTCAGAGAACCAATAAGAGTAATCTCTTGCCCGCCCTCCAAGGCTTGAGTTGAGACTACGTCACGAGACTCTGCTATCCCGTCGGGTCCCTTCAACTGGACGGACTGGCACTGGACCTGTGAGACTCAGGTCCGTGGCTAACCTCAAATAAACCCACCAACCTTCATCCTTACAGCGGCCATATCGCCCGACACCGCCATCATGGCTGAAGTCAATCCAGAGCTTCAAGAACGCCTTGAAGAGTTGGATCGCGAGCTTGAGGTATGTACATTGCCACATGATTGTTCACCAAACTCCTACATTGTCCCAATTATTGGCTTGGGCGCTTCGACACGCCATTGGAGCTAGTTCAAGGCCATTTGTTGATGTCGCATGCGATCAAAAACCATCTTCTCGATATATCATGGCTGACTTTGAGTTCTCTGTAGGAAGGCGATATTACACAGAAGGGGCAAGTAACTCTGCGGCTCAAACATTAACCTTTACCGTTCAAACTAACGCGCCCAAAGCTACCAGAAGCGACGAACTCAGCTCTTTTCTCAATTCCTCGGTTCCCCTCCGCCTCAGGTAGCTGCTCTCGCCGAACCTCAGTCTGGCCTACGCATACACTCTCCCGATGACTCGGCCCATCCTTCAGGCGACGGTCACCGCGCCGCTGCATATGCCTCTCTTGGTGCTAGCAGCGGCCCGATCCCCGATACACCAGACTCACCTATATACCGACCACATTCTGGCTATGGCCCGTCCTCAGAATCCCCGAGACCTCCGCCGGAGCAGGCCCCCGCCTCGCTTTTACGACCAGGAGGCCCCTTGGCGGCGGGATCAACGGCTGCCCACCGAGACTCCCTCTTCTTCTCTCCCTCGCACGTCGCTGAGCCTGAAACCCGAACAGGTACCATGAGATCGGGGGACTATGCTTTCAGACCAGAGCAGCAAGGCGCATACCCAGATCAGCAATACCAACAGCAGCAACAGTATCAACAACCACCGCAACAGCAACCTGATGGACGATCAGCCACGCTACTCGACTCGCAAGGATATTTCTCGGACTTCGCGGGACAGCAGCATTATGATCAGGGCCAAACTGTCGAGTATGGAGGACCTCAGCAACGATACTCTTCTAGCGATGCCTTTTCTCCCACTGCCGCCATGGCGCCGCCAATGCTCACAACCAATGATCTCCCGCCTCCTGAGGCTCTCGAATATCAGCTACCACTAGATCCCCGCGAGGTCCCCTTCGCTATTCAAGATCCTCATGACGATTCAACGCCAATGTCAAAGTTCGATAACATCGCAGCTGTGCTTCGACATAGAGGACGAACGATCGCCAAGAAACCAGCATATTGGGTGTTGGACAGCAAGGGCAAGGAGATTGCATCAATTACGTGGGACAAGCTGGCGTCCAGAGCCGAGAAGGTGGCACAAGTTATCAGAGACAAGAGCTCTTTATACCGTGGCGATCGAGTTGCACTTATCTATCGCGATTCTGAAGTCATTGACTTTGCAATTGCATTGCTAGGATGCTTCATCGCCGGAGTTGTTGCTGTACCCATCAACGACTTGCAGGACTACCAACGCTTAAACCATATTCTTACCACAACACAAGCTCATCTGGCCTTAACCACCGACAACAACCTCAAAGCCTTTCAGCGAGATATCACAACTCAAAAGTTAACATGGCCAAAAGGCGTCGAATGGTGGAAGACGAACGAGTTCGGTAGTTATCACCCTAAGAAGAAAGATGACGTCCCGCCCTTGGTTGTCCCCGATCTGGCTTATATCGAGTTTTCGAGAGCACCAACCGGAGATTTGAGAGGCGTTGTTCTCAGCCACCGAACCATTATGCACCAAATGGCTTGTCTTAGCGCCATTATCTCTACAATTCCAGGCAACGGTCCAGGGGACACCTTCAATCCGTCTCTGCGGGATAAGAACGGCCGACTGATTGGTGGCGGCGCAAGTAGCGAGATTCTGGTCTCATACCTTGACCCTCGTCAGGGTATTGGTATGATTCTGAGCGTGCTGCTGACGGTGTATGGTGGCCATACTACTGTTTGGTTCGACAACAAAGCCGTTGATGTTCCTGGACTCTACGCCCATCTTCTTACAAAGTACAAATCGACCATCATGATCGCAGATTACCCTGGCCTGAAACGAGCCGCTTATAATTACCAGCAAGAGCCACTGATAACCCGAAATTTCAAGAAGGGAATGGAACCAAACTTCCAGATGATCAAACTCTGCTTGATCGATACTCTGACAGTAGATAGTCAGTTTCACGAAGTTCTCGCTGATCGATGGCTCAGGCCATTAAGAAACCCTCGTGCTCGTGAGGTCGTTGCTCCCATGCTCTGTCTGCCTGAGCATGGAGGTATGGTTATTAGTGTGCGTGATTGGTTGGGAGGAGAAGAACGCATGGGCTGTCCCTTGAAGCTCGATTTAGAAGACGAAACAGATTCAGATGGCGAAGAGAAGGAAGAAACCGAGAAGCCTACAGTTTCCAATGGCTTTGGCAGCCTTCTGAGTGGTGGAGGCACCACCACAACGGAAGAAAGAGCAAAGAACGAGCTTGGGGAGGTTCTTTTGGACCGCGAGGCTCTAAAAACGAATGAAGTTGTGGTTGTGGCCATCGGAAACGAGGCCCGCAAGAGGGTGACAGAAGATCCAAGATTGGTTCGAGTTGGTGCCTTTGGATATCCCATACCAGATGCCACACTCTCTGTGGTCGACCCCGAAACAGGTTTACTGGCTTCACCCCACTCTGTGGGTGAGATCTGGGTAGACTCTCCCTCCCTATCTGGTGGTTTCTGGGCACAGCCAAAGAACACTGAGCTCATTTTCCATGCCCGCCCTTACAAGTTTGACCCAGGTGACCCAACGCCCCAGCCTGTGGAGCCCGAGTTCCTTCGAACGGGCCTGCTGGGTACCGTCATTGAGGGTAAAATCTTTGTTCTAGGCCTCTACGAAGACCGCATTCGACAAAAGGTTGAGTGGGTTGAGCATGGGCATGAACTGGCTGAGTACCGCTATTTCTTTGTTCAACACATCGTTGTGAGCATCGTCAAGAATGTTCCAAAGATCTATGACTGCTCAGCATTCGACGTCTTTGTCAACGATGAACACCTACCAGTTGTGGTATTGGAATCGGCGGCCGCCTCAACAGCACCGTTGACCTCCGGAGGGCCTCCACGACAGCCGGATACTGCCCTGCTGGAGTCGCTGGCCGAGCGCTGTATGGAGGTTCTCATGACAGAGCATCATCTTAGACTGTACTGCGTTATGATCACAGCACCGAATACGTTGCCACGTGTTGTCAAGAATGGACGACGCGAAATTGGAAATATGCTCTGTCGCCGAGAATTTGATCTCGGCAACCTCCCCTGCGTGCACGTCAAGTTTGGCGTAGAACATGCGGTTCTTAACCTTCCTATTGGCGTGGACCCTATGGGCGGTATCTGGTCCCCATTGGCCTCAGATTCGCGAGCCGAGTTTTTGTTGCCAGCAGACAAGCAATACTCGGGTGTTGATAGAAGAGAAGTGGTGATTGACGACCGGACATCTACCCCCCTGAACAATTTCTCCTGCATCTCTGACCTTGTTCAATGGCGTGTAGCCCGCCAGCCAGAAGAATTGGCATACTGCACAATTGACGGCAGAGGTCGGGAAGGCAAGGGTGTTACATGGAAGAAGTTTGATACCAAAGTTGCTTCCGTTGCTATGTATCTGAAGAACAAGGTCAAGGTGAGACCTGGAGACCATATCATCCTTATGTATACGCATTCAGAGGAGTTTGTCTTTGCAATCCATGCTTGTATCTGCTTGGGCGCCATCATCATCCCCATTGCGCCCCTCGACCAGAACCGACTGAATGAGGATGTTCCTGCTTTCCTCCATATCGTGGCGGATTACAACGTCAAGGCTGTGTTGGTCAACTCCGAGGTGGACCATCTTATCAAGGTCAAGCCTGTGGCCAGCCATATCAAGCAATCAGCGCAGGTTCTGAAAATTACCAGTCCTGCGATCTACAACACAACCAAGCCACCGAAGCAGAGCAGTGGACTACGGGATTTGAGATTCACCATTGACCCAGCCTGGATTCGACCGGGCTATCCTGTTATTGTTTGGACATACTGGACCCCTGACCAACGCCGTATTTCGGTTCAGCTTGGCCATGATACAATTATGGGCATGTGCAAGGTCCAGAAGGAAACCTGCCAAATGACCAGTTCAAGACCCGTGCTCGGATGTGTACGAAGCTCGACTGGTCTCGGTTTCATTCATACAGCCTTGATGGGCATTTACATCGGAACACCCACCTACCTTCTATCACCAGTGGAATTCGCAGCTAATCCCATGTCTCTCTTTGTCACATTGTCCAGATATAAGATTAAGGATACTTATGCGACACCGCAGATGCTTGACCATGCCATGGCTGCAATGCAAGCCAAGGGTTTCACGCTGCACGAGCTCAAGAATATGATGATTACTGCGGAGAGCCGACCAAGAGTTGATGTCTTCCAAAAGGTCAGGCTTCATTTTGCTGGAGCTGGTCTGGATAGAACCGCCATCAACACGGTGTATTCGCACGTCCTGAACCCAATGGTTGCATCGCGATCTTACATGTGCATTGAGCCTATCGAACTGTGGCTTGATACACAAGCCCTTCGTCGTGGCTTGGTTATTCCCGTGGACCCTGAATCAGATCCTCTTGCCTTGCTGGTACAGGACAGCGGTATGGTTCCTGTATCGACACAAATCGCCATCATCAACCCTGAGAGCAGAGTCCACTGTCTCGATGGTGAGTATGGTGAGATCTGGGTTGACTCTGAAGCCTGTGTCAAGTCCTTCTACGGCTCCAAGGATGCTTTTGATGCTGAGCGCTTTGACGGCCGAGCTGTTGATGGAGACCCGAACATTCAGTACATCAGAACAGGTGACTTGGGATTCCTTCACAATGTTAGTCGACCAATTGGCCCCAACGGTGCTCTTGTGGATATGCAGGTGCTGTTCGTTCTTGGAAATATTGGTGAGACTTTCGAGATCAACGGTTTGAGTCATTTCCCTATGGATATCGAGAACTCCGTGGAGCGATGCCACAGAAATATTGTGCAGAATGGCTGGTAAGTTATGAAGCTCTTCACAATGAATAAACCTGCTAACAAGAACACAGTGCTGTTTTCCAAGCTGGCGGTCTGGTGGTTGTTCTCGTTGAAGTTAACCGCAAGCCGTACTTGGCATCAATCGTCCCTGTTATCGTCAATGCGATCCTTAATGAGCACCAAATCATTGTTGATATTGTGGCATTTGTGAACAAGGGAGACTTCCCAAGATCTCGACTAGGAGAGAAGCAGCGCGGCAAGATTCTTGGTGGCTGGGTCAGCCGAAAGCTTCGAACCCTCGCACAGTTCTCCATCCGCGATATGGATGCTGAGTCTACTGCAGGTGACGTTATGGACCAGGCTAGGGCATCCATGGTCAGCGTACGAAGCGGAGGCGGTGCAGCACCAGGGTCTTCCAGCTTAAGAAATGTCGAGCCAGCTCCTCAGATCTTGGAGCAGGAGGAATATGACCAGGCAACTCCTCGTCATGAGTATGAACCAACACAGACGATGGTCTCTGAGCTTCCAGATCAAGAGACACCGACAGGGTTCCAGCACGCACAGTTTGAGCACCCACCTCAATCTGCAGGCTCTGGACCACCGACACAGCTGAATCTTTCTCACCAACCTGACCAAGGATTCGACATCCCTGACTTTTCACGATATAGTGGTGCCGAGCAAGGGAAGGGTCCCGTTCACAGACGTCCTGTTCCTAGCCACGCACCACCTCCTGAGCCCATCCCAGGGAACGGTCAAGCGCCGCCCCAGATTCGGCTACCAGGAGTGGACGGGCGTGAAGAGGTGAGCTTTTGGCAACAGCAGAACAAGGGAGAGAAGAGCGAGGAGGACTGGACAGCTGAAGCCATCATGCATATGAATCTGGCAGGTGACATGAACCCTCGATGATAATTACGACATGCAACGTGATGAAGCGGAGTTGGAGTTGGGATTCATCTAGAAACGAACATAGCAGACAATTGGACTCATTGGCCTATGGCCGCCATCTCTTTGCTTTCATTAGAAAATCGCCTTAGTCTAGAGAGTGTCTACTATTGATTTGAAACTTTACGAGTAGGGAGAAGCATTACATGCATTTATTAGGCTACGTTTATGAGGCCATGAGCCTTACCGGGATTTAGCTACGTAGATGCAATCGCATTTATCTGTCCAAGAGTAGTGGCAAAACATATGGGAACCACAAGCACCAAAAATGAATCTCTATACAGCACAAGAGCAAAAGATAAACCAATCGACGCAGGCCTGATTCGAACAGACGCCTCCGAAGAGAATAGATTTCTAGTCTATCGCATTAGACCACTCTGCCACTGCGCCTTAGCTGATTGGATATTGATCGTCGTGTCTAATTCTGTTTGTGGATGCTTCCATAATGCTGTGGATTTCCCAACCCCAGTACCCATCTATGCTAACCCTAGTATAGTATAGTAGTATACAACAGTATAAGTTGAATCGAGAATAACAAAATGCTTGGTATATAGAGTCGAGTCGCTATTATCTCATCCTTCTCTTTCTCTCCATATCTGCAAGGGCTCGTTTGACTATCCCCTCTGCTTCTGCAATGACATCGTTTCCTCGTCGCCATGTATATAGGGCCACACCTAGCCCGTCTAACTGTTCGTGTGCTCGTGCTAATCTCCTTCTCCATAGTTCTAATTTCTTGTTCACTGTTTGTGGGCCCAGTGTTGGCGAGCCTGCTGTTGATGTGTTGCCGCCGTCTGACTGATAACCTGATCTTCCTGAACCGAATGATGGAGGGGGATTTGATGATGGTGGAGGGAGCGGATCGTAGTCTACGTCCAGATTGGCCATGTTCTGAGTTGGTCGTGGTGGAAGACGTGGATTTTGGTTCGACTCGGTGATGCTTGAGGGCGTACCGCGTCGTCGTGGCGGAGGTGGCGGAGGACGATCTCCTGAGTTAGAGCGTGCAGGGATTTTGAAACCGCCATTGCTGCTGCCCGAGCTTTGCTGCGAGGAATTATGTATTTGCTTCAAAGGATGAGGCACTGATGGCTCTCGAACCTGGACCGCTGGTCTTCTAGGCGGAGGCGGTGGAGGTATCTCATCAGAATTCTGCCTGATGAGACCTTTGTTCAGCTCGGTGATCGACTTGGCACTCCTCAACGCAACCGGTTTTGCTGGTCTGGGCGGAGGTGGCTTACGTCCGCCAAGTAGATCAGATGTACTGGCACTCTTGGAGTTGGCATTGGCGCTGGCATTTCGAACTTGACTGAGGGCCGCATTGCGATCGATCTTGGTCTCCCCTGGCTCGTCTGAGAAGTCGATCAGAGTTCCCATAGTCGGGCCTCCGGGTGGTTTGCTTTCTCCCCTATATCCACCAGGTCCCAGGTTCTGGTATGAAGGGTTTCTTGAGACATTCCTTGAAGCGTTGCTAGATGTAGCTGGGGTCTTTGGTCGGCCAAAGTCATATCCTGAGTTGGAGTTGAAGAATGCTGTCTCCTCTGGTGTTGTGACATCTCGAATGAAGACGGCAAGAATCCGCCCTCGGTTTGCAAGGGCAAGCTCCGTGTAAACCTCTAAATCAGCTTCTCCGCTGTCTCCCACAAGAATGAACATTCTCTCAGGGAAATCTCGTAGTAGGCGAGTAAGTGTAGATCGCTTTCTTTCTGCCACTGGCTCAAAGATGCCCTGCAACATGCCGCTGTATTGCTTCAGATGAAGCGATCCCGGTGGCAGGCCATGCATCTTGAAGAAACTGGCTAGGACTGGGAAAAGCTGCCACGGACTGTTTGAACAGTAATGAATGCTAACGCCCATGTCGGCCATGCGATTATACCACTCCTTGACACCTTCAACAGAGAGCTCACCTAGATCTCGGATGAACGTGTTGCGGAAGATCTCTTTGGCGCCCGCAGAAATATTAGACTTCTTGACTGTATCGTCAATGTCGCTAATAAGACTGACTCCATATGGTTCAATGACTTTGATCTCTTGGATAGCTGATAGATCCTCATCCGCCAGAACTCTAACATGAGTTGGAATAAAGTCGAGAGCAGCGCGAATGACGAAATGACCCGCATCGTTGGTCATGACGGTCTTTGATTGAGATTTCTCGCTGTTGTAGAAGAAGAAAGTGACTGGTAGAGCAACAGAAGGATTTGTCATGAAGGGAGCAATTCGGGCCATGAGATTGGCATTAGCTAAAATGAGATCACTCTCGCTCATCTCGCTGGTAGCGGTGTTGGATGTCATGGTTTTGGCTGGCATCGTTGGACTGGAAGGGGCAGAATCTGGAGATTGGTTACCCTGGCGAGAAGGATAGTAGAAGCTGTCAGTGAGAGGATCGTCGTTGTCAGGCGTCTTCTCACTAAAGCCTCCTTGATATGCAACCTGCTTCTCTCGTTGTCCTACTCTTTCAATGCGCCGAGCTTCAGAGTTGATCTTCTCCTGTTCCTTTTGCTCTTCGTGTATTTGATGGTGTGTGCGTGGAAGTCCAGTCTCCGGATTATATGTCTGGTCTGCTCTGGGAGCAGGAATGCCACTGAGCTGCCGCGCCAGACCGATGAGAACTCTGTTTCTCCTCGTCATCGGACCACTGTGAGGCGTATAGATCCAGCCGCGGACATCAACATCAACAATTGCTCTTTCATCCTCGTTCCTTTCCCATTCCTGTCGCCAAAAGCCTTCGTCTCTGATACTTCCATGTGGCGCATCCGGGTCATGCATCGCCATCTCGTCCCAATCACGTTTGGTGTGCTGTTTCGCATACGACGGAAACAGCACCATTTGACAGTCGCCCTTTACAGTGATCGCAACATCGGGAAATGCGCCGGGGATGTGTATCCGTCCGTGGTTCTCATGTCCTGAAGCCGCGGGACCTGCTCTGGTCTGGGCATATGATTCCTTGATCTCCGACACTGCGGCTTGGCCGCTTCTATATAAGTTTCCTGCCATAGCTGCCAAGCGCTTCCTCCTGTACCCCCTCTCACCATCACCAGGGCTCGTAGCCCGGCCAGAGCCATATCCCATCATGATTCCTGCTGTCTGGGGCGTTTTGTGCGCCACTGAACCCTTGGATCGGGTCCTTGCATGCTTGACCGGGCGATCCGCTTGTGATCCTAGCCAGAGCTGTCTCCCTTGCCGCTTCACGATATCTAAAATGCGCGATTGATCCGCGCGCCTCCGTTGGCGCTCAAGGATATATCGGTAAACTCGGGACTGGAACCTGTGCTTGAGACGCGGAAGAGTGTTGAGGTGGAAATTAAGTAGTCGTTCACGGTATCGGTCTCTTACGGCGCGAGGGAACAGGAAGCGGGCGAGGCTCTGCTTGTGACGCGGGTGAGGGCGATAGGGGCCGAAGAATCTAAAAGGCGCCAGCTTGTCGTCGACTTTTTATACGAATTGGACTATGCTGGAGTCAGACGAGGCTCTCTCGGGATTGGGATGGCGGCTGACAAGTTGGGGTATTTATTGGAGAGGTAGGGACAGATCTCAGGCGGCTGAGTCTTCTGATGAGGGATTGCTCAGCCTGACGCTGGCACTGACAGGGCTGTCAGTTAACGGCGGAGATGGTGACGGTAGCACATGATCTGGACGAGTCTCAGTGGACTTGAAGATGGTTTGCTGCTCTCAGATACCGAGACACAGAGAGAGAGAGAGAGACAGTGTAGCTCGTGACTCTAGTCCAGTCTAGACCTGGCATTTCTGTGCCGATCAGACCTTACGTCATCAGCCATGGCCATTTAATGAAATGGGGCCTGCACCTTCAAGTACGTACCTAGTGGCAGTGGAAGCAGGTAGAGAGGCCGGGGCCCCCGTGATGAAATCGGAGGTATCCATAATATGCCGAGATCCAGTTTTGACCCTCGAGAATTTGAGGTAGGTAGCGGCCGGTGTTTTTGAGGCCGATGCCATTGATCGGTGTTACCATGACTTTACTATTTATTATTGGGCTAATTGTAGCTGTTGATTTACTGTGGATATCAGTATATTGCTTCCGAGTGTCAGCAAGAAAGAATAGGTAGGTACTCTCTCACAACTCAGTCTTTGGACTAGCTGATACTATGCCTAAACTGTTCCATTACATAGCTCTCAACTTGAAAACACTTTCAATGAATATACTCTCAGCCTATGAATTCTCTACCATTACCTAGATACCAATAATCAGGTACATCTTCCATAATATGACAAGGATACCTCTTCTCCAGTCTTCACTAAATCTTTAATGGGCCCTCCTCCGACTCCGGATTCGGATAACAACGGGCAATCAAGGTACAAGCAAAAAACAAGCAGAGGCTGCAGAGCAATTGTATCATGTCGCAAGGGAAATGCCCCTCCAAAAATGTCAATTACCTTGTCTTTCACTCGCTGTCCAGGGCGCGCCTCCAAATCAAATCTACTTCTGACTCCGTACTACCCCGCCTCCGCTGCCGTGACTCAAACTTTTTGACTTTGACTGACTCAATCTTTTTTTGACGTCTTATTTTCAGAAACTATTTGTATTCGTGCTTCTTCCCTTTTATTCCCTATACTTTAACAGACAAACTCTGCTTGGAATTGAGATCAAATTGCTCTTCAACATCCCATTGCCAAGATGACTATGTACGTTGCGATATCGGCCTTTCAGACATGCATGTCATGATGTTAACTTTTTCCCCTCCCAGGCTCAAGGAACCCTGGAAGAAATACAAGCCGTTCAAGGTGAGTTTTGTTTTGAATCAACCTCAGTTGATCGATCTTATGATTAACGTGCTCAGGCTCCTAAACTGCCAAATCGAACATGGCCCGACAAGACCATCGAAAAGGCCCCTCGATGGCTTTCGTACGTCACCCATTGACACTCATGAGACACCTGAATAATACTAATTCCCTTCAAGAAGCTGTCTGCGTGATGGCAACCAGAGTCTGCCCGATCCCATGGTACATTCTCCCCATTCACGCGCCCAATTGCGACACGAAACTGACCTGCCATGCTAGAACGGCGAGGAGAAGTGGCGATACTTCAAGATGCTCTGCGATCTAGGCTACAAGGAGATTGAGGTCTCTTTCCCCTCTGCCTCCCAAACCGACTTCGACTTCACCCAGCGCCTGATCCAGACCCCAGGAGCTGTGCCCGACGATGTCTTCCTACAAGTCCTGTCCCCCTGCCGACCCGACCTCATTCGCAGAACCATCGAGTCTGTCCGCGGAGCCAAGAACGCCATCATTCACATCTACCTTGCTACAAGCGCATGTTTCCGTCAAGTAGTCTTTGGCTACACTGAGGAGCAGACCCTGGAGCTCGCTGTAGAATGCACCAAGCTCGTCAGATCTCTGACAAAGGACAATCCTGAGGCTTCTGGCACCAACTGGCAGTTCGAGTTCTCTCCTGAGTGCTTCTCAGACACAGACCCTGACTATGCCGTAAGAGTCTGCCAGGCTGTCAAGGCTGCTTGGGGACCTGACGCGACCAAGGGTGACCAGATAATTCTGAACCTCCCCGCCACAGTAGAACTGGCGACACCCAACATCTACGCCGATCTGATCGAATACTTCTGCAACAACATTGGCGACAGACAGGATGTTTGTATCTCCCTGCATCCCCACAACGACCGTGGATGCAGTATTGCTGCTGCTGAGCTAGCCCAAATGGCTGGCGCTGACCGTGTAGAGGGCTGTCTGTTTGGTAACGGCGAGCGAACTGGAAACGTCGATCTCGTCACCCTGGCCCTCAACCTGTACACACAAGGTGTCAGCCCTAATATTGACTTCTCCGACCTGAACTCAGTCATCGACATGGTCGAATCATGCACCAAGATCCCCGTCCACCAACGTGCTCCTTACGGCGGCAGCCTGGTATGCGCTGCTTTCTCTGGCAGTCACCAAGATGCTATCAAGAAGGGATTCCAGGACCGCAAGGCCAAGGGTCTGGGCCACGAGGACCCCTGGAACGGCATGCCCTACCTGCCCCTGGACCCTCGAGATATTGGACGCAATTACGAGGCCATTATCCGTGTCAACTCTCAATCTGGAAAGGGAGGAAGCGCTTTCATTGTGCACACCAAGCTCCAGCTTGATCTCCCCCGTGGTCTCCAAGTCGCCTTCTCCAAGGTCGTCCAGAAGAAGAGCGAGGAGGTCGGACGCGAGCTTCTGGCTAATGAGATCACCTCTCTGTTCGAGAACACATACTTCCTCAACGACAACCCTCATTTCAGCCTGGTGGACTACAGCATCACCCCTGACCGTTCGCGATCTCCTGCCCCCGCAGCCCACGGCAGAACCCAAGACACCAAGGACTTTATCCGTATCTTTGATGGTGTCCTGCTGGTGAATGGTAAGGAGCTGAAGCTGCGTGGCCGTGGTAACGGACCTATTTCCAGCATGGTTTCTGCCCTCAAGGAGCTTAACATCGAGTTCGATGTTAATGACTACAAGGAGCACGCCATTGGCGAGGGACGCGGTGTCAAGGCTGCTTCATATATCGAGTGCAAGCCCGTTGGTAGCAAGCAGTCAGTATGGGGTGTTGGCATCCACGAGGATGTGGTACAGAGTTCTCTGATCGCTCTCCTGAGCGCGGCTAGCAACGTAAGTCTTCACAAACCTCTATCAGTAAATCAACACTAACATGATATGCAGTTCGTTACCAGCAGACCCGCCAGCCCCATTCAGAAGCCCACTGATGCTCCTGCTTCCCAAGAGACCCCTAGTGTGGTGTCTATTCTGGAGGAGAAGGCCAATGGCATGTAAAGTGAATGAAAAAAAAGAGAGAAAAAAGAAAAGAAAAGAACATTGAAAAGGGGGTCAGCCTGTCGATTTGCTGCGAATCGCTTGGCATATTTGTACAGTTAGTTCATGTTGTTCATATGAATGAGGGGGCGTGAGTGCTGAAAAGCTTTATCATCTTGAGGAGTTAGTCAAAAATTGAAGATAAATGACTTGATCAAAGACGCGATTTCATTGCGACAGAGGGCATTGCATCATGTGTCTTTTCCTGGTTTCCTCTTTCGTAGCCTGTTGTGATTCTACACTGTATTACATCGTCATTTGTCTTTGATTTAATCATGCTTGGTGATCTCAAAGGACTTCTCAAATGTGAGGAAGCTGCTGAATGAAGGTGGCCTACGTCACGTTACAGCAAAGACCCATTGGTATCTCGAATGGCCGTCGAGTAACCTTTACTCATCGTGCTAAGGGGGCTGAAACAAGTGACGGTGCCCGCCTACCTCCTGAACATAACTATCGCCATAGAGAGCCAACTACGGAGGCAGTGGGCCAATACATACATCCAATGAGCTGAACACCCTATAGAACCATAGTAGGGTTGTCATTTTGGTCCGTCAGATCAAGATTCTCATCCGTCGCTCCATCTAAATGGCCGAAAGTGATCAATGCTTCTTTACCGTTGTTAGTAGCTGATCCAGAACCTGTCTCAAACACTCATCAGCTGAACAATAAGATTCCATGCAAGCCTATCAAGACAAGAGAGGCTTGGTTGACCGCTGAGAAGGCGATGGAAATGTCGATCTCATTGCAATAGGGTTAAGCTTTGAGACCTGGATCTACGAGACTGAAGCTTATTCAAGTGATTGTTGGAATGCCAATCGGTGATGAAGTAGTTGAATGGTAACGGCCTCAAGAGACTCTGCTTGCCCAGTACTGAGAAAAACTGATATCAATACTGTTAATGGAGCTGATGGTGTGTATATTCGGAGATGGCTGGAAAAAATGCCCACCCCTTTAATGTGCACACCTGTTCAGCTTGATGCAAGGAGATCTAATATAGATGCAACTTCTCTTGGCAGATCACACAGAAACTTTGTATCGTCAATCAGATAGTTTTTCTCGATCCATGCGCGGTTACCTAGATACATTGAAGTCACGGCTTGAGGGCTACTTGTAGGTCTCCTGCGGAGTTACATCACGATTCGAATAATCAGAACCCATTGAATAATGTGGCTAATCAATGAAAATTATGTTTGTAGTTATTAAGGCTGAGACTACAATAACTCTGAGTGAGAAGTAGGCATGTCAACACGCAGTACAGCTTTTGGTCTAGGCCAGGTCGATATGTACTACCAGGCAAGACACGAACTCTGCCCGACTCTATGCAATACTAGTGATACGGATTATAAATGGTCATCGTATATATATTGCTGAAGCTCAGGCTACGTAGATTGGATGAGTTACGAGCGCCGGACCTCAAGCTTCGGGTCATTATCAAATAGGGACCATGTCTGCGCTGCATGAGCCCATAGTTCATAGGTTATGCAGTCACAAAAAGGGATATCGCCTATCCGTATATTCTTTACGGATCTTCACATGTGGTGTATGCAGCCAACATGTATGCATGAAGCCTGACGCCATATCCCATCTCGATCTCACCCATATATCGATCACAAGACGAAGCTGAACACCCTCAAACAAGACTCCGAAATATTACTACTCAGATCTGACAAAAGTAAAATCTGTTGGAGTGAGAGAATTGTCTCAGAAATGGTCAAGATGTTGTAAGTCAGAATTTCCATCCGTGGCCTAGAACACACTGCGCCGTGAAGATGCAGCCGTCCTGGTCCAGATCTGTGATGCAACATATTCCACAAGCAGTGAATACACCGCAAACATGGCTAATATGTGAGACAATGGATGGTCCCGGAATATTTTCCGTTGTCAAATAACGGCAAAGTGACAGCTGTCTAAGACACACTGGCAACCAACACAACAACTCGGAAGCCGACTGGTTCTTTTAACCCTGCCTTTCCAGGTGGCATCAGGGTGCCCATCACATATCTCGAGCTGCAGCAGTAATCACAATCTAGATATCCGATTTGCGATCTTGTGCAGCGCCAAGACTACATGGATACTCCAAGATTCGAGACCATTGAGGATCGTTGTGCTTATTAGTTAAGTGGCTGGCTGAGCATGACCTAACATCTTTCTCCGAGACACCAAACGGAGAGATGAGGTTTTCGATCGAGGCGGCTGAACCTGTGCTTAGAACCGAAGTGTTGATTTGAGAATTCACGAGTTCAGTCTAAGCCGATTCTCTACATGAAGACATTAGTTCCGGGAGACAACACGGCACGTCTCGAACTAACCCCAGGAACTAAGGTAGTGCCGGAGCACTTTTGTAATAGCCTTTCCCAAACTTACACATTCAAGTCCAAGCCCCCTTGTCTGCCGCTCGATCACAAAACGCCCGACTATCACCGTTGTCTCAAGCATGGAGAAATTCCTCTCCTCTCGAAGGCCGCCTCCCACCCAACTCAAGAGAACCAAGACATGATCGACCGTTCCAGACGTCAAGTTGTTCCTCACCAACATGCGTGTTTCTTTGAAAAGGGTAGTACCGCATGCACATCTCCCTCCCCTGGACAAGCGCCTCCTGGTAGCGGCCCGGCGGCAACGGCGTGGTCCCAGTAGTCATCGTAGGAAACTGTCAAAGTCAACTCTGAGGCGCTGAGTATACGGGATGGTTGGCCAATGATTAAGTGGCTTATATATTGAGGGTTGATATTGGATACAAGGCGAATAGAGTCTATTGTACCTGGAGGGGAGAAAGCTAATGTGTTTTTTTTACCGAGTCGCCTAGATCTATCTCACCGAGAGGCGAGAAGTTGATGGCTTCGAATCAGTCAATCAACTTTGAGGTGCTATAATCGGGCCCAGTCTAGAGCTGCAATGCGTGTCTGGGCTTTGGAATGTTGCTCGGGAGGGTTACCCAAAACCTGTTAGTTTGGACTCGATTAGCTGTGGATGAAGGTTGTTGAGATCGAGGTGGCGATTTATACGATGGCCTTTTGAACCTGGCATTGAAGTGAAGTCTATATAAGTTACTTGGTCTGGCGCATGGAAATATCAGCATTATCATCACTTCACTCGCGACTCATCGACTCATCACATAATCAAGACTTATCTTAGTCACTCCAACTACCACAATCAACATGAAGTTCCTCAGCCTCCTCACTCTTGCTTCCTTCGCCACGGCCTCTCCTTTCCGTCGGCAACAAACCGTCACTGGAACTATCAAGTCTTCAGTTGACACTCTATCTGGCGCCTCTGTGGTAACTCTCAACCAGATCGGTAAGTCACTTCTTCAAACACCCCACACTCCTTTGTACTAACAAGATTGTAGACGACAATGTCGCCTTGATCAAGAACAACGTCGATGCTCAAGTCATTGTAGAAGCTCAGGCTCTTCTCAAGGCCAACTACCAAGCCATCGCCCAAGGCCTGGCCACTTCCACAACCACGATTGTCAGCGTCACAACAGGAGCAGCTGGTGGTGTTGTTGGCCAAGCCATTGGTCTCACCAACCAGCAGATCGTGACACTCACTGCTGCTGTCAACGTCGTTATCGAAATCATTGAGAACATCGGTGCCACTGTCACCATCACCGTCACAGACCTGACTCCTGCTCTGCGAGCTACTTTCCAGTCTGAGATCAATGCTGTCAAGACTGCCATCAACCCCTTTGTTAGCCCTGTTTTCCTCTTCGCGGCTGCTGTTCGAGCTGCGAACGTTGGCGGCAGTGCCACTATCACTGGTCTGGACAATGCCATCGTCAACCTCGTTAGAGTCTACGGCGACGTCGCGGCGTCCATCGGCATCACTCCCATTAGTCTCTAAGTTTGGGACCGGTTTTATGAATGAAAATTATGAGGACTCTCTTTTACAAATGATGAAAGCGATATCTAGCGTGCTTCTTACGACAAAAGCAATGGTGCTAGCGGTATAGCGAGCAATTACAGGTTACACACTCCTTGATACTTAATATAGTAATTTTCTTTGTGAACTTTCCTGATCAATGACTTGTGATAATTTGAAATGTGGCCCTGAAAAGTGTGAGTATTGGACGGATTCGTCAATCCCTTAGCGTCACGTAAAACGTCAGATTGCCGATCAGGGTTGCATAGATCAACAGGCACGTCTAGTCCCTTTCAAAGCTTATTGCAACATTCCTCACAAAGCGCCGAATCAGGTTAGATACTCCTCGAAAGAAGAGGAGGAAGACGGATTGTGTATGGTCATGGATATAATTAACCTAAATCTACCTATACATCGCTGCCAATAAACTCCTCTTAACTTTTAGTTCATCTTCTCTTACCACCGGCTCTTCCCTTTCCCTTGGGTTTGCTAGGGGCGGCATCTTTGCCTCCCTCCTTAGTTGCCCGACCCTTGGCCCTTGATTTAGCCTGTTCCTTATGTCGGGCCTTCATCTCAGCCTCTGACGATTTGCCCTTCCTCCATTCTCCGCCACCCTCGGCACGTAGTTGCTTATTATCAAGGCGTTTCTTATCCTTGTTGCTTAGCTTGCCCGTCTTCTTCTTCATCGCCTCTCTCATTCCGTTGAGCTCATCTTTGCCGGCTTGCTTGGACTGCTTCTTGTCGTGTTCAGACTCGAACCATGTTCGTCTAGGTCGTCCCTTGATCTCAGCCTCATGCTGGATCAGGTTCTCACCCTTCTTGACTTGCATCTCGACATGGGCGAGCTGCTTCTCTTCCTTCTCTTCCTGCATGATCTCCTCGATTTCGTCATCCATCTCGTCGATCTGAGCTTGGAGAGCGTCAACCTCTGCAGCCTCAATCTGTCGGCTGACAATCTTGGCGCCTTGGGCCTTGCCGGCCTTCACAGCAGCCTTGACGACCTTGCGGTCTGTCTCAGAAGCCAATGTCAAAGCAGTACCCTTGCGACCAGCACGAGCTGTTCGGCCAACTCTGTGCACGTAGATTTCTAGTGACTGAGGCGCTTCGTAGTTGATGACGGTATCGACGCCCTTGATATCAAGACCACGGGAAGCAAGATCGGTGGCTAGTAGGTACGCCACCTTGCCGTCTCGGAAGTCCTCAACACTTGCGATACGCTAATCAGTGTTAGCGATGGTCATAGCTGCGAGACAGAATAAGACTAACCTGTGTTTGGTTCATGCTACCGTGAAGCTCAGCACAAGAGAGACCAAGCAAACCAAAGATAATACGAGCTCGATGAGCTTCCTTCTTTTGTCGGAAGAAGATAATAACTCGCTCCTTGTAGAGGTTCTTGCAGACATGTGCCAGGTAACCCATTCGCTTCTCCTCTCGGCCAGGGCGCAGGCGAACGAATTCTTGCACCAGTGTAGTAACAGTTTTCTTCTGAGAATCTACCATGACCCTAGCAGGTTTGTTAAGACCGACCTTGATGAGACGGTCGACGGTCGATGTCATGGTAGCGGAGAAGAGCATCGTTTGTCGTGACTTGGGGAGTGTTGTGAGAATTTCGTTAAGTTCGTCGGCGAAACCGTCCTCAAGCATACGATCAGCTTCATCAAGGACCAAGATCTCGACAGTGTCAACGTTGAAGCTAGCAGAGTTTCGCATATGATCAATGAAACGACCAGGTGTAGCAATAATAACATCTGGGCGTAACTTGAGCTCAACCTCCTGGGCCTTGAGACTCAGACCACCGACGGCAAGGGTGAACTTGATATCAGTGAAGGCAGCAAGCTTTGTGGCAACAGCGTGACATTGGATAGCCAATTCACGAGTAGGAGTAAGAACAACGACGCGGGTGGTAGGAATCTTCTTGGGTCGGTATAGCAAACGCTCCAGAATAGGAACGATAAAGGCACCAGTCTTTCCGGAACCAGTGACAGCACCACCGACAAGATCCTTGCCCATAAGCGCAATAGGAATTGACTTGGCCTGAATGGGCGTAGGCTTGGAGAATCCTACTGTAGTAAGACCACGGAGAATTGGACGCGATAGAGACATGGCCTGGAAGGACGAGGCATTCTTCTTGCCTGATGCCTCCTCTTCCTCCGGGGCGAAGAAAGCCTTTCGCTTCGCTTCCTCCTCGGCGTCCTCCCCCTCCTCGTCGCTATCGTCGGAAGCATCGTCATCTGGGTGTCCTGTTGGGGTAGCGACAGAGTCGTTGTCTGATGCAGCATCATCGTCATCTTCCTCGTCCTCATCCTCGTTGTTGTCTTCAGCTCCAGATTCTTCCTCATCATCTTCGTCCTTCTCGTCACCAGATTCCTCAACATCAGAAGCAACGTTCATACCGAATGCATCGTCTGCGAGAACCTCGTCATCATCGTCGTCCAGATCAACATCCATGGCTTCTTTTTCTTCGGCATCGGCAGTCTCTTCGGGGTCAGATTTTCCCAGATTCTTTTCGCGACGCCTTCGAATAATCTCATCCAGATCCACACCCTTCTTGTCAACAGCCATACCCTTCTTTGCACCCTCGAAACCCCATCCTTCGAACTCTACTGTACCAAGGTCGGTAGCTTCCTCGGCGCCAAACTCGAATTCAGAGTCCATGGCACCATCGTCATCATCATTGAATCCCCAAATGCCTTCTACGCCATTCTCCTCCTCATCATTTTCAGGACTGGCTGCACGTTTTGACTTCTTTGACTTTTTGTTGGTCTTGGCCTTCTTCTTGGGAGGTTCCGCGGTCACTTCCTCCTCCTCGACAGGAATATCGTCATTGTCGTCAATTGTAAAGATGAAATCGTCTTGCGCAGGTTTTCGCTTCTGTGAGGGCGCCATCTTATCGGATTAAAAGGCACTCGAACAGCACTTCTATCAAGATTTGCAGACGCGACAGAAGCAGTGGGGCACCTTTCGCAGTAAATCTCGAACTTTTTTTTCTGCCGCTTTTCGAAATTTTGGCGGTGAGAGCTTGCGACTTTCCCCAGCATCGATGGACGACTTGACACGTGACTTCACTGGCAAGAGCAAGCAAGCTCTAGGGGACGTAGCGGGGGCACGGAGGGGTTCTAGCGTTGCGGTACGTGGCGGTACCTTCTGTGCCAAACACAATCAGCAATAACACAGCGGATGTGCTGGTCCCTCTGGGTACCCCCCACCAACGGCCGCTTGGTTGATTGGGCGACAGGCTACCCATGAACAACTTCGTGGAATCAGCGCGAAGACGGTTGCTTTTAATTTCTCCCCAACTTAACCCGACGAACGCAATCTCCTTAGCTTCCCTTTTGCGCCTTCGTTCAGTCTGTTTTTCTTTCTCGACTCGATATCTTCTAGAAACGAACGCCTTCCGTCCTTCTCCTACGTCGCTTGTTTGCGCTCCCACGACCCGAATAATAAATCAAACCCTACAACAAACAATCAGTTCAAAATGGGCGAGTCGAGGTTGGTGATGCCTTCTGGAGCTGCCTACAAAACAGCTAGCTACCTCCAAATATTGCTTACATACTAATGCATAACGCCACAGACAAGAGCTTGTTGCATGGCTCAACAGCCTGCTTCAGCTTAACATCACTAAGGTTGAGCAATGCGGTACTGGGTGAGTCCATCCATCTTTTGTTTGCCCCGCCCCCTCGCCACGGATCACTGCGTCGTGTTGCACCGTGCCATGATCGAAGCAAGGGATTATAAACAACACCAAACAACCCCGCGATCGCTATCACGACCACCTTTGGGGAGCTTCACTTGCCATTTTCCAGATTCATACAACCGCCAAATGGGCACGCATCATCATCTGCATCATGGCACCTTCTAACGTCGCCTCTCTAGTGCTGCCCTCTGCCAGGTTTTTGACAGTATCTACATGGACGTTCCCATGTCCAAAGTCAAGTTCAATGTGAACTCTGAATATTTATATATTCAAAATTTCAAGGTCTTGCAAAGTCAGTCATTTCTTTTACACTTATGCCCACGAACAACGTGCTGACGTGTCTTCAGACACCTTTACCAAGCACCAAATTGACAAGCCTATTCCTGTCTCCGCACTTATCAAGTGCAAAATGCAGGACAACCTCGAGTTCCTCCAGTGGACAAAGCGATTTTGGGACCTCAACTTCCCCGACCACGAATACGATGCCGTTGCCCGCCGAAAAGGTGGTTCAATGCCTCCCGCTGCCGCCGCACCCCGACCCGCTGCTAGCACTGGCGCCGCTCGCCGCGTGGGTAGCGGTACCCCCAGTGGTGGACCCCGAGTTGCAAAGGCTGCTGGACCCGCTACCGCAGCTCTTCAGCAAGAAAATGCCACATTGAAGGAGACCGTCACAGGCCTGGAGAGGGAACGAGACTTCTACTTCAGCAAGTTGCGGGATATTGAGCTACTTGTCCAACAGGCTGTCGACGAGGATCCCGAGCTGGAGAAGCAAGAGGATGGCCTCGTCAAGCAGATCCAAACTATTCTTTACTCAACAGAGGAAGGATTCGAGATTCCTGCTGAGGGCGAGGGTCTCGATGACCAAGAGACCTTTTAGACTTGTTGATGACATCCAAGGCTGGAAGATGTACTTAACGCGACCACGATTTGGGCTGGGGTGACACTGGTTTCTCTGGCACGAGTTAAATAGGGCATGGATACGGAGTTGTGACCCAAAACCTTTGGGAAGGGAGTTCGCTGAGCTGATGGAGAATAAGATTTGGCTCTAGAAGCGAAGGTTGTCTCTGAACTTGTTCTGGGACTCGCATAGAGTACTCGAGAATGAGGATAAAAATTGATCTTGTTGGACACTCGAGCTTGTGTCGCCGTTACGGGGTGACTTTATGACCAGCACATGGGAGCGGGACGAGCCGAGAACATGGAAGTCAAAGTTAAACTGGGAAGTATAGAAACAAGCATGGCTGAGTTGACTTGTTAGAGTAATGTGATGACTTTGTAAATACACTGCCGAGATACCCAAAGTATACATTGTTTGGGCTGGAGTGTGATATAGATGATATTCAAGCTGACAGTCAGTGAGATAATATGCTACCAATTCATTTCGAGAGCCAGGTGAAGAGTTACCCATACGAGTTTTGCCAAATTCCAGATTGTCAGACCCATAGGATCAGAAGAATGTGATCAAGCACAGGAGACTGGCCTATTATCAAGCCAGACTCATCACATATGCCAATAGAACCGTGGGATTCTTCGATCAATACATGGTGTTCCTGTAACGTCATGATGCAGGATATCGGTTTCTCCATTTGTACAGCTCTGAAATGCTTTGCGCCACTGAGCCTTCCTATCACTGATGTAAAACTCTCAGATGTTCAAGACCCTTCGATCTTGAGGTATGTTTGCTTGTATAGTTTCACGATCTGTTCTGAAAACGGATTCAAGAGAATGTAGGTGCGATCAAGACCTCGTTTGGCTGTTCTACCAAGGCCACCAAAGAGGTAGCATCATAATATACCTATGAAATGTAATTTGGAGCCCAGGGACACTAGCACTTAATGCTTGGGGCCAATTTGACATGGAACTATGAAGTGCTTCCCAAGACGAATGTTTTGTAGTCAGAATCCTTTCATGTCACTTCTGATCAGGTATCGAGCATCAGCATGTTAGAATTTTGAAAATAAGTCCATGATTCAAAATTAGGCTTGGTTTCTTCTGTAAGATCGTGCTGTATCAGTCGTCAAGTAACATTATCAGTCAGTTTAGTCCAGGTAGTCACAATACGAAAGAGACATATTTCGTTCAAATAGCACTGATTGAAACAGTTAATGGCAGTAATTACTCGTGGGTTGCTCAAGTAAAACATTATTTGACTTACACTACCAACATGTTTGCCAGTGAATTTGTGATTATCAGGAATGTCTATGCTCTTTGATCAAGCTGCAGATATGATTCGCATACCTGAGCCGTGAAGTTCTAAAACCAAAGGTACCTTAACACTCTTCTCCATTTGAAAATAAATGACTGAAGCATATCAGAGAGTATTGGCGCATAGACAGTGATTTATTTAAGGTCCCCATGTTCCAAAGCCAAGTTATTAAATCACAGGTGTAAAGCGACACCCTGCCATGCTTGGAGCATAAATAACTTTTTGGAAGAAGACTACGTATAATAAGAACAGAGATAAAATCTCCCTCCTCATCAATGCTATCACCATGATAGGTCATCATGAGTTCTCACATGACCTTGTTCACATTGCATCGTGAGGCTCAGAGCTTCAAGTGTGGATCACTCTGGCAACAGGTCGCATGCGCCGCCAATTGTAGTTTAGTGCTGCCAATTGCCGAGCGCCGTGACCTTCACCGACGGCCAGCCACCAGCACTAAAACACAGGCTGGACATCCAATGCATAATAAGCTGTACGAATACGTCAGGCAGCTTCTTTCGATAGACGCCATGACCATGACGCATTTATCGTCTTTCATGTCATAACTTACCCAGTCAACATTCGCTGTTCAACCACGAAGCAGACGAATTTCACTATCATTTTCTTTCACACTTTTTATTTGGATCAAGAACCACTCTACAATACCAAGTAACATCACTACAACCAAGCTTCAATCAGCATGGCACCGCCGCCAGAAATCGCCATTCCTTCAACGAGTGTTTCCGACGAAGGCTCCAAGAAACCTTACACACTCTATAATATCACACTTCGATTACCTCTGCGATCTTTTGTCGTTCAGAAGCGATACTCAGACTTCGATGCCCTCCATCAGGCTCTGACGCAACAAGTTGGCGCTCCGCCACCAGAACCTCTACCAGCGAAACACTGGCTAAAGTCGACTGTCAACTCAGTCGAATTGACCCGAGACCGCCAGGCAGGACTCGAGAAATATCTACGAGCGATTGCGGAGTCACCCGATCGACGATGGCGTGACACATCAGCTTGGAGAGCCTTCCTGAATCTGCCAAGCTCGAGCACGACCAACTCGGCGATATCCGCGGGCGGCATGATTAAGAGTGCCGTCGCTGGCGCTGCTGATCCGGGAACATGGTTGGATATTCACCGAGACTTGAAGCAGAATCTTCATGAGGCTAGACAATGTCTGTCGCGGCGAGATGCTGCTGTTGATAACGGCAATTCAACGGCCGCCGCGGAAGCGGGCGCAGCGGCCAAAAGGGTTCTCGTCCGGAGTGGAACGTTGATCGCGACACTTGCGGATGGATTACGAAAGATACAAGAGTCGAAACGACTGGGCGAGGGTGAGCTGCGGCGCCGCCGGGATCTAGTTTCCCAGGCCCGGATGGAACGCGAGGGCTTAGATAAGCTTTCCAACAGCATGCCCAATTCCACGTCAGCTTCAGGAAGAGGCGGCTTGAGCCAAGGTCAGGCCTCAGCAACCGACAAAGCTGGACTGCTAAAGGGAGGACGTCCTGCTGGTCGCGTTCTGGGTGCTCCTTTGCCGGAGACTGATAAGACACGAGAGTTGGGCAACGAAGGAGTACTACAGCTACAAAAGGAGGAGATGCAAAACCAAGATCTTGCTGTTGAACAGCTCACTGCAGTAATTCGACGACAAAGAGAGATGGGCGAGCGAATCCATGAAGAGGTCGAAGATCAGATTCGTCTACTAGATGAACTGGACCAGGACACAGATCGCACAGGGGCCAAACTGAAGGTCGCGAACAACCGGATCAAGAAGATGTGACAGCTACCTCTCTTAATGCTGGTAAAGCTGGTTCTATTTGTGGTACAAGTCGCTGTTTGGTGGCTTTGGATTCTAAAGGTATTATCTAATGGGCTATCGTGGGTTGCAGACATTGCGACATTCCTGGTACAGAATCGATGGGGGAGTGTTTGATATGGGCATGCAAGGCGTCTTGTGTGGCTTTGGATTGAATTGAATTGGGGCTCTGATTTGTAGGGTGCTTTATTATACACTGAACTGGTGTTTGTAAAGTAAATTAATAATAGATTGACAGGCAATGAAGGCTGAATGCATCACCGTTGAGAGCACATGGAAGTTGGCTTTACGCAGCATGTGAAGTGAAACCTTGTTCCTTGTCTACAGCAGATTATGTTGAGTTAATGTCACCAGGACCCTTTCTCCACAGACAGCCATGTGTCCCATCCTTGAAGCGCGAGGTAGTCTTAATCTCAAAGCCATTATTTCTTTCTCATCACATCTCGTGAATTTTGGTAGTAGTCGACTACATCACATCGCAATATCACCGTCATAATGGAAACAGAAAAACACAAAACTTGCTTCGTAAACAGATGATCCGACCCGACGGGTAATCAGAATGGACAAGTCAAGCTCTCCCTGGCGCGCCGGACCGTTCCACGTTGCATGAGGATGGGCCTGGGTTTGGGTTGGGTTGCAGAGAGTACAATAGAGGTACATTGTGGTGACTTGAGCCTGTCACTTCAGCCCGCCAAAACGAACAGGGTGACAAACTTCGAGTGATAGTGATTGAGTGATGTCTGCAGCTCTACGAGATTAGCGTCACATGAGAGGAATAAGTAAACAGAAAATAGTATTTTATTACTCCCTCTTCTTTGATCTCTTCGCATGAATTGATTCAGTCTGAGATCTGGGTTCAGGCTCAGACATACAGCGGAATAACTGAGACTCAGACCGTCCCGCCGGTCCTTTAAGCTCGATATTTTAGTGGCGTGGCTACGTCACTAGCCGACGTCGTCGCGAGCTTAGCGCGTTTTTCTTTTCTTTTTTCTGGGTTCAACAGTGTTATATTTTGCTGATCTCTGGTTGCCAGGCAACGGCGACATAAACGTGGTCGGCTGAACGCTTTCGAGTCAGTCACCTATCGGTTGCACAAAAGGACTCGAATTCAACGAATTACAAGTCCTGATTGGAGCCACGCAGTGAATAATGCATCTTCTCGTAAAATTGATTACGTGCATTCAGAAGTGGCTGGGAAATTATGTTTGAAGATAGGTACAGAGAAAATGAGGTGGGTGGTAGTGGATAGAGGGCCTCAGCGGTGAGGCGATGAACGGACAGCCACTCCTCTTTTGCTTGGCACTGCGGAAGCTGCGGACATTTCACAATGCAATGTGTCTCATTCATAAATCATGCCCAGAAAGACACGATGCTCTAGGTAGTGAGCACTGAGACCTTTCGTAACAACTAACTAATATTTTAGGCTTTGAAGAAGCAAACCCTCTGGGTTGCATTCAAGCGGCATGACGTCGGCAATTGGTCACCTCCAAGAGAGTTTGCCGGCTTCAGGGACGAAACTCTAGACTTTTTCACTACCGCGGGTATCGGGGAAGTGGAAGTGTATTTGTTAGCTTCACCACTTCCACAAGAACAAGCACCGCATCCGTGGCATTGGTGCTGTAGCACCCAGTTAGTTGTACCATCTCTATGTAACCGTCGGCAGGCAGTCAGCAGGAAAAAAAGACGGAAAAAAAAAACCAGGAGGCCGCGACATCGCATCTAAGCCGCAACAAGGGTATCGTGAGGCCTAGACCACAGATGCGGAATCAGTCACCTCAGCATCCAGAGCGGTGAAAATGCCGACGTTGCTAGCCTGAAGTCTCTTTACTACCTTTTGTCGGTGACGATGTGCAAACTTTGCACATGTGGGTTGGTTGACAGACGGTAGTGAAGCTTGGACTTTTTACCCACAAGCTGTGGAACTTGGATCAAGTGTCATGTTGCCGATGCGGGAGATATCACTGATGTTGCTCGACGACAGATATCTGCTTTGAGGTGGGCATGCATACGAGATCTTGCAGTGGCTTTTTGGTCAAAACATTGAGGCAAAACACACGCACATGCTGTGGGAAGAAAGCTGCAGAACAAGAGAGCGATGTCAATTGCCGCCCAATCGTTTCAAATCGTAGAGCTTGGATGCCTATCACGATACGGAGACTGTTGCTGATGAGATCGACGGGCGGGGACAATCCCATTTGCTGCAGCGCGAATTGGCCACATAGTTACGGAGTACGAAGGAGCCAGATATCCTCAACTTCCCCTCTTTCTTGATCCTGGGCTCTCGCTTGTTCTATACGTTCGAGTTCCGTTCTGTTCGTCCTTTGATCCACAGGGTCCAGTCAATGCTTCTCGTGAAAGCAAGCCACACGAGTTGCACAAGGAATTGTGCGAAGGAATATCCTTGAGAACAGAAGATGTTGAGAAGTTGACAAGCAGGGGAGACCCAGCTTCGAATGGTGTCATGTTCTGAGGGGAAAGGAGGACGAGGAACGCTGGGGGCTAAAAGGCCGCTTGACCGTTAGGCCAGTGGAAGTAACGGAAATGGCCATTGAAAAGTACGTCCAAAGTTCACGGGTTACAGGTATACCTCTCAACTCCTGTAAGGAATACCTCTCGGCTATCGAGCTTCGATATATGTAATCAGATACTGAGATTTTCGACCTGGGGAAAAAGCGAAATATCATGAGATTCCTTAAGATCAAACAAAGACAGAACCTGGTGATTTTGCCCATCAAGATAGAGTTGAATTGACCCATCAAACTCATCTCAAGGAACTGTCCACTCAGCCCAGTTCAAACATCGTACCACGAACGAGTGGCCTCGCCAAATTGCGTGGACAGAAAAGCCACCTTTCGAGTCGTTGAAAACCGCGGCTTTGGATCCTGGTTCCTAGTCTCTCCCAACTGATAGGTTGGGACATCATCTTCGTTTCTGATACTATCCACCAGTCAAAAACCACGAGTGAGTGACGATGTCCAGGAGGTGGGGCTGATGAAGACGTGCACCGCTGGCGGGGTGAAATTTAGCGCGGCTGGGCTAGCATTCAAGCGTCCCGTGGCCCTGGACTAACTGCACCAGACACTGAAAGTACCTGCGATGTACTCTTGTACCTCCAGGCCCATCACCCGTCCCGCCCGGGGCCACAGCCAACTTTCCCCAAAGTGGAAGTAAACAATTGGGGAGGTGGCTCCTCATGGTGCTTCCTTGCACTCCTTGTTCGCTACCTCGACCTTGTCTTCGCTGCCTCTGCCTCCGCCTCCGCTCTTCATCTTCATCTCCACCAACGACCGCCGAGCCATTTTTCTCCTGTGTCTTCCTCCTTTCCTCGTAACTCTCAACATCCTGGTTTTTTTTTCCTCGTCTCGCTTGTCCGTCCCTGACCTTACCGACTCGCCGTACAAACCTTCAGCACCTGCACGAAGTTGGAGCAAGTAGGGCTTTGTCATTTTGTATCACAAGCGGTCGCTTCTGTTTCGTTGCTCTTTGTCCGATACCTTTTGCAACGTTCTTTTTGTGCTCAGGATCCTCGAGTAGATCCAATCCCCTGTACTCCCGATTTTGTCTTGCGTGAGTCCTGTCTCGTCCAACCTCGTTTCCCTTTGCCGTAACCCAGCCCCAACCACTCGGAACAGAAGTTTTTGTCGACTCTCGATTCTCACTTCTCACCGTCGGTGGCTTTGAGAGGTTGCTGTTCATTGTGCCAAAACATGTGGATGGCATTGGCTGACCTGTTCGTAGTTCCGATCACACTAAATAGCTTTAATGGCTTCCTCGAGACTCCCCTAAACAATCGATTTCGTCTGCGTTTGCGACTCCAAAAGCTCCATAGTCCGAGGAGCCAATATTAAAACACAACCTACTCGAGCTGATAGTCGAGAATGAGCGGTCCCCCTCCGCCGCCTCCGCCTCATGGTGGAGTGCCAAAGGGTTCTGGCTTGCCTCCGGGAAAATATGACATTTTTGTTATTCCCGAGCATTCCTCTGGAGGTGGATTCTTGTACCTACCATCCATGCAACCGAATGTGAACAGTTTCGCCGCTGGATTCGCTTCAGCTCTGATCCTCGTGGTCCTTGGCCAGACTCTGGCGCCTGCTTTTCGTACGTGGTGGGAAGGCTTCCATGGATTAGGAAACATGGCAATGGCAATGCTGGTTGTGGGTGTTGGCTTCGGCGCATGGGCACTTGGTCGTTTCCAAAATCAGGATAAGGGCTTCCCAGGTAGCGGAGGTGGTTTTAGCGGTCCAGGAAATTCTAGCCGTGATAACCAAGGCGGATGGAGTTCGGGCTTCCGTTCAGCAAATGCCGGAGCGCCCCCTCCCCCTCCCCCTCATGGCACTCCTCCTCCACCACCACCTCATCATGATACACCCCCGAGGCCACCTCCTCACGATGGTCCGAAGACATCTTGGCATGGCTCGCCGCATTCGGAACGGCCTCCTCCTCCACAGCCAGAGCCTCAACCCACTTCGGAACCCGAGCCCCCTCCTCGACCACCTCCCCAGGCTCGGCCTCCCCAACCACAAACGCCTCCTGAAACACCGCCCCCGAAACCGAAGTCGAAGAAGTCCAAATCCAAACCAAAAGACCCTCCAAGAGATCCTCCAAGAGAGCCGTCACCCCCACCAAAGCCTCGTGCTGAGACTCCCCCTCCTCCACCAAAGCCCAAAGCCAAACCGGAACCCAAAGCAGAGCCAGAGCCAGAGCCAGAGCCAGAGCCGGCTCCTGCACCCAAAGCTGAAAAGTCTGAGCGTGAAAAGCAAAAGGGTTCGTGGGAAAAGGCCCGCGAGGAGATGAGGAAGAAGGAAGAGGAGCGCAAAATCAGGGAGGCCGAGCAAAAACGCCGTGAAGAAGCTGCAAAGAGACTGGCTGAACTGAGGGCGAAGGACGCCAAGGAACGACAAGAAAGAGAGAAAGAGAGGCAGCGCAAGGAGCAAGAGGCCCGTGATAAGAAGGAGCGCCTCGAAGCTGAGCAGCGGGCCAAGGAACTTGCCATCAAGCTCGAGGAAGAGCGAAGAGAACGGGAACGCCTGGAGAAGGAAGCCAAGGAAGCCCGTGAGCGAGAAGCACAACGAGAAAAGGAGGCTCGCGAACTTGAGGCGAAGAAGAAAAAGGAAGCCGAAGAGCGCGAAGCAAGACGAAAGAAGTTTGCGGCTGAACGAGAGGCTTTGAGGAAGAAGGAAGCCGAGGAGGCTAAGCGACGAGAAGAAGAGAAAAAACAAAAGGAGCTTGAGAAACAGCGAGAGCAGGAGAGACTAGAGAAGGAGAAGGCTGAAAAGGAGAGGATCGAGAGGGAAAAGGCTGAGAAAGAAAAGGCTGAAAAGGAACAGGCTGAAAGAGAAAGAGCTGCAAGGGAGACTGCAGATCGAGAACGTATGAGTTACGCCTACGCAGGTGTTGGCGAGAAGATCAGTATGTGGCCCAACGGTCGCCCACCAGCTGCACCTAAGTCTACAACCTCGTCTACTTCCAGGCCTCCTCCAAGCGCAGCTTCGTCTCAACGAAAGCCTGGTCCCGTTCCCTCTGCCGCCAAGTCCAACGTTTCTGGCGTCAGCACAGAGAACTCGTATCGACCCTACGACAAACCCAAGCAGCAGCCGAAGCGTAGAGGATCTGTGTCTTCGCTTGGTTCTGAATCGTCGTGGGCGGCATCGCAGACTACTGGTCGAACAACGCCGCCCCTTTCGACACGTGCCGGTCCCTATTCAACCAAGGATCCTGACAAGATTGTCATTTCAGGTGTTTATCTTTTCATGAACCAATTCTCCAAGACGCCCGCCAGCCAACTTATCTCGGGTGTGGGAACTGTAACCGACGGACTCATTCTCCGTGTGACAACTGAAGGCCTTTTTATCGATGATGACGTCCGAAATGTGCCACAGCGGGAATGGGACGTCAAAACTTGGACGCTGAAACAAGTAGAGGTATGGTGCCCCCCGCATTGCTTGAAATCGCCTGCTGCTTCTTCCCCCACCCCTGGTACCAAACCGAACCCTTTGCTTTACAAAATGGCCTCGTCTCGAGCACGCGATCGTGGAGCAACTCAACCTCTCGTAGGTGAAGAAGCCGACGTTTACCTGACCGAGATGCTGCGCGCATGCAAAACTTGTTGTCGTCTTGGTTTATGCAATCGTACATTTCGAGATACTAACATTACGTCTTCGACTGGCCAGACTGGAGAGTGGAAATCCAAAGGCCTTCACCTACTACGGGCCACGAACCGAGAAGGAAAACGATACCTGTTCGTTATCGACGAGTCGGAGAGCTGGAAGATTTCTACCGGGCTCCAGCGTCTTCGGAAGAGCCCTCTTGCCCAGCAGCTTGCTGTCAGCGGCATGGCAGCTTCGGACGCTCGAGGAACCCTCGAGATGCTGGGCTGGGCCTGATAAGACCTTTGCGGAGTACATACTCGCTTCGGTACATAACTTTTGGGGTAGAGACGGTACCAACACAGAAGAAAGAAGAACAGAGGTGTAGAAAGTGGTGGACAGCGCAAGGATTTATGGGGAGCCAGGAAAACCAGCGGTTACCTAGGTGAAAACGATGGAGTGCAGCATTTGGGGCGACATGGGTGTTGGAATGTCAGTGAATTGCATAGCAAGACAGGAGTACGGGGCAATGCGGATCTGGGTTTGACTGACTGGGCTGGCCGACTCTGCGCGTGCGTCTGCTTGAGGTCAGCCCAGGCGTTTATGTTTTGTTGCGAGCATTCTGATTCTGTTCATCATACCCCTTTGGCATCTTTGAAAAATTGGATCAAGGATAGACTTTACGATGAAAGACATGACCATAATAAAAAGGACTTTAATTTCTCAATTCTCCGCATGTATGTCAACCAGGACCAAAGTGAAGTGTCTCTAGGGTAGTCAGTGACTACCTGCATCACCCAATTTTAATTACAACACGATTGATAGAAGTACTATTTAAAGTAAGTATTATTCCACTGTACTGATAATGTCATTTTATTTCAAGATTGATTATGCATTCATATTATTTACCGCTGTGTGAAAGTCATTGTACTACTAACTTTTTCAGTGTCTGGAATGTTGTTTGATTAACAGCATATGGTGCAAGTGTAGTAAGCCAAACAATTGAGTGTCGCTCAATGTTGTTATAAGAAATAAATAACAATGATTGGTATTCTCGCTCTTTTAGAACAGCAATATTAAAATCAATCTAAGCTGTGTGAAATTCATGAAAAGAGATGATGGGGATTGTGCTTGTTGGACGTTGTCTGATGGCGTGACAAGTTGGTCATGTGATGCGACCTTTGTCATGCCTGTTCATAGTGAACAACACAACCTCACGGCGAGTCTCATCGTGATCCTTCAACAACGTAAGAATCAAAGTCTTGAAACAAAATGGAGACAATTTATATCGTATTTGGCCTTTTGGCTCTGTTCATGATTGCTCAGGTGAGTAAACTAGTCAACAATTGAATTGTAACCACCAAAAACTCACTCATCTTCAGGCCGTGTTCGCGGATCGTTCACCCATCCCCGAGACATCTGGCAAAGTCTACAAGATCTCCGCCCCGTCAGAGCTCGACTCAGTCCTCGCATCAAACACGCACGTCGTGGTAGATTTCTACGCAGACTGGTGTCCGCCGTGCCGCGCCATCGCACCTGTATTCTCAAACCTAGCAGACACCCACGCCTCGGAGGGACAACTTGCCTTTGCCAAGGTCAACACTGACCATGTGAAGGATGTCGCGGCAAAGTATGGAATCAGCGCTATGCCGACCTTTGTGTTCTTTGAGAATGGTGTTGCGAAGGGTGTGCAGGTTGAGGGGGTGAAGAGTAGAGCTGTTGCGTTTACGAAGGATGGGAGGGTTGATAGGATCAGGGGCGCGGACCGGGGGGCACTCGAGGCTGTTGTTAAGGCTTTGGCTAGTGAAAAGTGACGGGCTTGAGGGATTGAGAAGCGGTGTAGGTCAACGTGGTGAACGTCATATGAGGGTACTGGTTTAAGTAAGGAGTCGATGATGAAGCATCACGCTATTTTCTATTGCTACCAACTAATAGGCTACTTCTCTTACCTTCGTCACCTCTCATTTAATAGTAACAACAATCTTCTTGGCCGATACACCAGCATCGAGAGTATCAAAAGCAGACTGAAGACTCCCAAGTCCGTGACCAACAACCTCTGCCTCAGGTGCGGGCACAAAACTTCCACTTGCCAGCGCCCCCGAGATGTAATCATTAAAGATCCGCGAAGAAAGATCTTTATCAGTCGCCAGGGGAACGACAAACTTGGTCTCGACACCATCGGGGACTGGAAATCGCGGTACCATTGTAAGAGGGACAAGCTTGCAATTGTCTGGTGAGCTTAGGGCTACAGCTGCACAAATGTCCACGATTGAAGGATAGACTGAGACATTCAAACCACCATTGGCTATGGCTCCGGCCACGATCTTCCCTTTGACTGCGGCGAGGAGGTCTTCTTTGATGGTTGGTGAGTTGTAGTTGAAGGTCTGACTAGCCCCGAGTTTCTTGAGGTAGTCAAAGTTCTTGGGCGAGGCTGTAGTAATGACCTCGAAACCAGCTGCTTTCGCAAGCTGGATGATGTTACAGCCAACACTGGTAGATCCGCCCCAGATGAGAATGACTTTCCCATTGGCTTGAGCCTCTGTAGTAGGGAGGTCAAGCGAAAGGTAGTCGGGATGGAACAAAGCCTTGACAGCAACACTCAAGCAAAGCGGAAGCACAGCTGCTTCGGCAAAACCAATGTCATCAGGGAGCTTGGCACACAAGTATTCCTTGACGGGAACATATTCCTGAAAGGTGCCCATGTTGTATCCAGTCACTCGGTCGCCGATCTTATACTTGGTAGTACCAGAGCCAACAGCTGTGACAAGCCCCGCGACATCACAGCCGAGAATGGCTGGATACTTGAGCCAAGGGAAGATGGAGGGTCCAAGTCTTTGCTGAGCTGAGTCGACTGGATTGAGAGCTACTGCATGGTTCTCGATGATGACCTCGTCATCTTTGAGCTCTGGGTATGGTGCTGGCTTCACCTCGAGAGGTGCCTTTTCAGCGACGAGATAAGCAGCGGTGTTTGAAGTCATGGTGAGTTTGAGAGGCAATTGTTTGATGGTAACTATATTGATGATTATAAACTACGGATACTATATTATTTTATATTTCGTCGACATTGTCAGCATTGTAACCCTCGAAGTGTTGATGAATATGTCCATGACGATAGCGTAATTGGGTTTATATGAGTGAATACGAGACGAGGTTAGCGCAGGATGGATGAATGTACGACGTCGGATATAAGATGCCAAAATCCGTAGACACCGCCAAGAGCTCATACATTTGACAGATGCAGGTACTCGTGCCATATAATTCAGCTCGAGATGGACGATCGGCAATAATGGAGATAACGGTAGTTCTATGCAGCTTTAGTATGTAGGAGATCTCTGGTCACTGCTCAGAGACACTTCTACAATGTTACATTGACCAATCACAGTGTCGATACATTGATAGTGAGAGATGAGTTTCTGGAACAGAAGATATATGCCACAAAGAATGAACTTTGAACACGTTTCGAAGCGCTGTTGAGCATGGTGAGTTTACTCACTGACACACACAGTCTCTTAACTGAGACAAGGTACCGTGTTTGGCTTGGGAAGCTTGATTTCTTACCAACCAGCGACTATTTTAACGCCACTAGAGTCATTTAGGACATGAATATTAACTGAAAAAGAGACTCCTACATATTACGAGTCTCCTTTGTTAGAGTACACCTTGGCCGAAACCTTCACATAGCCTGGTTATAGGTAGATTATTTGTAGTTCTTCAATGAAGGTTGTCAGGCGGCGGACCGAGCTGCGAAGCCCACAGAGCGACTTTCAACGTATAAGAACATGATAGATCTGGAACTCGATATGCCCAGTCTCACCGTCGATTGTTCGGTTGGCTTCGGTTCGGTCGACGCTGTCGGATCGGCCCCACATTTCTCCTCCGTTGAACAGCTCCGGCCGAACTGACCCGGATGAGAAGACAACTCGGTATCAGCGCGGTCTATCATATAATATAATTTGATAAAGAATCATGATAGAATAGATTAGTTAATGAAATGGTAAATTCGTACGTCCAATTCTCACGATGACCTACCCTTTCAGCAACCCAAGAAACCTCTTTGACGACCTCACCACAGCCCGAGAAAGACCAAGTATAGAATACAGCGAGAAACTAGGAGGTTATGTCATCTCTCGTTACGACGACATAATCTCAGTTCTAGATAACCCCGGTGTTTTCAGCTCAAGGCCCACTGTACCCGACTTCCCACCACAAGTCAAGCAAATCTTCGCAAACAAGGTCCCGGAAAGGGGGACTTTGCTCGCGTATGACAACCCTGACCATGATAGGCTGAGAAAGAGCGTAGCATCTTTCTTTGTTCCTAGAAGACTAGAGAGATTTGAGCCTTTGTTAAGAGCAACAGCTCATGATCTGATAGACGGGTTTGTGGAAAAGGGTTGCGTTGATATCAAGACCAACTTTGCACTCCCATTACCCCTACGCACTATCGTCATAGTTGCTGGCCTTGACCCTTCGCGATGGCAATGGATTGGAAGATGTCTCGCGCTATTTGGTGGGATTACCCAGACGAACGAGGTGCTGAGTATTGAGCAGCGAGTTCAAGATGTCTTGGATCTTCACGAATATGTCGCCCAAGTCATCGCAGAACGCAAAACCGATCGAAGAGGTGATTTGATCAGTCACATTTGGAATGAAAGGGACGCTGGCGTCGTAGAGATAACAGACTATGAACATCTCAGCATGATACCAGGCCTTCTCTTGGCTGGACACGAAACAACCACCAACGTCCTTTCAATGGGGATATCTCATCTGCTACACTACGATCTATGGGACACTGCCACAGAAGATGAAGAATCAAGAAAAACTGCGATCGAAGAACTTCTTCGGTACGAGTCTGCCATAACAGGAATGGAACGCCTCGTTAAAGAAGAGTCAAAGATTGGAGATCACACTGTCCAACCTGGCGAGAAGCTCTTCGTTGCATATAATTCAGGAAGTCGAGACACCACAAAATTCGACAACCCCGATAAATTAGACTTTAACCGACAGCATAAACACCAGCACCTTGGCTTTGGACGCGGCATTCATGCTTGTCTTGGTGCACCTTTTGCGCGACTTCTTCTACGAACCGAGCTTGCCGTGCTGAAAGAGAGACTACCAAACCTGAAGTTCAAGACACCATATGAAGAGATTCAATACTGTAAAGTTCATGCTGGTCGTGGTCCAGAAAGAGTCGAGCTCCAATGGGATGTGCCATCTTTGGATGAGTTACGCGTCAACGTTGGCCATGCCAGTGTCAACTCCACGCTTCGGGCTTCTGGAAAAACAGAAGAGTTGGAGATGGTCGTTGGAAATGTCGAGAAAGTTACAGAGAGGATCATGCGCCTGACACTTCATCCAAAAAATGGTGGGAGGGTATCGAAATGGTCTCCTGGATCACATATCGACGTTCAGGCTGGCACTATTGGTTACCGTCAATATTCCATCTGCTCAAGTCCTTCTGAAGATCAGTACATACAAATAGCGGTGCTTCGAGAAAACAATACTGGTGCCTCAAATTGGATACACCAGAATCTCATCAAAGGGAGCCGGATGTTAATACAGGGACCGCGCAACCACTTCAACCTCGAGTTTGGGTCCCGCAAGACAATATTCTTTGCGGGAGGTATTGGAGTTACTCCGATCATACCAATGGCCGAGGCTGCGAAAGAGGCTGGCGTTGACTACTCTATTTTGTACCTCGGTCGATCCAAAGGGAACCTTGCTTTTGTGAACGAGTTGACGAAAGAGCATGAAGATCGCTTCACACTATGGGTCAGCCAAGACCAAGGCGGTAAAAGATTTAACTTGAAATCCTTCCTGCAGCAAGAAGACCTCAGTGATCTGCGGGTATACTGTTGCGGCCCAGAGGCTCTCCTCACAGGGGTCGAAGAAGCCCTGGCAGACGCACCACCAGGGGTTCTACGACTTGAGCGCTTCGCAGCACATAATACTGGAAACACGAAGCCAAACACTTCATTCGATGTGGTTTTGGCGCGCAGTAACAAGATTCTGCGAGTACCAGAGGATAAATCGGTTCTGGAGATGATCAACGAGGCAGGCGCTGGAGTGCTGTCGACTTGTAGTACTGGAGTGTGTGGGACATGTGAAGTGAGGGTTCTTGATGGGCTTGTTGATCATCGAGATGTGGTTCTTACACATTCCGAGAAGGCGGAGGGGAGGACCATGATGCCGTGTGTTTCGAGATGTCTAGGGAAGAAGTTGACATTGGATCTTTGGTAGAGCTAACTCCTGTGTAAAAGAAGGGTTTGGGCAAGTGGAAACGCAGTGAAGCATATAAACAGATGTGATCATAGGACCACATAGAGTGAATGCAGGAGTGAATATAAACCCCTTGAGCGCACGAAAGATATGTGTAGACTGGACTATCGACGATTCATCAGCAAATGACGAAAAGAGAAAGTCCAAATCAATTGGCAATGAATAGTCTACAAGGGGTTGAAAGTAGGTATAACACGTACAGGCGCTTTGTTCTAGGCCGTGACGAAGCTTTTTACTTGGGAAGACGGTGAGCCACGGAGGAGCGCAAAGTGTTTGTATAGCATATCAATTTAGGCACATTGGTATTTCCTACAACCTTGATCTAGGCTAGATTGAATAACCGCAAATCTTCCCACGTATTCAGCCCTTAATCAGTGGTTGTAGTACCCTTTCGAGCTTCCCTCTCAGCAACATAAGCACGCCACTTGGGGTTCCAGATACAGACAGGAATACCCAGCAAGAAGATACCACCAAAGAGTCCAGCCAAAACACCAAAAGCCCATTTATACCCGTGCTCCTCGATCATAGGAGTCAATCCATAAGTAACACCGAAAGAGATGATGTTCTTGGTACCAACGACAGTGACGAGCGCAGGACCAGGATGCTTGGGAGCAGCCTCAGAAGCAAATGTCGTTGAGATGATGATGACAGCCGTGAATGAATACTGGAAGATGGTCCAGCCGAGATAAGGTCCCCACCAAGTTGCGCCGCCACCAGCTGTGAAGCCATAGAGGAGAAGCATACCTACCCCGACCACAGCTGGAGGGGCCATGGTGATGAGGTGGTGCTCGGGCTGGTGAATACCACGGTTTCGACGGGCCATCCAGAGAACGAAGGGATTGGCAAGGAATGTGCAGTAGAGCATTCCCAGAACAGCTCCAACGACTCCGCCAACGTTGATCAAACCAATGTCCTTAGCTTCCCAGTGATAGTACTGCATGAGAACTTGGTTGTATGTCAAGGACATACCAACACCACAGCCAAGAGCGATTGAGGATGTGAGGACGGCGTATAAGATACCAGGTGACGAGAATGAGGCGAGCATATACTTCCAGCTCAGCAGAATGACACGCAATGGCTGAGAAGATGGTTTAGACCAAGGTCGGAGACGCTCAACGTATGCCTTGCGCTCAGTATCCCGAGCAGGATTTTCAGCATTAGGCGCCGTCAAGCCCGATCTGGACATCTCCTCCAGATAAGCCTGGGCCTCAGAATCAGGAATGACCTTTGTGACTCCAAACTCATCAGTGATGACAAGTTGACCATCAAGCGAGGCAGCAGGACGAGTAAATTGGGTCTCAAAGCCAAGCAAGAAAGCAATAATCAAACCGACTCCCACAGTGATGGTAAACACCCAGTAGTACCATCTCCAGCCGAGATCAGCGTTGATGTATGACGATGCTAGGTTGAGAGAGGACGAAATGGCGTTTTGCACCATCCAGTAGAGACCAAAGATGAATGCTCGCTCGTGGAGGAATGTTATTTCTGTGAGCATGAGAGGGAGAAGAGATTCGGATGCACCTGTTGCGATACCCTGAAGAATGCGTGAGACGAGATGGCCGTAGTAGCTTTTTTGAGTTGCTGCTGAGATGCTGGCAGCGAGAAGGACCACCACGGAGATGAGGAAGATGGGCCGACGGCCATAAGCAAGTGATAAAGGGAGGATGATGTAGTTTCCTGACATCGTTAGTGAGTTCATGAGAATAGCTGTGAGATAAACATACCCAGTCCGATGAACAAGGTAGGCAGTGTAATCAGCAACACAACCTGATCCGAGCTAAACCCCTTGGGAATATACATCTGAAAGAAGACATTCAGAATAGCTCCCAGTCCCGAAGCAACTGAGAGTCCCATAACCGAGAACCAACAGCAACAAAAGACCAAACCATATTTCTCCCACGGCTTAAAATTTAAAGGATCATTAGGATCCGACGACGGCACAGGAATCTTTCGAATCTCGCCCTGCCTGTTGACAAGAAGAGCGTTTCCCTCAATGTGACCGCCATCATGTGCCGTGTGTGCCTTTTTCTCATCTTCGATGTGGTCTGCTGAGGCAATGGTTGCGAGATCTGGGAAATCTGACTTCTCGGCCATTGTGAAGTTGAGGTCAATGCAGATTGACTTGGAGGCCGGGATGGAGGCTCATCGAGGCTCTTTATGAAGTGAGGGCTTGGCTAGTGTTTCTTAGTAGATAGGTCCGTTGATCGGGGTAGTCTGGACTGAGTTAGACGGAGTCATTCCCCCACACTCCCGTTCTGGGGAATCGGTTCGGAGTCATGTTTTTCGGTTCCTGAGCCGTGTTAGCGTGGGGTTTAAATACAGCATCACTTCATTGACGTGCGCGCTACTGGTTCTTTGGGCGACTGCGGAAGCATATGGAAAGTATTACTTTAGATATACATTCCTTGACCACAAATTCAGACTGCTCGGCACGAATCCTTCATGATCTACACCCAGAACCCTTTTCAACCAAGAGCTGTTTGAAACTGTAGACTAAAACGAGCATACCACCAACAAGTTGAACGGAATGATACAGTTCTGGCTAGTAATCTGATGCCAAGTCGAATGAGTTCTTACCCGCGAACTTTATTCCTGGAGGCTGAAACTGAATTACAGATTTTCGTATAAAACGAACCGAAGTCCGTTGGTAATAGATCCCTGTCTGTTGGTCGAACCGACTCCTCCACATCCCCGATCTCACCCCGCATCCCCATATTGCCCCGGATTCCAGTTTGTCAACGCGTCAGCCAATGAAAACTCCATCAAAGAGGCCCAATTATCTTTGCCCAAAGCTCAAACGACAGCAGTATACACGTGAATGCAGCCAGAGCTTCCGTGACTACTCTGCTGAGACCCCAATCTTCGCCACGGCTATCGACACGTCCGAGCATAGGTAGGCCAGTAACGAAGAACATCATGTACCCGAAAGTTCCTATTTTCATCATACGATCTCTCTTCTCATAGAGGAACACATCTGAGAGAAGAGGGCTTGCCATGAAGAATGTTTCTCCGTGCGCAACGACGTATGAAAGAGCCAGCACCACAAAGACACGCCCAACACGACCAGGTTGTAGTCGACGAACAATCTTGCGCTCTGCAACCAACAAGAAAGTGAAGTAACTCATAAAGTATGCATGCGTAAGCGGATACAAGAATAAAGGAACTTGACCACCAGTTCGACCAGCAACGGCAGAGCTGAAGTTCACCTTGTTGTTGAACATGTATCGCATGCCCATAAGATCAAAGAAGTAGTGAGAGATGAAGTATGTTCCTGTGAAGACTATGATGGATACCCATAGGTTGAGTTTCACCCAGTATCTGCGGTACCATGGACGACCGCCGGGCTTTGACAAGAGTGCTGGGAGAAGTATCGAGGGCAAGGCAACAGTAATAGAGAAGAGCATGTAATCAACGTCGTTCCAGGTGTTAATGATGCCGCTCAACATTACCAACGCCACCGCGGTGACCCAGAATGGGCTTTGGGCAAGGATCAGACCTTCTGTCCATCTTTTGTCAGCTTCGAGATATTGAGCAGAGATGTGTTCCTTTTTGGAAGATGTCGACATTGCTTATGTACCGTTGTGGCTGTCTTTGATTTTGCTTGAGTGCAAAAAAATCGTAAGAGCCGAGTTGAAGTTGAGAGAATGTCAGCAGCTTTGGGTTTAACCGCCAACTCTTGCTGAGCCAATCTTTGCGGATTGTTTTTACCCGATAGAACCTTGCAGTCAGAGTGCCCAGGCTTGTCTGCTCAGATGCCACGCTAATAATGTTATCAAGTAATTCAGCCAGGCCTGAACCTGCAACTTGAACATAGTAGTTCCATCAAATTATTGCAATTAATATTTGGTAATTTTGTTCAAGTTTTGTTTTGAAGGTCAACATCTTGCCTTGGCCTCACGCCTATGTAACGTTATGTGATGATGCCCATTGTTTTGACCAGGATCCATCGTCTGATATGATGACAAATCTGTTCAACAACATCTCGTGCACACAATACTTCGCTTCTCAATAACACAAAGTTGAACGTGGAATAATGCTTACAGTTCTCTGCTTCCGCTATGACCCTTTCCAACACAATCCCAGATATGTACACCACCCGATGGAACCCTCACTCAGTTCCTGTCAATAGCTCTGCGAGCAGGAGTTCTCCAACACAAACAAGGAAATACAACACATCTTGTGACAGATGTCGAAAGTCTCGTGTTAAATGCACAGGAGGTGTCCCTTGTCGACGATGTGCTTCGTCCTCTGATTCACCATGCATTTACAGCCTATCTCAACGGCGTGGGAAGAAACGGGCATGTACCAGCAATGTGTTACCAGTATCGAACAATTTTCCTTCCCTGGAGATCATTTCATCAGATCTTGATATGGGAGCATTCAATTTGGAGATTGCACCGACAGTTGAGCCTCAAAACATAGACCCCAACGTAAATATTCTCCCAACGAAACCTGAAACCGGCATACTGACATAGCTAGTTGTTCAATGATGAGTTCGGGTTTGATCAGAATCTCCTAGGTCAAGATTCAGGAGTCGCCACGGGAACTTCAGGAAGTACAAACTCTCCATCCCTGACAGAGATAGTGGACGCTCTGAACTCTCAGCCTCCCTCCTTTTGTCTCAAGCCGATATCAAAGTGTCCCAAAGCATGCTATGCAGATATACACGATATGAGTGGAACCGTGGATATTATAACAAAGAACCCCGGGCAGACCCGACTTGACAAGATTCTGTCACTATTCCAGAGCGTCTTCCACAAGTCTGCACAGTACCTCGCATGCCAGAATTGTGATACAGGCTGTCTTCGTTACGTCAATCTCGTCATGCTTCATCAACGACAGGTCGGTCTTCTCAGCGAACTTGCAGAGGACCCAAGAGAATATCTCAGAAACGACATGACGCATACTACGTTGGGAGGGTTTCAGGCCTCTAGACAGGATGATATTGCGATAAAGCAGTTGATGGTCAGACAGGCGACGAGAGATGTCATAATATCGGTGAATGCTGATCATGAGAGCGCCACGGGGTTTCAAGAGAGGTCTATAGCGGGGACTTTGGACTTGAGTGATACCGGCAAGCTGAATGTGAAGTGGTTGGTGGAAGTGTCTGAGAATCTTAGGCGGACGCTCGAATACGTAAGAAATCTGCTAGAAAAGGATGATTGGGCCACGAAGCTCCTGGGGTCATAAAACTTGACCAAAGGGAATTAGGGGCTTGATAGGCATTCGCGTCATTCTTTGCAGTAGTTGAACCATATTAAGCAGATTTAGTCAGGGGAGACCTTTCGAGTAATAGCCCCTTATTCTGTCTTATACTCCCACGCTAGTACAGTCACACCTCTTTGAGAACAAGATAACAGAAGGCTTCAAATTTCCAACGAATTACTAGTCAAACTGGACATCATACTTCTTGCGTACAGTCTCGCCATAGCGCCAGAACAGAAGCGGTGCGATCGATACCACGATGGCGATGAACCCAAGAAGTGAGTTTCCCTAGGAAGAATTGTCAATATCAGATGAGGTACATTAAAGGCAAACTCACCCATCCATAGCCAAGAGCAGAGTACAGCGGTAGCCCAGCGATCGGGAGGCATTCGCCGACGATACTACGTATGACACTTGTAGCAGCCAGAGCGCTAGCCGCATAAGTTGTGAAGGCATCGATCATGTATATCTGAGTGGGGAGCTACTGCGGGTTAGTGAGAGAGTATTGAAGAGGAATCGTTTCTTACAAATGAGAATATCAGCCCGGCCCCTGAGAACCCCGTGAAGATGATAGGAACTATCCAGTGAACCTCATACTCTGCTGTCCAGCCGTAAACGAATAGGCCAATGGGAAGTAGCGGGATCCCAATGATGATAGGTAGCAAGCGATACCTGCGACGGTTAGTGATGTTTCATTGTCCTGGAAGACAGACTTACTCTGGTTTGGACTCTCCGTGTTTCTTGGTAAGGCAGTCTTGAACCCAGTCACTCAACCAGGAGAGCACTGCCAATGCAACAATACAGCCGATTCCTACTCCAAGGAAAGCAAGACCAAGAATATCAATACCAAAACCGTACTGTTCTTTAAATACCGTGGAGAAAGTGGTAAAGAGAAGATACAGGTAGCCATATATCAATGCGAGATATAGGGAGAGGCCAGTGACGATAGGGCTTCGAATAAGCATACGCATTGGTCTCATAAGCGCTCGGAACAGTGCTTGACTGACTTTCGGTGCCTCTTTATGAGAAGTCGGGTCGTCTGTGCCTTTGGCTCGTTTTCGCTGGATCGTGGGGTGGTGGGATTCGACGAGGAAGAAAAATGTCGCAATAGTCATGAATCCTTTCTAAATGCTAACAGTTAGCACTGAGTGTTAGGCTTGTTGGTTTACTTACAAAGATGGCCATGATCCAGAACACCCATCTCCATCCGAGGTCCTTCGCAACGAAGCCACCCATCACAGGTCTATTAGACGAGTCAGTACTTCGATTTTAGGTATCCGGTAAAGAGAGTAAACTTACCCAATGACAGGACCCAAGAAATAACCAGTGAAGAATATCGACATCACAAAGCCTCTTCTCGACAGTTCGACCTGGTCTGCGATACTTCCACCCCCAATATTCATAGGACCAGCGCCAAAGCTCCCAGCAATAAACCTAAAGACAATAAGCGTGGCGATATTTGGTGCAAGGGCACTACCGATCGAAAAGCCAAGCGTGACAATATTGCAAATATTGAGCAGTAATCGGCGACCGTAAAGCTCTGACAGTGGTGATAGAAGCACAGGGCCGAAAGCAAATCCTAGAACAAAGATCGAGACGACGAGAGATGTCACGGGTGGTCGAGTTTCGTGGAAGTCTTCTTTCAGGAGAGGAACGCCAGGGACGATGACGGATGATTCCAAGGGACTAATACGAAACTGTGAGATATAGAAGATGTGTGATGTTGGGGAGACTTACGTGACGAAACCCAAGATAGAAACAATCCCCAAGTTGAGTAATTTGCTCCATGTGTTCCATCTCTGAGGATTCTCAGGATCTCGTTCCCAAAGGATGGGGATGCCTGGCTGTTGCTTCTCAGCGTCCGATCCAGTCGACATTTTTGCACAAGTGTGAGAACCTGGTAAAAGACGGCAATGCTGACATCCTATATAATTTTGACTATCTTCTCTATATACTAAAAAGAGCCTTCGTATTTTCTGCCAATTTCTAGATAATCGCAATGCCGTCAGGCAAATCGTCGTTCGCTTTACGAAAATTACCCGATTAGGAAATCTGGCACCTCGCTCAGCGACGACTGGGTCAAGTTTTGTGTCTCATCGGAGTTTAGTAAGCTTGATCAAACCGCAAAACAAGCTTTAGACAAGGATAAATGGCTACAAATGTCATTTTTTTTCTTCAATGCCGGAGAATATCACGTTTTAACGTACGTTGATGGTCGGAGATTATGTACTACCCCGACTCGCTCAGCGATGCTGAAGCCATAATGGTGTAAACACCGAAAGACCCCAGTCGTCGAGATACACTATATAAGATCTTCCACAGCGTACATGAATCAAGCCGCAGGTTGAATCAATACAGCAAAACATCGCAGAGACATTAACTCATATGTCAAACGGCAAAATGTCAGAAGTCTACACCCAAGTCCAACTCAGCGACGGAATCAAGCTCAACGTTTGCCTCCTCGGAGCTGAAAACAAATCGAAGCCCTTGGTGGTCTCTCTCCATGGCGCTCCAGGGCTCTCGTCGCACACTGGCATAAAAGAGGACTTCAAGTTTCTTGCAGACAGATTCCGCGTTCTCGTGTACGATCTTCGAGGCAGCGGAGACAGTGAGATCAAGGGCCCTTTTACCGACGAGCAGTGGATCTCGGATCTTGACGAGCTCAGGTCAGTAACCGCTCAGCGTTCATCTTAGGAATCGCAGTTATTAATATTTACAGAGTTTGGGCGGGAGACGAAACGTTCATCCTTGCTGGAGGATCCTACGGTGGCTTCCTTGCGCTGAACTACGCCCTCAACTATCCGAACCGTCTCCTGGCCTTGATCCTTCGTAACACTTGGGCATGCGGTCCCCAGGGTACACATCGCGCACTGGCAAATATCCTCCTATCCCACCGCATAAATCCCGATCCCATGCGCCAAGTCAGACTCTGGACCGGCAACGTGCAAAGTCAGGAAGATGCAGAACAAGGCATGGCCGAGATTATCACCATCTACATACCCGAGAGTGCCCCGGAGCCTGAAACATTCGAGGGTGCAGTCACCGAACTTCGCTGGGAGGTTCACAACTCTGCATTCTCTTGGTCACAACCTCGTTTCGATGTGAGGTCCAGGTTGGGTGAGATCAAAGTTCCGACCTTGGTGGTCGTTGGAAGGCTTGACATCATTTGTCCCGTTGAAGAGTCTGAGATGATCCGGAAGGGTATTAAGGGAAGTGAGCTTGTTGTTTTTGAGAAGTCAGCTCATAATCCTGCCACTGATGAGCCAGAGAAGTTTCGAAGGGTTCTCTCGGACTTCCTTGGAAGGCTTCAGTGGTAACTGGGTTGATGCATCTGGCATTTATGACTTCGAGTCAACGTCGGAAAGGCAATTTATTGTCCGGCATTCATTAGTCAGGTACCGTATTCACATGAAATACAGTCACTCTTTTTGGGTGTCACAATAACTATTGTGAGACAAGCGCTCCAATCACTGGTATCTTGCGGACAATGATGGTTCACATGATCTTCTCTTATGATAGGGTCTATTGCCATTGATTTGCAACTTGAAGTCGACACTGAGCTAGCCAATACTAAGACACTCTCAGATATCCTTATACCTATCAATGCTATGACATTAAACTAGCATCATTCCAATATGCTGCCCACCACTCGCAACCTGTCAATGGCCACCGTCCTCATCCTGGCCATCATCCCAGAAAGCCCGAAGGACTACCTTACCATGTTTCAGAAAGTCTCCGCATTTCTCTTGGATCAGCTTCAGGGCTGAATTGCGTATGGAGTCGGGCGACTGCTCCATCGTTTGCCGGTCAGAATACATGTTCACCAGAATACGCACTTTCCTGAGAACTTGGTCGTTGGGATCTTTCCGATAGCTCGACTGGATGTAGGTGATGACGGCATCCAACAAATCCTCCAGTATGTTATCCGCGGCGTCAAAATGGACAGTTTCGAGATTCGGGGGCAAGCCTCTCACTAATATCTGATCGTCTCGGATCTCGTCATCAAGCACAGGCAACCAGATGTCCTCAAGAGCCATGCGCATAAACCGAACGTTGAGAAGTTGTGCTCCCGCTGTGAAGTTATAGGCTGTGTGAACTGGCACTGCAATAATCCATTTCAGGGTATTCTCTCTGAGCGCCAGGACTTCGCAAATATCTTGGATGGAACAAAAGTTGGCTCCAAAGCAATAGGCACCCATGTACAGAAAGGACTCCAATGGTCCCGTCGCAGAAATCAAGGTTCGAAGTTCTTCTTTGTCTAAAATCGTGCTACGAAGGGCAATATGACGAACGTTGTGAAACTGTAGTGGATCTCGCAGTGTTCGACGATGCGGATTCACGGCTTCTAGAGCCTGGAGGTTTGGAAGTACTGAAATGAATCCGCCAATAGAACCTTCGGACAGATCAAGGGGGTTGTAAAATCGAGTCTGCATGGCAGTCTTGTTTTTAATATCCAAGGTCTTCAGACGCTGAGGGAAGTGGTTTCCGTGGATTGAAAGGGGTTTCCCGAACTTGTCGAGTATCTGGCCTAAATCTTTAGCTATTGTCTCGAGATACTCGAGGTTAGGCGTTTGAATAAGGACAAGTGCTCCGATAAACCGTTCCCATCCTATAATGTTGGAGCCTGCTTCTGGGGGGCTGAGGATATCGGAGAACTTGGCCAAGGACTTGACCAGCTAGTCTCCCTCAGTAGGAATGTCGTCCGGATAGATGTATCTTATAAAAGCTTGTTTGACTTGCTTGGCTAGTTCTGGATTCTCAGAGAGAGTCCTACAAAACAATACCTCAGCATGAGGCGTTGCTTCAGCAAAGCCAAAATGGTGGTGGAGGGTTTTCTGCGCTATATAACTCCAGCTCTTACAGACCGTAGAGAGACTAACGAGGGTGTATCGAAGAGTTTTCGCATCGGCGTCTTGTGCGGCGGATACACAAGGGAGGTCTTGGTGATCTCCCCGCCTTGCGTGGCAAGGACGACAAAAGTTCTCGCATATGATATATACAATAGCTGCGTCGAGGTTCTGCAGATTCATGGTATACAATTTAGGAATTACAAAGTTTGAGATATAAAGCCTATAAGTTTGGTAGGTTTCCTGGAAGTTGGACGCTTTAAAGGAGGCAGCTCAGGCAGCATCACTCTTAAGTGTACTCTGGCTCTGTAGAGTTAATCACAATTGGTTGTCGAGTCTGTGATTCTGTTGAAGCAGCTGAGTGATTCAGCCTATGTGTCATGTTATTCGCCGTCGGTCGCGACTGTTAACATGGTCTTCCTCTCCCTGCAGTAGATCACTTGTTCCTGAACTGGTTTCCTTATGAGCATCAGCATTATTGTTCTTGCATATATTGGTGGCGTTCTGAGAATAGAGAGCTAGACCTCGATAGTCAACTCGCCATCTAAGGTCCAAGAGGTACTCAGCCGTCGGGAATCAATGCAGGTAGCTACGAGCCATGTTCATTTATCACAAACAGTGCCATCAAAGTTCTAGAACTTATTCACATATTCATTAAGTCGAACATTCCTGAAAAGTCAGAACTGCTCCTAAATACAGTGTCTCTTAGGGGAAGTGACCGTCACACAATGGCCAAATTCCAGCATATGCTCTTAACTCAAGCATTTCACCAAGTTCAGGGCTGATACTGTCAATTCTTAGCTACCAATGTCAGCTGATCCTCATCGTTTACTAAGTTCTGTATTGCTAACACACCAAGACGGCATTTCATCATGATGAACCAGAAAATGGGTCAGACATCTTGGTGAGAGTCAACCTCTTTAGAGACAAGCCTTCCACACCTGGTCCTACGACACATGACAACCATGGTTATCCTCCCGTGTCTGAGCAAAGATTGGCATCTTTGCTTGGTTTTCTCCCAAATCGATCTGTTTATAGCGATAGGGGAATTTGAGGACTCTGTATCAATGTTTGTTAGAACCAGTATAACGACAGTTCGTAGCTTTTGTTCCGCTGGCTGATCTCGAAAACTCGATGATGTATAGTTAACCAGAGCGTCCAGGGTTCCTAGGATCGTATTCTCCGAGATATCGAGCCATAGTTCAGAGAGATTGGGTGGAAATATGCCCAGTAACGCGTGTTCTTCCAGAATTGGCTTTGCCTTCGTTGGGCTCCAGAAACCCTCAAAACGGAATCGCATCTCGCTCACGTTGATGAGGCTCTTGACGGCTGTGAGACACTGAGACTTTTCTGAAGTCTCCAAACGCAAGGCTTTCAAGCTACGCTTCTTAGATATTAGAAGCTCGCATATGACCTGGAGCGTGACGCTATTAATATACAAGCTGTAATAACTAAACATCTCCAATGGCCCTGTATATGAAAGGAACAGTCGGAGTTCTTCGCGACTCAAATCAGAACACAAGGTCAGAGCTCGTAAACTAGACAGATTCGGTCGGGTTCGCAGTGACTGTGGATTAGGGTTGAATAATAATATGTAGCGGATTCCTGCACCAGCCGATAAGAGCCCTCCCATACAGGCCTCGGATAGATCTGTGGATCCGTTGATGTTGTTTTCATCGTCCTTTAGCGGTAATACACGCAGATTGGTAATACCTCGAGGGACAACAAATTGTTTCCCTACAAAGAGCGTACGGAACTTTCTCATGGTCTTATTCAAGTGTTCGTTTCTGTATCCAAAGCTGGTCGAGAGTTGGGACTTGGAGCAAAATAAGGGGCGCAATGAATTCTCCCCGTTTCGAGATGCCTGGCACAGAGGACGCTTCCGGAAAATCGAGAACTCCCGAGAACTTTTCCAATGACTTTGCGAGTCATTCTTCATCAAGACTGCAGTCGTGTGTAGAGGGTTGTCCTAGTCGAATGTCCTTGACATGCTTTCCAAGCTCCGGATTTTCAGAAAGAGTCCTGCAGAACAAGAACTCTGCCTTTGGGTGAGTTTCGAAGTAGCCGAAATGATGATGCAGTACCTTCTGTGCGATATACCCCCACCTCTTGCAGACGAGTGAGAGATTGAAGATTGTCTGGCGATGTTCCATGGCTACAAGAGGGGGTTGTAGTGCCAATTTCCACGAGGCTGTTCGCAATGAGGGCATGTGCTCTCACAGACGAGAAATGTAATCTCCCGTTGGAGGTTCTGTATCAGCATTTTCTTAATTAATTTACTTTGCGATATATTATAGTGCGCGCTTTTGTGAGCTCCAAGAGTTGGAGTTAAGCAAGGTTGTAACTGGGAGGAAATTGGGGCCTTTTATGGTCCAAGGTTGAGCTGGGTGACTGCAAAATGGGAACAGTTCCCTAGGTCATCCACTGTTTCTCATTCAAGGCTCTTGTTGCATCACTGTCATACTGTACCTACTAGCACCTGGTCAGTACGCGCTGATTGTCGTCTTGAAGCACTGTCGGCGTGAGCTTCTACTGTTAACTGGCAAACGATCGATTGCCGGCGGACTTTTCACGTCACAGCTATCTTCATTAAGGATTCTCAAGCAAATTTCGTAGCATACTAGTTCTAGTTGGAAGGACTTCTTCCGTTCGTAGGTTGGTAGTTTACTGTTTGTTTCCTAAGTAAAAACATCTAGCTCCTTTCCAAGCCTCACACGTAGTTAATGACAATTAGACGATTGAAGAGCAATTTATTTAATTCTTATGAGGTTGGACTGTTTCTGAAAGCCCTCATGGTTTAATAACTCTACACTATATGTGACACAAAGCCTCGTCGCTACAATAGAAGGTTCCATTGCGCCTTTGACTACCCCATTATCCGTGGTGATGGACTAAGTCCACGCGTATCTCCCCTCTCTCGAGGAACAAGGCGCAGTCGCGTCTTAGTTTCTCAACAGAAGGATCCGTCGATGATGCCGGCGGGTTTGGTGTCCCTTGTGGGAGAGGGTTCAGATGAACATTGATCTGGACACTTTTCAGTATTTGATTCTCAGGGCTGTCGGGACAGTTGGATAGAATGTATGTAGCAACTGCGGCAGACAGTGCCTCCATTTCTCCACGTTCAATCTCGAGTATTATGGTTGAAAGCGCAGGGGGAAATACATCTACCAATGCCAGGTCATGGAGCATTGGCTCGCTTTCTGTTCTCTTCCAGATGGATTGTGTTGCAATGCGTAGCCAAGTAACCTTTTCAAGGACTCTTGCCGCTGTAAGATAACGTGCTTTGTAATGCGTCAGTACTGTTGCTTCTGTCAAAGTATCCTTCTTCGTCGTGAGGATTTCGCATATGTCTTGAGCTGTAGCTGGATTTAGTTCCGTTGTAAAATCTCCCATATACTTAAAAGCTTCAAGTGGCCCCGTCGCAGACACCAAGAGCTATAGTTCTTCCCGGCCCAAACACACGTCTAGCAGATATAGAGTACGTACAGTGTCGAGCTTTAAAGGACTCTTGATCGTTTGGCGAGTTGGGTTTCCAATTATCAGGATATCAAAACCTCGAATATTTGACAGCAATCCACCACCAGCTGTGTCTGAGAGGTCGACTGGACCCGTGAAAGGAAAGGCTTCCTGGCAGTGTGGCCCTTCACACATGCTAACTGTGGCGACATTCTGAGGAAACGCATGCAGGTGACTTTCGAATGGCTTTTTGAATTGTTGCATTACATGGTCTAGGTTCCGTGTGTCTAGTTGGAGGTATTTGACAGTTGGTATTTGAAGCAATATGAGTGGTATAATAAAAAAGGACCACGCTCCTTTGCTGAAGTTGAAAGGCTTCGGGGGAAGGTTCAGAATGTCGTAGAATTTGTCTAATGACTGAAGTAGCCAAGCATCATCCTCCTTGTCAAAATTCCAATCCAGTTGAGTAATCTGTCTGAGGTAGATCCGCTTGACAAAGCGACCTAGGTCTGGCCTTTCGCAGATAGTCCTGCAAAATTTGACATCACCTCTATCGCTTCTATCAGGAAAGCCATAACTGTGGTGGAGCACCCGTTGTGCTATATAACCCCAGCGTTTGCAGAGCAAGCAAAGGTCTATAAGAGTTTTTCTTATGACCCTCTTTGCTGTTGAATCGATGGCAGGTGTTCTCGTGTCTGTTTGACAGTGCTGACAAAGCTCTTCACAGATTATGTATATAAGTTCCTCAGGCAAGTTCTGGAAGCTCATTTTGGTTGGAAAAGGATTGGATATAGAACAGTGCTGTCGGTGTGGATCGTTTGGTTGACAAGATTGAGCTGGACGAAGTTGCTGGGGAGAGATTAGAGGCCTTTTATAATCTGTAGACGGGGTGATCCACTGTAGATGAGAACTGTATGTCACGCACGTCTATGATGTTTTGAGCAAGGCTCTATCCTCCGCTACCGATGGTGCGCAGGCCTTGAGTACCTGTGGCCCTTGTATAGGATTACCAGTTGTCGCAGCCCTCTTCTGTCCAACAGTTGGTCACCCGCATCCCATTTTCTATTCAGCGAACTTAGGGGTAAGTGAATGTGAAATTAGACTGCGACTGTCATTTTTTAGCTCCTAATAAGGTGATACAATGCTAGAGTGTCACACAGTTCTCTTTCTTATCTTAATCAGTGACAGGTTGTGTTGGTATGAGCAACCGAACTGCCGCCTCAACTCTGTGAGATTGTCTATCAGTGCTTATGGCAAGCTGTCACTCAGTATCTTAGTACTGGGGACATCGATCACAAATCTGATGCGCGTGTAGATGCAGTTTGGTACGTATTCATGCGTTGTATGTAAAGCTGAGGTCTAAGTTACATGTCATAAGATGCCAGGGCTGTGACATGAACGTTCAGCAAGTCATCCCAGCCATTCCTGTATTCAGTATGTTTCCGCCCATTAACACCCTCAATCGATTCTATGAATGCAAAAACTATTGTGCTGGAAGGTTTTATTAACAGAGTAGATAAGATCGAAAACAGCATTTCGAAGTTCTATTAGACTAAAACGAACCTCTCTAGGGAATGTAGGGCGGCAACATTGTGTTTTTGCCGACCTTATCGCAGCTATACCATAACAACGGTTCTATCGTGGTAGTTATACGCCCATTCTCAAGCCATGATGAGCTAAATTCTCTGCGGAGTAATTCCTCTTCATCCGCGTTCGTTAGCCGTACAACAGGCGGCGTCCACGGTGCTGGATTTGGATATGCTTTGTCCACAAAATGAAGAGTTACATCTCTTAGCTTTTGCTCCTGATGGGATTCTCTGTAGGTAGACGATATATAAAACCCCAAAGCCTCTCGATATCTAGGTGCGTCCGTGTGGCTATGGTCGAGGCACAGCGTCTGTAGGTTCGGTGGGAACACATCGAGCAGAGCATCCTTTGCAAGATCTTGTCTATTGTATCTCAGGGTGGAAATGTCGCACAATACTCCTGCGTTGGCTCGTAAGTGTAGCAGATTGACTAGCTGAGCCATGGCAGTAGGTGGCTGTTCAGAGCTGTATATCTTCAGGACGATTCTCTTGAGTGTATCTTTCATGGGTAAAAGCATCTCAAAGATTTCCTGAGATGTAACCAGTCTGGTGATTTGTGTTTCACTGTCGTTTTCAATCTCCCTATAAACAAACTCTTCCAGGTTTTCTGTGCTGTTGATGAGTCTCTGCAGCTGGTCCTTTGACAGGCACGCATTACCGATCCGAAGCCTGCGCAGCTTCTGAAGTGGGAGCTTCTCTGGGAGACTTTCAAAGTTAGGTCTCGATATGGAAAGCATCTCTAGATTTTCCAGTCTCATTAGAAAACCCCCTAAAGTATTTAGATCTGTTTGAACCTTTGCCTCCGGGAAGTAGAGGGAGGACATTTCCTGCTTCCCTACCGAAAGAGACTCGAGGTTCGGAGTCAGAGCTTTATTCCTCATGGCAGCTTCCATACGGAATCCTTGGAAGATGGACAGTTCCTGAGGACCATGATGGATGAGATGCTTGAGGTTGGTTGCCCGAAGGAGAATAATCGGCGCGATATAGTCTCCCCATGCGGCAAGAGAGCTCTTCAGTTTGAGTGGACTTATCCTAAGCAAGTACGCATACCTAATCATGGATTCCCCAAACCAAGGTTCGTTAAATAGCTTCTGGTTGAGGCCTGCGTTGTGCTCGAGGATGGCCACTTGTAACTGCTCGCCAAGTTCTGTATTCTCGCAAATTGTCCTGCAGAACTGAATCTGACGCCTATCATTTGAATGTGTGAAGTAGTGATGGAGTACATTCTGTGCAACACATCCCCAGCTCTTGCATGTCTTACTGAGATTGACGAGAGCCCGGCGGTTCTCATCCTCCTTAATATATAGGATTTGCTCGTGGGAAACGGAATGTTTCTCCTGACAATGTAGACAGAAATGCTCGAAAATCATATAGAGAATCTCTGACGGGAGTGGTGAATTTTCCATAATGACAGGCTAGATAGGATATTCCTCGATTTTGTTTCTTCGTTGACCTTGTCTGATATCTCAATAAGATAGATCAAGGATGAAATGTGTGGATATCTGGCTGACGCCTCAGCGATAAAGAAAGGATGTTGAAACTTTGGCTAGTCGTCTGACGAATGGCTAAAAAGCCTGCAAAGCTTTTGATAAGCACGAAGTTCCTGGTTCACTTCTAGCGGTCTTTTGTTGCTTGTGACTGATGGTTGAGCTTTCTTATGACGTCCTCTTGTAAGGCTATAGTTTCGACACGTGGTGCTGGTCCTAGCATATATTGATGGACGGTTAATATAAGTCTGGATAAGTATAAAGAAGAAGGACCGTGGGGGGGCCGTGACGGGAATTTATAGGCACAATGAACAAGCCTTGATACAAGATTAAGTGTTGTTGATGGGAGTCTGTATGTGATTTAATGGAAGACTATGTACTTGACAAACTGTATTTTTCGGCCCGTAGCTGTATCATTTGATGTGATCTCCTGATTTGCCGATTACTGTTTGACTTTGCAAAATAGCACTGATGTGGCGTTTCTTAACTTTGTTACCCCTGGGTCCATTCAGCTTGAGGAATCTCAAAAGTCAAAACTGAGGCTATCTCGCGGCCTGTTTCACGGGCATGTAAGTAAATAATTGAAGAATTTAATTTTGAGTATGTAATTGCTTGCTGTTGAGAGCCTGGCATATGCTCTAACAATCAACGATGTTGAATATCTGAGAAACAGTAACAATTCCTATACGCCCATGTTAAACAAACGCCCATCCTGTCAAAACACATCTATCCAGCTCGTTTACAATCTGATCATCCTAGGGTATCACAACTTTTCACCTTCTGTCAAAAACATCCCGAACCTCAACAACGCCATCCATCCTTCCAAGAACCAGAACCTTAGCATCCTCATCAAAAGCCCCAGACATTACCATCTCCTCCGTGGCCTCATCGTACACAATTGTTCCCGTCGCAACGTCCATGATGTCGAAGCCATCTTCAGTTCTGCAGAGCATGTATCGGCAATCGGGTGAGATCGCAATGGGCCATCCCTCACAGGGTCGCACCGCGTTGAGGTTGTAAGACGTCAAGTCGTTAGCGGAGGGGATCCAGATGTGGACGCCTGTGCCCCAGACTGAGACGATGCGTCGCCCATCGGGACTGACTGCTAGAGCGCGGGGGTTGTTTGAACCGTCGATCTCAAGACGGCGAATTGTCTTGCAAGTCTTAGTGTTAGTGATGCGCAGCGTTCCGTCGCGTGAGATAGTGACGAGGTTCTGGTCGGGGAGGAAAGCAGCGTGAGTAACTGCGTCGATGTGGCTGAGAACCTTTCCGACCCGGGCTCCGTTCTTCACGTCCCAAACTCCAATGCGATTTCTCGCTTCACCGACTGCAATGAGTCTCCCATCACGGCTCCACGCAATTGGCTCACCCTTGGCTTCCTTGAGTTCGCAAGCCGTCTTTCCAGTGGCATAGTCTCTCAGGAAGACAGTGCTAGAGTGGTGAAAGTCGAAGCCCCCTGTAAACTGAACGGTCCAGTCCCTGATGGTAGCCAACTTCGAGCCATTGGGTGAAAAGACAGCGCGCGAGCCGCTTGTCTTGGAGTAGCCACTCTGGGTCTTGATGTCAAAGACATCGATCCAAGATTGAGAGGTTTGCGCAGCTGTGTAGATCGCAAAGACAGCTGAGGTTGAAGGGGAGATGCCTACTGAGGCAATCTCTGCCTTGCTACAGGAGCGGCTAAAGCGGCGTGTGATTTCCATGAGTGCTGTTGGGTCTCTTGAACCTGGAGTTTGAGATCTTGATGATGAAAGTGAAGAAGATGCAGGTGGTTGTCCCCTGTAGTGTCATTAGTCGTGAGCTCGAGGTCGAAAGGGGCTGAACTTACATGTTCACAATGACGGATAGTCAATAGAGAGTGAAGAAATGTGGAGAAGGTAGCCAAAAGTTTTTTAAAAATTTTATATGATTGTATTGTTTGTCGTATTGTTCTGTAGAGTGTAGTCTGAAGGTATCGCCAACTTGCGAAAAACCGGCGATCACCTTGATCTTTAAACAAACCGCGAAGCCCACCACGATGACTCCTCCCTAGACCTAAGCACACCGAATCTTACAGATTGCTAATCACATCCCTCGGTTTGGCGAGGCTCAAAAGCGAATACTTACAAAAGGCGTTAAGAAATTTCGCATTATTCTCAGCACGTAGTGAAAAAGGCTGAAGACATGCAGCGGTAGGGGTGAGTCACTAGTAACACCCGCCGGTCTCCGCGGGAGATACACGGAGGAGAATTCGGCGTGGCAGAATTAGGCATAGCGTTGATGACATGGGTGCCGGCGTCGTTATTTTTGAACGTGAAGGGAGAATTGAAGGTTGTAAGAATGAGACTCAACGGGCTCATGATAGACCGCGTCTTGGCATTGTATGCAATGACTCTGAAGATCAGTTACTCTTACTGACAGTTACTTGCTTCAATCTTCTGCCTGCGGCTCATCTTCACAGCTCTTGATCTTCATTGTGATGTGAAAAAGCTGAGATGGAGACCCCCACAATCCAACCCCATGAGTTGTGTTGCGGGGAGTATAAGTGAAAGTGGTCTAGCCTTCTGGGCCAAAAACTTCAAAAACAAGACTACGTGATGGTCCATTAGAAAGCAGAAATGGAATCATTGATTATGAAATCATTGCTTTGTAAATAATCGCTGTTCAGCTCATGAACTAAAGTTACAATCGTGTCCGATCACGGAGAGAGACAATGCATAGATTTCGTCATGTTCAATTCATCATTTCATTCAGACATGATCGCTCGCATAGATCATACCAGACTTATTCGTCATTTCGACCCATCAAGGTGTCTTTGATGCGCGCCAACAAGAGCATTCAGCTCCACCATTAACTCATTCATAACTCCCAATGCTGCTCCCAACAATCTCCCTCTTTTTATTTTTTCACAATGTCACACGCTCAAGCTCCGAAGGCCTCCTCATAGTTGGTCATGCAAGATCGGTAGCGAACAGAGCTCGTCCTCAGAGCCTCCATGGCCTGCTGAAGACCCTCCTTGGAGATAGGGATCTCCTCAATCCACGACTTGAGGCCCTTGTCAGCAGCGAGCTGCAACATCTCAAGCATCTCACGTCGGCTGCCCAAGTGCGATGTTCCGATGTAGCAGCCGTTGGTGATGAAGTCCTGGTTGCGGATGGAGATACCGTCACCGCCGGGAAGACCAACAGAGTTCCAGTGGCCGTGCACATCGAGAAGGCTCAGGTACTCGCTGAGAGCGAAGCCCTCAAAAGAAGTGGCTGTGTTGATGATGATGTCAAAGGACATCTCGTGGCCCTTGGTCCAGTCCTTCTCGCCCGTGGCCAAGAAGCCATCGGCACCCATCTTGCGAGCGTCGGCCTCCTTGGCTCGTGAACGGGAGATGGCCCAGACTTCAGCGCCGAGGGCCTTGGCGAAGATGACACCGTAGTGGCCAAGACCACCGATACCAACGATACCGACCTTCTTGCCAGGTCCGGCGCCGAGACGCTTGAGTGGGCTGTAGACGGTGATACCGGCGCAGAGCATGGGAGCAGCTTGGGTGCTGGAGAGGGCTTCGGGGATGGGGTAGACCCTATGAGTTGTAAGTCAATGAGATCAATTGGGTGGACAAGTGTACTCACCAGTACTCATGAACTCTGCTGTGAGAAGAGTAACCACCCTGGGTCTTGAAACCAGTATCGAGGTAATCAGCGCCATAAGCGTCGATCTGGTGCTTACAGTAGGTCTCATTGTCATTCTTGCACTGGTGGCACTCAAGGCACGACCAAACCTGGGCACCAGCACCGACACGGTCACCGACCTTTGCGAGAGTGACCTTATCACCAACACGGAGAACCTTGCCAACAACCTCGTGGCCTACGGCGAGAGGATAAGGGCAACCGCCCCAGTCGCCGCTGATGGTGTGGCGATCACTGGCGCAGACACCACAGCACTCGACCTTGATGTCGACATCGTACTCGCCAAAGGGACGGGGTTCAAACGAGTTCTTCTGGAAGTCGGTCCAGTGCTCGGCGCTGGGGGACTGGAAGCCCTGGAACTTGTCGGGAACAGACATGATGATGATGGTTGATACAGAACTTTGTTTATTGAGATGACGAGAAAGAGAGAGTAAAGCAATTGAGAACAGGTCAATTGGGACTTCTCTTCCTTTATAAAGCTCATCTCATGACGACGAGCCGACCAGAAACCCCCACTCGACGAAACAACCTCAGAGCTCACCCCTCATCGCGTTGACTACCGTATCCGTTACGTGTGAGGGGCACTTTTTTTCCTACTACGACCCCTCCATCATGAAAGATCATCTGATTCGAGTAAGCGACGCGGTTTGGGGGGAGGAATTGAAGTGTCGCATTGAGAGATTGGGGGTTTCGGGACGCTATGCCCGAATTGCAGAAATGCGACATGCGATAGCCGATAGCCGATGTGAGCATGTCATTGGTTGAGGGGTCATCATGACTCTTGACATGAAGCTCGGATTATCGTGGGCGGGCGGAGTCTGAATTCCTCCACCAAGAATCGTGGGGGATGAGGTAGCATGAGAGGAGCTGCGTTGGCGATCTGTGAGGAGGTGGCTCGAGATGTGTTTTATAGTTCCATTTGTCCTGATGGGGGTATCCTTTCATACGGCATCATATGTTCTAGGCCTTGCTATATCATGTCTTGTCGAGGCGTAGTCAAGTTATATCCAAGTCATTCCTCCTCATGACCACAAATTCGGGTGCTCCAAACCGAAATCTCGCAGACCCAAATACCGAACCTCGCTATAACCGTCCGAAAAGCTCACTGCTTCTTCCAATCCTTCTTCTTCAAAGCCCTCGATTCTCCCAGTCCAATTCCCATCAGAAAGCTCACTCTCATAGTCATACCAAGATACACAAACGGCACATTCCCCCAATCACTAGCATTCCACGCCATGACGTCCCAATAAATCCTCGGCCCAAGCTCACTCATCGAAAACAAGTGTCCCAGATCCGCAATAAGCAATACAAGCAGGACCGTCCTCCAGACCCGCAGGTCCGCTGTAGATCGCAGAACGAGCGCTTCGTTGAGCGCAAAGAAGAAGAACATATTGGCGAGCTGCGACATAGCTACAGATGTAGCCTTTGGTGTTTCTGTTGGTGCTGAAGATGCATGAAGGAGAGATAGGTAGGTATCTTGGCGGAAGTGAGTGTAGAAAGCGCCGGTGAGGGCAGAGATGGGTTCAAGAATGAGGAAGAAGATGCGGTAGATGGGATGGATACGGAAAGCCAATTGCGAGGGCCTTGGAGTTGGTGTGGCCATGATGGTGAGTTGGTATGATCACGGGAGATGAATTGTGTCTTTGATATGTTGCTACGTGGTGATAATGAACAAACTCTCAAAAACTTCAGGATGGATCCTTGACGCGGGAAAAACTTGATCCACTGTCTTCCCCACGACAGCCCTGCAGCATTAAATTCCGGAACGGTTGCATCCTGAGACAAGGTTGAAGATTGCTGGAATTGAGATGCAATATTGAATATTTTAGCTTGAGACCTACAGACTCTAACAATCTGCGAGTTATAGCACTTGTCTTGAAGACAGAATTACCAGCCTTGAGCAGTGTATTCCGTAGGGTAGCCATGACGCCCAGACTCAGGAAACTTGGGCCAAACTGTCGAGGTCTAGACCTTCAGGTCTTGAAGTTTCAGGCAGAAGTCAATTCCAGCTTACGGAAATCCAGATCAACCCATATGGAGAATTTCCCAGCCGTGGCTGACTGGTTCCAGGCAACCGGTATCGGACTGTCCGGTTCACCAATTGTAAGCCCAACCCAAGTTCTTCTCAACGACTTGTCGATCACTTCCTCCAAATCGTCAGACTTTTTTTTTTTTCGTCCTGGGTTTCAGGGACTGATCCACGCCAATCCTTTTGCAAACAATTTCAGGCTTGAGCCGTCTACTCGTAAAGGGACGATAGTATCGATGAAACTGCAGAATCAGGGTCTTCAGCCCCGGTGGATGGGATCAGTCAGTGAGTCCAGCCAAATCCGGGGTTGCTTTGGGGGATTAGCTTGTTTGGGGTGTTGACCCAGACCCCTGGAAGGTCTGGATGCATTGAGTGTTGGACTGCGTGGGCTCTCGAAGTAACGCTGTTGTTGTGGTGAATCGATGTTACACAGCCATTGGCCGTTGGAGGTCTGGTCAATAGGGATCAACAGTCTTGATATGAAGGTCCAACATTGCTGCTACTTTGCAATCATAATTATTGCGGCATTGTTGCATTACTCAGTACCTGCAGATTTGCTTGGAGAAAGAATGAATTAGCATCGGAAATAAGAATACGGAAAGTTTGCATCGCCACTATTAAGTTTCTTTCGCCCTGTTTGGCAGGGTTGGCTGACGATGGCTTGATGGAGGGGCGGCTAGCAACAGGTGCGTGTTCAAGGGACCTCACCGCTACAGATTGGAAAAAGCAAAAGAGTTTTACCGTCATATTCTTTAGCCTCATAACCATCTTCTTCAACGACGTAGTATGAGCTTGTTCAGGCCGGCCCGAGGAAGAAGAGAATCGCGGGCCCCGAGAAAAACTGGAACCTTAGTATACGATCCACCTCCGCTCGATAAATCAAGAAATCGTTATCCTTTCCCGCATTCCAGGACTCCTTCTGGGGCGGCGCTAGCTCGCAAGTGCATGTCATCGTGTTCTGTAGATGGCGTTAAGCATGACTTGGGACCAGTCGCCTTACATCACCGCCAAGGGTCGTTCCGTATCGTGACTCTCCCTATGGAGCACTAGCTTCTGTTAAGAGATACTTTTGATCTCTTCCCTTTTCTAGATGGCACCCTCTCCTTCTCTTATTCCCCTGATCATCCCGTTCTTCTGACTCGTCTTGTTGTGTTGTGCTGTACTGTGCTGTACAGTGAAAACCCAATCAGGGACCCCCTGTTTTCCAGATCCCTTCAGTGGCAGTTTGGTTCGCCCTTTAAATTCAATCCCCCCTGTCTTCCGCTGACTTTACCGGGATTGCTAACCGCAACGGTTTTTTTCTCAAGAAGCCTGCTCTTCCTCCCTCACATCCATCTTCATTCCTTTGACTCCTTTTCTGTTGTCCTTTTTCTGCTTTTCTGTTGGGACCAGCACAGAGCGTATAAGGAAGTACTGAAACTACACACTGAAACGTCCGTCTCTGTTTTTGAGTTGTTTGCTTCGTGTACCGTTGCCACCCAACACCGAATGACCAACGCTAGAAACGGGCCCAAACCAAGGTTCCGCAAAACTTAAGGAAGGCCTGAGACCGCCCCTGCGACCAGACCAGACCAGACCCTACCGACCGCCCGATCGTAAACAACGACAAGAGATTAAAATCTGCGACGAGCGCATTCATTCAGCTCGTTGTTCCCCATTGCTCGACTATTTGGTCGACTCGACACTCCTTCATATACGTCGTCGCTCGATTATTTGCATTTCCAGCTCCGATAGTTCCAGCACAGCCCGCTTTGATTGATATACGCTCCTTTCTCTAGCTCGACAGTTTTGCTACCACCTCGACGATGACCAAGCGCATTTTCCCCATCAGCGACTGGGCCCCTGCTCAAGAGGCCATGTTGGAATCTACTTCCGAATCTTTGTCTGTGGGCATCTCGACGACTGCCCAGACTGCGAACACCACTCTCAGCCCTGAAGCAGCCGCCATGCACACAGCTGCCCCCCCTCGAAACCGCAGCATGAGCCTTTCTATGCCCTGGCGACGTCCTAAATCATTTGCTTTTGGTCATGAACCTTCTCATTCGCAGCATCTTTCTCGGCATTTTAACGATCTCGCTGTTGACGATACCGAAGACGAGTTCCACGATCTAAGCAATGCCCATCACGAGACCCAGCACCAACACCACTTCCACACTCCAGGTGCCAAACAGATCAAAGGCATGTTTCGCCGCGCTTCACTGTCGATCAACCGGATGGTTCATCGACGACCTTCGATTGCTGAAGATGTCGAACAAACCGAGACTGGTAGACCCACTACTTCATACAACAATGCGCACTCGACTTGGAGCCGTCTTCGACAAGCAACCGTTCGTCGCTCACGATCGATCTATGGATTCGACTTTAAACATGATCAGAACGCCTACAACTACGAGAACTCCTCACATCTCCCGATCCCTGGCTTCCGTGGCGAGCCACCCGTCATTCCCAGCAACTCTGGAGCTGCTGCTAAGGCCTCAGCTGCTATGCAGAATGAATACCTCGCCCGCCAAGGCCTGTACAACATGTGGCTGAACCCTACCACAAACGACGAGAGCAACGATCGTGAGAGCGGAATCGGAATTACAGTGACACTTCCTGGAGCTGAGAGTGAGACTGAGATAGAGCATAATGCTGCTATTAGCACGATCGACTTTATCTCCAGACTCCCTGCAGAGCTCGCTATTCATGTCCTCGCAAACCTCGACGCTCCAGCACTCGCCAAGGCCAGCATGGTTTGCAAGAACTGGAATAAGATTGTTAGCAACCAGCATATCTGGCGTGAGTCTTGTCTTCGCGAGACTACTGCCACTTATGCTACAAGCGAGCCCGTTGCGCCTGGAAGTGGTCTCGGAGTTCCTGCTATTTCACCAGCGAATGACTGGAAGGACATTTACCGTGTCAAGCAGGAGTTGAGCCAGCGATGGAAGACTGGCAAGGCCAGACCTGTCTATCTGAATGGACACAAGGATAGCATCTACTGCCTTCAGTTCGACGAGTAAGTTATTCGGTCCTTTTACAAGTTGTTTACTAACCTGAAAAGGCACAAAATCATTACTGGTTCCCGCGACAAGACGATTCGGGTTTGGGATATGCATACCCTTGAATGCACCCTCATCATTGGACCGCCTGAGGTCATCGCCGAACCCGACATGCTCATTGACGAGGAGGGCAACCCTACTCATTTCGCTTCAGGATCCTCCGACAACGAGAAGTCAAACTTCTCTATGCCTCGCAGTACATCATTCCCTACACATCACATGGCATCTATTCTGTGCCTGCAGTATGACGATGAGATCCTGGTCACTGGATCCTCCGACTCTACCTGCATAATTTATGACGTACGCGCAGGATACCGTCCCATTCGCCGGCTTCGACATCACACCGCAGCCGTTCTCGATCTTGCCTTTGACGACAAGCATATCGTCACATGCAGCAAGGACTTCAGCATCTGTGTCTGGGATCGCCACACGGGCGACTTGATCAAGCAGCTTCGGGGACACAGCGGACCAGTCAACGCAGTACAGATGCGGGGCAACACCATCGTGTCTTGTTCGGGGGATTTCCGCGTCAAGTTGTGGAACATTGAAACAGGCAAAAATATTCGTGAGTTCACGGGGCACACCAAGGGGCTTGCTTGCTCCCAATTCTCCGAAGATGGCCGATACATTGCATCCGCTGGTAACGACAAAGTTATCCGCATCTGGGATGCCAACACTGGCGAGTGTCTCCGTGAGATGCGCGCCCACGAGAACCTGGTTCGCAGTCTGCACATAGATAGTGTGAGCGGCCGACTGGTCTCTGGAAGCTACGACACCGACATCAAGGTGTGGGATATGGAGACTGGACACCAGCTGCTCGACTTCCCTAAGTGGCACGCAAGCTGGGTCTTGAGTGCAAAGAGTGATTACCGTCGCATTGTCAGCACAGGACAGGACCCCAAGATTCTGATAATGGATTTCGGTGCTGATGTTGATGGCATTGAGAATATTGAGAGTGCCAGGCCTCCACAGATCGAGGGAGGGTTTATCTGAGCCCAGAGCATGCGATGGAATAATACGATTGGGGGGATACTAATATGCCAGACGAACACGATTGAACTGGCTTTATGACTTTATGACATGGAAGGGTTTGTTAGACTGATTTTAAGATGTAAGGCAGCATTAGGGCATGTTGGATGGACATGCTGGGACATGGATGGACATGGTGCATGCGTGCAACCTCACGGAGCACGTTTGAGATCCGGCGATGGATCTATCGCTCATGAGGATTACTCGCCACTAGCGTTGATGAGCGATCTGGATCACATAGACTGCGTCTGGAGTTTATATAAATGAATTTACTTAACTATTGCTTTCGAGTCCTGGGGTCTTCCGAGTCACTGATTCAGTGCATCGTTTCACGACGGACGGTGAATTAATTTGTTTAAGTGGTTACAGGGTTCATGGCCGATGCGTGAAACAAGGGAGTCCGAGATCCACGGGAACGCGCATCGATATCGAAATGCGGGATGAAAGAGGATGCGGAGTGAAACACATAGCGTGTGATAGATAAACGTAGGTCATGTGAAGGGAATAGTCCAGAAACAGATTTTCGCATAAACACGCACCCTGACCTAATTAATATATGTTGATTCCATGTCTGCATGTTCGCAGTTCACCTGACTTTGAGGGACTATCCTGTGCTATATCGGGTAGGTGGTATGGATTTAGAGTGATCGTTGTACCACATGCAGGCAACCGTTGACCTTAAATGCGACTCTACCTTGTGCTCAGATTGATGTGATGTGCATTGTGCGTTGGTGGATTGGGCTGGAATGCGCTTCATGGTGTGGCGGGATGTGGGGAGCTGTGTTTAGAAACAGGGGACCACAAGGGGATTTGTTGGCTGTGATGGCTTCAAAGCCACCGACATTTAATATTTGCGAAAATCAATGGCATTAATTCAATATCAATAGCTCCAAAACTTGCTTTTCAGCACCTTCATGCTCGGCTCTGACTCTAAATGGCTTCATAAGCGCCACTACAAGATCCAGCCAAGGAATAGGTGAGACCCCTACTGTAAATCTCTTTTATTAGCATCCCCTCACGTACCGGAGCCACCTCGGCCACAACGTGATTAAGCGCTTAACAGATGGTAGTCGCGCGCGTGTTTGGAAGGGTCCTGGTAATAGCTGAGACGGCGAGGAGGATTCTATACCGTGGCGCAGAGAGAGCGGGAAAGTCTTGGTAATTAAACGGACCATGGCGTAATGCTTCAGTGGGAGAGGAATGTAGTTTCGTCTTGTATGGAGTTCCGAAGGAATGGTGCATGACATGGGTGCTTGGAAATTAGAGTATGTAAAGCTAATAGATTGTCGATACCACGTTACTGGTAGCCACGGGCTATCTTTGCAGCGAGAGCGAAAATCTACCCACCTCTTTGGGATGCTACGTTTAGTGAAGCAAGGTTCGGAGATGTATGATCTGGTGGTTTGGACTTGTGATGGGCTTCTCTAGTCTCTAGACAAGGAGAATTGCCGCTGTTTAGATCATGCCCCGGTTCTTTTGATCCGGGAGATGTAGCGTGAGCCACCCGCTGGCTTGTCCAGGGTCGTCCAGTGAAACAGGGCGCTAGACCGATTTCGTCACGGTAGAGGGAGGCACTTTCCCTTTTTGTCGAGAGATCAAGGGTGTTCTCTTCGGTAACTGGACGAGCTTGTTCATTCCCCTTTCCCATCGATCGGCTCCCAAAGTTATTCTCTTCTCCCTGCATCATCGCCTCGACTCTCATCATCCTATACTCGCCCAACACATCCTAGACTTCTTTGTATCATAATCATTATCGTTTCATGTTTTGTTCTGGCCTGGTCGGCCTTGTTTGAAACGGTTGGTGATGCTACCACAGCCAATGACGATCACTTTGATCTCAGCCCCTTGGAAGAGTGAACAGACATTCAATGGACAACTCCACTCCAATGGCTGGTCCTCGGAGGCAGAGACGGCGGATGGTGTCCGAGGAGAGCTACCACGATGAGATCCCTGTTCCTGGCCAAGGCAATAGTAAGGTAAGTCGAGTCAATAGTCCACGTCACATATAATCATCCCAACCGTGTATATCTACTATCCTTACCCTCCCTTTATTCCGTTCCATTTCAAGTCAGTCGAAAGCTACCACACCACACCCTCCACAACGACAGTCAGTCTTTATCGTGTGAACACGCGATCGCGTGTGTCTCTCCTTGCCTCTCTTTTTTTCTATTCCATATTCCTGCTTGTCTGGGACAGCGTCATCTTTGATCACCACCCTCTCTTTTTATTTTGCCTGCTTTTAAAGAAAAAGCCAGCGCCCGTCTCTCCCTTGGATACACTTGTTTTTTGGCTTTAAGATTTTTGGTCTTATTTTGATTGACCTATCTACCTGGTAAGTTTCGTACGTGAACAAGCCTCAATATGCAGGCGGAACAAGGGACCAACAACACATGCGAACCCTCATCTCAAGTGCCGCTTTCGAGCATTGCCGGCCGGATCATGATCACGATCATGTAAACAATTGATTCCTAGTGGTCTCAGCGTTTATAGATCCTGTTCGGCTGTACACCCTTTCGGTGCCACTGTCGAAAGCTGCCGAGATATATCATCACCTGCCTCACTTGGACTCTTACGGCTGTCGACAGTGTCAGGCTGCCAATTCGATCCAGACACTGCACCTCACTTTCGTTCTGCCAGTGCCAGTGCCATTGTTGTTGTTATTCTCTGCCTTATTTATTCTCGTCTGTTCCTCGTTCATCCTCCCTTTTCATCCTCTCTTCACCATTGTGCAAATCATTGTACCCTTCCGTTGTTCACCTTGATCTACACAAAACCCAACCTAACCCCAAATCTCGCTGACAGCTTTCTCGAGCTTGATACTGAGATCTCTTCCTTTACCTCGCACCACACTGCTTTCCCCAAGTTACTTTTTTGTATGCTTTCCTCCAATTTTCTCGAAACAAAATACGAAAACACAGGCATACTGACTTCATCCTTCGTAGCCATCTGCAATATCAACACACTCTCTAGAGCGATACTATACCGCTGCACCCCAGAAACAACGATTTAGCTGGCTATTCATCGTCATCATGGGGCTTTCGACTATCGTCACCGCCTCCCTCTTGGCCATGCGCCTCTTCACCCTCCCAGCTTCGGCTGCTCCTCAGGCTATTGAGGTTGAGGTTGATGTCGCTGCTCCCGCGGCCTCTGTGTCTACTGTCGCACCGGCCTATCCTGCGCCTGCCACTCCCAAGGCTCCTTCATACTCGGCTGCCGCTCCTGCTGGTTCTTGGTGGCTGTCCGACATCAAGCGTCAAGGTGTCGTTGCCTATGGCTCCGCCGACTACAAGATCTTCCGCAACGTAAAGGACTACGGTGCCAAGGGTGATGGTAGCTCTGACGACACTGAGGCCATCAATGCCGCCTTCTCTGACGGCAACCGTTGTGGTAAGGGCTGTGACTCATCTACTGTGACTCCCGCTCTCGTCTTCTTCCCTGCCGGTACCTATGTTGTTTCCAAGCCGATTCTTCCCTATTACTACACCCATATGATTGGTGATGTCAACAACCTTCCTGTTCTCAAGCCAACTGCCAACTTTGAGGGCATGGCTGTCATTGACGTCGATCCATACAACTCGGACGGCTCCAACTGGCACACCAACCAGAACAACTTCTTCCGACAGGTCCGCAACTTCAAGATTGATCTTACCGGTATGCCCAAGAGCTCCGGTACTGGTATCCACTGGCAAGTCGCCCAAGCTACCTCTCTTCAGAACATCGTCTTCCAGATGATTGAGGACCCCAGCGACGACAACAAGCAGCAAGGTATCTTCATCGACAACGGCTCCGGTGGCTTCATGACCGACCTCACTTTCGTTGGTGGTCGATATGGTGGTTTCTTTGGTAGTCAACAGTTCACCAGCCGAAACATGACTTTCCGCAACTGTAACACTGCCATCTACATGAACTGGAACTGGTTGTGGACTCTCAATGGCCTCGACATCTCTGGCGCCCAGGTCGGCATTGACATGACTGCTGGCGGCAACGTTCAGAATGTCGGCTCTATTCTCCTTACCGACAGCAAGATTGCCAATACTGCAGTCGGTGTCCTGACCAACTACAACCCCGCCCAGCCCGATACCAATGGCACTCTTATCATTGACAACGTTGACATGTCCTCTGCCGTCCCTGTCGCTGTCAAGGGTGGGGGATCTAGTGCTACTATCCTCCCGGGCAACGCCAAGATTGCGTCCTGGGTCCAAGGTCGTGCCTACAGCGGCGGCAGTGGTAAAGCTATCCAGGCCACTCAGACTCCCGTCACCAAGCCCAAGGCTCTTCTCGACTCGAAGGGCAATGTCGTCACCAAGAGCAAGCCTCAGTACAACAGTGTCCCCGCTGCCAACTTTGTCTCCGTCAAGTCCAAGGGTGCCAAGGGTGATGGCAAGACCGATGATACTGCTGCCATTCAGGCTGTCTTCAACAGTGTCCAAGATGGTCAGATCGTTTACTTCGACCACGGTGCTTATGTCATTACCGATACTGTCAAGGTTCCCAAGAACATCAAGATTGTTGGCGAGGTCTGGCCTCTCATCATGGCTGGTGGCAACAAAAACTTCAAGGATCAAGCCAACCCCAAGCCCGTCTGGCAAGTTGGTCAAGCTGGTGATGTCGGCAACGTCGAAATCCAGGACCTCATGTTTGAAACTCTCGGACCCCAGCCCGGTGCCATCTTGATGGAGTTCAACGTCGCTGGTTCTACTCCCGGATCCGCTGGTCTCTTTGATGTCCACTTCCGAGTTGGTGGCTCTGCCGGTACTCAGCTCCAGTCCGACAAATGCAAGAAGAACCCCAAGGTCAAGGCTGATCCCAACCCTGAGTGCCTCGGCGCCTTCATGCTCTTCCACATGACCAAGCAGTCTAGCTGTTACCTTGAGAACACTTGGTTCTGGGTTGCCGATCACGAGCTCGACCTTGCAGATCACTCTCAGATCAACCTCTACAACGGCCGCGGAGTTTTGATTGAGAGCACCAAGGGCGCTTGGCTGTGGGGCACCGCTTCCGAGCACAGCGTTCTTTACAACTACCACCTTGAGAATGCCTCTAATGTCTACATGTCGCTGATCCAGACCGAGACTGCTTACATGCAGGGCAACCCTGACGCTACCGTCCCCTTTACTGTCAACAAGAAGTACTTCGACCCCGACTTCAAGGCAACCTGCACCGGTACCTCTCAGCGATGTGCTCGTACCTGGGGTCTCCGTGCTGTCAACTCCAAGGATATCTTCATCTATGGAGGAGGCCTCTACAGCTTCTTTGACAACTACGACCAGGTCTGTGTTGGCGAGAACAACTGCCAAGACAACATGATCGACATTGAGAGCTCGCAGGTGCACCTTTATGGCATCAGCACCAAGGCCTCTGTCAACATGGTGAATGTTGATGGCAAGTCGGCGATCCTGGACAAGGACAACCGCAACAACTTTTGCGCCGCCATCGCGCTCTTCTCGTCTTAGGAAGATGAAGTCGATGCACCACCTTATGGGGTGCCTCCTTACGCTTAGCCAACGCGAAATACCCGAGCGACACGTGCTCATTGCTGATTATGTGCTTTTAACGTGCCTCTGAATTTTCTTTCTTGTTTTTTACATAGGGTCTTTTTTGTTCCAGGGTGGAACTGGAGTTTCGGATAGTAAGCGACGAAAAACGCTTTTGATAACTGCACCTCACCTTCGAGTAGACAGGGTAGCTGAATGAATCAAGTTGACACAATAAATGTGATACCTTTGCAAATGTGGAATTGTGATAAGTGTTATGTTGTACTGTGATGTTATTGACGTAGCCAGGTGTGATCATGTTTGACCGTGGGACGTTGTGGTCACAAGGCGGTTAGTAGACAGAGCCGGAGAACAAAGGACAAAGAACCAAGAATCAAGAACCACATGGAACAAAAGTAGACAAAAAGGTCTTGAATAAACGCAAGTCAGTCTTGTATAATTTTGCCTCTGTATAAGAAGGGCCACGAAAAGGCAAAAAGACATTGATGGAAATCACCATCAGATCCGCAAAAGCGAAGCCGAGTCCCGAAGGAGATGGGAGGCGGAGTGCCATGAAGAAAATCTAGACCACTCTGCCAAAGTTCATTTATCTGTAGCTACTTCGCTGAGAGAGAAAGTAATAGAATGGAATATGAAGGCTGATTCACTGTCCTAGGGAAGTACTAGCGCGGTGCCGTGTCGTTGATGTTGCCTGGTGTTGGTGCAGGGGTTGTTATGATCTACGCCTGAACGACAAGGTTGTCACTCAGCCCAGCAGATTCAGGCACAGAGAACAGGACTGTAGTTGGAAAGAATGAGTAAATTGTAAATTCATCTTACGTATGTGGTGTTTTAAATTAAGGAAATTGTTAAACGGAGAGGGAAAAGGTGCTACATGGTTGCAAAAGTGAGAGACTCAAGGGTAGCTGACACTCGAACTCATCACCAAAAAGCGAAGTCTCCCGAAGGAGATGTTTCTTTGGATATCGAACCGGAGTTCGGTTGAGTTAAAGGTTTAGCTACTTCGCTGGTAGTATTGCCTGTTGGTCTGGTTTATAAGACTATGGTGTTGGCTGAGCCAGGTTGTCTTCCAGCACACCTCACTGGGCTGGAACTTTTACAAGTCAACGAGAAGAATGCTTGGCATATGGGATGTTATGACAAGAATGTAAAAAAGCTATCTACAGTTTACTATATCACGTCCAACAGCTGTCTCTTAAGGCCCAGAAAAAGAAAGGGAAGTATGGGCATTCGTGTTCACACTGAGTCTCGAACAGCAGTACTCTGGCCTGACAAAAAGCGAAGGGCTTTACATCCGAAGATGGTCAAGCAAGTTACATCTGAGCCATTGAGCTGATAATTTCTCGCTACTTCGCTGGTATCTACTTGTTTGCTTTGGTATATAAGCGACGGTTCTTTGTCGCTGTCGTTGCTGGGTGGAGGTGGTGATGTGCTGCAGGGGTTGTTGTTAGTGGGTGTGGGGTTCTGAAGCCGGCGTTGAGTCACCTCGCCGAGATGCATCTACGAGGACCCCTGCAGACAGCACTGCCCTGTGTTGACTTGTCTTATTAAGCTTGGAGGAAAAGAGTCGTCTCTGTTACTTTACGCAATTAATTGCCTCTTTCATGAATGACCTCAGCTCTTGAGACACCAGGTAAGTAAGATCTACTTCGACGGTTCATATCAGGATGGATGCTATGATTTACTAAGCCATGTGATGGCTAAATGGATACCTAGATGCTTAACTTGGCAAGTACTTCAAAATGCAAGTTAAATGTAATATGAAGTCATGTTTACTTAAATGCTCTTTAATGAACAGTCATGATAATAGTGAACGATTCTGCCTAATCTGACCGCCTGCTGTACCGTATCGATTCGGCTAGATCTCCCGCAGTTGGTGCTCCCCCGACAACTCTCATCTTCAAATAGATACTTAACGTATTGCTCCAGCAAAATGTCATGGACAAAGAAGAAGACAATCGGGCCAGCACTACCTCAATCATCTTTCACGCCCAAGTTGTCAGAATGGAATGAGGGAAAGCGGGCTTCTAATAACGGCCGGGGCACTGATGACGCTCTCGCTGTGACCCGAATCCTTGAAACAGCCGATATCCCATGTTGTATGGTCGGAACATGTGCTCTCATATTTTACGGAGCTGCCAGAGTGCGTCACGTATGTTTTCCGTTCTATAAAATATAGATGATTTCGTTGACGCCCAATAGCACTGGGAAATCTGTGTACCAACACATCTCGTTGATAAAGCTGTAGCATTGTTACAATCAGAACCTCACTCTGCCACTTACCACCTCGCGGAACCCTGGGACACACCAAGCTCATCTCTATTACATACCTGGCACCGCTTCAAGCATAATGAAACCGACTTTTGTTTTGTCATTGTTCCCGACAGGGATGTCCACATTGTCTGCGAACCTTGTAACTTCACCCGCAGCCTTCGAGGACTACCGTATCCCAAATTGGACGTCTTTATACAGAGTTGTCTAGACACAGGCGATGAACTAAAGCTTTGTGATGTGATTGATGGTACAGACTTGCCAGAGGAATGGGGAGAAGAGAATCTTGAACTGGACGGTACAAACGACGTCGAATGGGCCATTGAAGCAAACAAGAGAGGTTCCGAATCCCAAGACGAGCAGTTTGCGGGTTGGTCGATTTTTGCGTGCAAACCAAAAAGCAGACGAGCCATGTGGCAATCGTACGTACGAACAAAGAAGGACAGGTTGGATTGGACCAAGCCGAGCCATGTGTTTACTACCCAATATCATATTATCGATACCCCAGATTCATGGACTGTTCTTTCGGAGGATTACTAGAAACATATAGGGCGAAGACATGTCGTAGTGTGAAGGACTGAACAGTCAAAACATAATAAAAGGCTTTGTATATTATGACCTCCTTTCGGACTCAAAAGATTATCTCAAGAACTTCAGCATGGTCGCTGTATGTGGAAGGCAAGTACATATGGAGGCGTCCGCAAAATGAATTGATACAGAATCTAGGCGTCAGCCTTAAGATATCTTCTTATACTACAGTTACACACTTTTCGACCAGTGAATCAGCATCGGAATAGCTCACATTCACTGACAGCCAAGGGGTTGCAACACAGCAAAGTGCTCATGCCCGGTTTTTGTCTTAATACTTTACAAGGTCGTGTTCCTCCATTGGAATTTGACTTTGTCCCTCTGTTTGCGCTTATTTTCCTTAAGACTGAACTTCTTGTGAAATGTGTATTGTATGCGTAGTCATGGTCAAATTCTCTGTTTGTATGTCATTGCTGTTGAGTAATGGTCATTGTGTATTTTGGGCCCGTGGCGCAGACTTGCCTAGACATACCAAAACCTTGCCTTGTATACTACAATCTCTAACTCTACTGGCAGCGAAGTAGCTGAAATACAACATACTAAGGATCACGTATAACGTAGTGGGGAGCAGACGCCTCTCTGCCTTCGCTTTTTGTCGTTTGCAACATCGCATGTTCAAGCCCTTGAGCTCCTTTTATAGCATCATCTTATCTACCCCTCTCCTTTTATCCATTCCATACTAATATGAGAATCCCCGTTTCAAATAGACATGTTAATGCCATGGATTCTTTTGCTTCTCTACGTACCCTCAGGCCATGAACTCCGGACCCACGAATAGTAGGTTCAGGCAGATAACTCTAAGTACAACCAACATACCCTTATATACCAAAACAAATGACTTGTCTACCAGCGAAGTAGCTGTACACACAGGTAGACATTGGGCACACCAATTACTAACGTGGTCGAGTGGGGAGTCCGGAATCCCATAACACTCCCTTCGCTTTTTTTTAATCGTTAGTATCACAGGTTCGAGTCTACCCCTAAGACAACGTGACCCCATCGTCTTATCTCAATAGCCTCTCCCATCACATAACAAAAAGACGAATTTTCAGTACCCACACGTTATTTTTCACTCACTGAGGAATTGCTTTTCCATAGGTAGTGAATATTATCAAGGCTTAGTGAAAGACCAGCTCTAGCTTTACGAGGCATGGCAAGATCACAAGCGCGCGGCAAGAAGTTGCCAATCAAAGAATTGTTGGTCAGACCCCTGCAAGACTTTACCGCACAGCATCATAATCACATCAAATATCCAGAACAGCACTTGCATTTGACAAGGTCGACATGATGGTAGTTCATGCGACCTCCAAGCGCTGACGGCCTGACGGCAGGCCAACAGGTGGGGACAAATGGCAAGGCATCACGACATCATTACACCTCAGAACCCAGTGTTGCTATTAAGAGAATTCGTGCTAAATGTATTGGAAGCTCCCTCAGCGGACCCATCTTATCTAAGCTTTCAGTTCCAGTTCATAGCCCAAAACTTTGAGAAAATCAGGACATATTGCATTTCCCGCCCATTTGGTCCCATTACTGTATACTTTACTTTCATCCCACACCCAACATGGCTCGGTACTTTGGCCAAGCCACTCCAACAGAGCTTAGAGACCTTGAGCGTAATGCTGTAAGAGCCACCAACAAGCAGATGTCAAAGGCTGCTGCTATGCTCCAGGCAGCATTCGATGGCCAGACACGCTATGCTTGGTTTGGCGGTTGGGCTCTGAAACTTCGAGGATCTGAGCGCGAGACCCGAGATCTCGATCTTCTAGTATTAGCGGCAGACGTTCGACAAGTCAGGGCAATCTTATCCCCTTACAACTGGTAAGTACCGCTATTTCGATCTACTCACTGTGGGCAAGACCACGGGGAGGGGGGCAGAGTCATAAGTTCTCTTGCTTTTTTGGGGTGGCCTAACACAAGGCTTCAGGGCAATTCTCTCATATTATGAGATCATGGGTAGCATTCAAGAAAGGATGTTTGTGGACATTGGGGAAAACGGCCAGCTTGTTGGAGTGGATATTGTTCTCTCAGGTAAGAGAAGGATGCATATTATGTGTGGTGACAACTAGCCTCACCCATTACCTAGGTCAACTCGGTACCCCCGACTTAGGAGACGAAGACTCTCTCGAATATATTGCGCCTCACTTCGCAACACCTCAAGGCCACCAGGTCCCAGTCATCCCCTTGACTTGGCAGGTCGAAGGAAAGCTGGGAACATGGATCTCAAGAAAGAAGGCATCAGACTTTCAGGACCTTGCGTTTCTGTTCCGAAAATACGGTAAGGAAATCAGAACATGGAGCGAGCATCTTTCAGAGGATTGGCGTCGAGAATTCTACAATGTGTTCAAGCTTGATAATAGCAAGGAGGCATGCAACAAGGTGAAAAAGGTTCTTCGACTGGACTAGACAGACGTATGTGGGTGGCTACCTTAGTCCTAAATGATGAAAAGACTTAGGTAACTTGGTGTAAGTTTAGGATGGCTTTTATGAAATTTATTTTAATATTTTCTATCCTGGTCTAATTTCTTTTTATGCCCTTAGGGGTGAGCTATGGCCAGTCTGCCAAGATCAGACTCGACCACCAGTTCAACAGAGACCTCCTCTTTATGCTTTGGAAAGGTAAATACACGCAAACAAGGTTGCAAAAGCAAATTGTAATCAGGCCTCTCAGCTTGTCCATCCAATGAGGTTGGCCACTTGTACTGCGCCTCAGCTGCTGCCTGCACAACCTAGCTCAGGCAGCAACAGTCCCTTTTGACCAGGCAACGGACAATAAGCACCAGCCTAGAACCTTTGTTATATACCAAATTGAAAGACTAGCTCTCAACGAAGTAGCTAAAAATACAAGATGAACCTCTTGGTGTAGCGGGAGTCCGGAATCCCGGATCCACCCTTCGTTTCCTACAGTTTGTTCGAGTCCTGTGATAGCCATCGTTTTGTAGTTTTTTTTTCTTCTTACAATATACTACAAACTCACTCTGAAAGTATAACGGGAACTTCCATCTAACTAGCATCCTAGGGGTTGGCCATCCAAAGGAGACCAGCACACAAACGCCAACACCATTACCCAAGACACAACGGTTTCAAACACCAGATTTACCACACAAATAAATTGGGTTAAATGGATGAAATGGTATGTTGAAGTGGTCTTGAACAAACTCCCCATATCATCTATAGGTAAGTATCCGCTCAGATGAGACAGTGAGCTAAGCCCCTGACTTACGCCAAGACAATTCCCTGTCTTAATAAACAACAAGTCTTGGACTGCTCAAGGCCCAGGATCACAGTATCAGCAGGAGAAGAAAAAAAGAGATGGGATTCGAACATAGGCAAAAAGACAGGGAGTGGGTAGCGGGAGAGAGAGTTTTTAGGAGCGGATTTAAGGATTCATAGGTTCTAGGACGTATACCGCTACACCACTCCTTGTCAAAAGGGGTATATTAATTCTAATATTTAACACTCTACCCTGGCTGCTGTGCGAGTTGCGTTCAAGTAAGCAAGCCCGCCACTTACTTACACTATACCACGCGACTTACCAGGTCTGGTCACCAAGACTACCAAGCAATACCCCTAAGTTCACTCCATATTATATAAAACCTACATAGTAGCTTAGAAGGGGAGCTCAGCTTGGAAACAAGCTAGGGCAAAAAGAAAAAAAAATAGATAATAGTAGAGAAAGAAAGAGTAATGAGTAAAGAATAAGACAGGGGAAAAAAAGAAAATAGAAGATAAACTTAGGAGACTGATAAATGCAAAGAGTGGTAACAGGGTCGGAGGAAGTGAGATAGGAAGTATTGTAAGTAGATCAGAGAGGAATCTGAGGCGGGAGGCAGGAATTGTACAAGTGCGTTTCGGAGGGTCGTAGAGTTCGTAGGGAGGATACCACTGTACCACTCTTCGCTGGGGGTATAGAGAGTGATTTTGGCATATGAGGGTACGTCGTCAGGTCTAGGACAAAGACCCCAGTGCTAGCAGGCTGTCACTCTAGGCCGGGCAAAGCATGCTTCTGTCTGACTGGACCATAGCCGTCCCTCTTTGCCGCCCTTTCTGACTTGACCTTATATGATGAAGCTGTATTGAGGGGCTCCACGCAAAGAGCCATGCCTGAAGTTGTCCTTCCCAGTGCATCTTCAAGTTGCCCCTAAGTCATGACTTGGTCCAAACTAAGTCGAGTAGGTACAGACCCTGTCTTGTAACGTACTTATAACGACTTTCAAGACTATAGACCTGACTGGCCAGCAGGGAGAAGGACTGGCAAAAAGGAAAAAAGAAAATAAGTGTTGTTCAACTTGAGCAAAAAACAAGGAGCGGTGTAGTGGGAGAAGGAATTGTAGGAGCGGATTCAAGAGTTTTTAGGTTCTTAGGCTATAGGAGCGGATACCACTACACCACTCCTCGTTAAAGGATATAGAAGTGATTTTGATATATAAGGTGTAGGGCCGGGAACTGGTGTGACTCAGCAGCCAAAGGCAAGATATTAGGCACCAGTAGCGACAAGGAGTATATTGCCCATGTGTGTCAACTTGTTTTCTTTACCTTTGTGTCTCGGGGCAAAAGCTCCATTCGACCTCTTACCTTCTTCATATGTGCTGTCCAGAGGGCAAAAAGAAATAGCACGGAAGACACTCGAAGTCGTGACTTTGGCAAAAAACACAGAGCGGGGCCCAGTGGGTTGAGAGAGTTTATAGGGGAGAGTATGAAGATTTTAGGTTAATAGGATGCGGATTCCCACTAGACCACACGCTCTTTGTTGAAGACCATATCTGTGATTTTGGTATATAAGGGGTAGGCAGTCACCTCGGGTCAGATGGCGATCGTTGACGCAGCGCCCATATCACCGGAACGAGTGTCTCTGGATATGGGACATGGACATGTTTCGAACCATGATAGTAAAGGGGGATGTTATCACCGAGGGTGAGGCCTGTAGATGGGACCGTCATCAAACACTGGTCTGGTGAGGATGCAAAACCAAGGGACAAAAAAGGAGCTCCTTGTAGAGGAGGATTCGAAGTCGAGAGCAATGCCAAAAAACGAGGAGTGGGCAGTGGGGTGAGAGAAGTTTTAGGTGCGGAAGAGAGACTTTAGGTTTAGTAGGTAACGTATTCCCACTACACCACTCCTCGCTGATGGTAAACAGAGTGATTTTGGCATATAAGAGGTAGGTGGTTGGTGTCCGTCTTTTATGTCCGTCACTCCACTCCACGCCATGTCGACAAGTGTGTGCATCGTGTGGACATCGTTTGAGGGATGCGTTCATGTTGACCGTAATTCGGTCCATGACAGATGTTTTTTGTTAAAGTGGATGAGAAATAAGTCGTATAATGAATGCCCTAAATGTGATCAAAGAGCACGTCCGAATGTGATGTCGAGCAGCAAAAAAGGGAATGTCCATGTTAAGACGGAAGAACCGGCGTCGAAGACAGAACTCGAAGTTGTGAACTAGTGCAAAAAGCAAGGAGCAGGTAGTGGGGTGAGAGAGGTTATAGGTGCGGAAGAGAGATTTTAGGTTAATAGGTTGCGTATTCCCACTACACCACTCCTTGCTGAGGGTAATCTAAGTGTTTTTGGTATAAAAGAGGTTGGCAGCAGCTCTCTCATGGCAGCTCCCCAGTGCCACATAACGACACAACAAGCACGAGCGGGACTCGTAGCAGACAGAGAAATCACGACGGGCGCTTTACCCACGTCAACCTCAGCAGTTTGACTTGACCTCCATCTCCTTTAATCTCAACATCCTTCGAACATCTGACATGTATAGCAACGTATGACAAAACCCCTTTTCGGCAAAAATAAGAGGTATGCATCTTCATCTCTGTTTGCAGTCAGCATCCTTTAACTGTGTTCAT